>VZRV01007977.1:108121-229893 GCA_013398115.1 Falcunculus frontatus
CGGCGGCGGGGCGGCGAGCGGCGGCCGGCGGCGACCCCGAGCAGGGCTCGCTGGCCCTGGGCACCGGCGGCGACCGCGACGGGACGCTGCTGCTGGAGGGCGGCGGGAAGGAGGAGGGCGGCAAGCGGAGCCCGCCGGGACTGGGGCTGCTGGCGAAGACCCCCCTGAGCCGCCCGGTGAAGCGGAACCACGCCAGGTACCGCCGCATCCAAACTTTGATCTACGACGCCCTGGAACGACCCCGCGGCTGGGCGCTGCTCTATCACGCCTTCGTGTGAGTACGCGGAGCGCGGAGCGGGGCTCCCGAGGGCGCGTCCGGGGCTGCCCCGGGGGGCTGCGCCCGGGGCCACCGTTTTGCTTTATCATTCTCGGCGTAAGGCGCTCCGGGGGCTCGCTCCGCCGCCGGCTGTGTGTGGAGCAAGGGTCTGATATGGGGTGTCTGCTGAGCGGCTTTATTTCTCTTATGTCGTCGGGTTTTCCAAAAGGAGCAGCTGCTTTTAACTCTGTGTTTCTGTCTTGCCCGTACCTTCACGTTGCCTTGGAGTGGCATTCCCGAGCCTGTGTGTCTGAGGCGCTGGAAAAGGGATGCCAGAAAGACCAAGCTTTGAGGGTTTTAAGGCTCGAAGTGCTTCAGGGGAACGCGGCCAGTTCAGCTCAGCCTGGAGCGTGAGGTTTAACTCGCTGTTACAGACCGCGAGTGAACCGATTCCTTCCGTAGTTGAAAGTGTCGAATGAAAACCATCGGGTTTCGGTCCGATAAGCATCACCCCGCAATGCATGAAACCCGAGCATTGCAGCGCTGTCAACCAGAAAGTTACACTGACCACAGGTGAACTGAGAGGAAATAAACTCGTTTTATGGCCCAAAGGTGACAAGTCAAGAGAATGACAACTGGTTTGCATTCCTAAAAATTCTGTTGCCTTAAGTTTTCATAAGGAATATCAAAAAGATCATTCTGCAAACAGCATAGAATGGACTTGACAGAGTCCTATTAAAATAAATGTGTGTTTTAGTGTTGTGAATGTGTTTGAAAACCCAGGGGTTTATCAGTAATCACGGTGGTACTCTTTTTCTTTGGCACTATAAGGTGTGCAGAGCTCCATGTGACAGAGGATTTAAGCAGTGATTTCTGAAATTGGTTTATTTGCCAAAGACAAACAAAGCTCTCTTGGCTGCATGGGCTGTGAGCCTGAAGCTGGATCTCAGGAAATCCTGATCACTGGTATAGTCCTTGCACCTGCAAATAAACAATTTGAATGTAGGGCTGTGATTTTACCTTCAAGCACATTTTTGTTGATGTTCGAAGCGATTTAGCCCTGAGCAAGAATTAAAAGGCAACGTTCACTACTGGAGTGCTGCTTGTGTACCACTCATTCATTGCTGCTCCCCTATTTTCAGTGTTTATTCATAAAATACCTCTTGGGACACAGGTCTTGCTTTCCAGCTTAATTTCTGTGAAATTGTGGAAACTCGATGCTGTGACACTTTTTCAGTTCTTTCACCTCTTTTTTCCACAGGAAAACTTGTGCTAGCAGGCAGGGAGTGACAGCACTTGAAGTGTGTTGTGCTGGGAAGGCTCTTTGGTCTGGTGCTTGCTGTTCAGTTGTGTTCAGTATTGCATAATGCTGCTTCTGGCTGGGGAGAGTCACGTCTGGACAGTGGGGCACCCCTTTCATCCTGCCTTGGCCAACCCACACACATCAATGAGGCTTTAGCACACAGCAGAGCATTCCGAGCAGTTTGCACCCTTCTGGCAGCTGGGTTAAATCTGTGCCTGGGCTCCAGTCTGGATATAAGCAATAGGACAGTGGATGTGTCTGGAGAGGCTCAGGTGAGCTGAGAGATTCACAATTATTTGCAGTGGTATAAGAATTTCCAAGTTGCAGCATTCATTTTAGATAGCTCTCTAGATGTGTGGTTGACCTTAAGATATTTATGCAATATAGATCACAGAATATGAAAAAAATCATCGTGTTTGGAAGGTTTGATCCTTCTTAGGAGTGGACCTGACACTGTGTGGTCAACTTCTCTTTGATGACTACTCAGTCCTGCAAAACTGAAATGTCAGTGCCTCACGAAAGTCAGTAACAGTCTTGTGAAAACCATCAATGCCAAATTCAATATTAATGAAAATTAAACAAAACACTTCTAGAAGTCCTTATCCTTACAGGAAGTAAAATGCCCAAGTTTGTCAGCCCAGCACAGGCACTCCATCCCTTCCCGGGACATCCAGGGGATCTTGCTGTCCAAGTTGGCCCCACTGTGTTTCTGTTCAGTCTCAGCTCCCTCTGAACTCAGTTGAAGCTGTGGGGTCTTACCTCACTGTAGGATCCAACCCTACAAAAGGAATCTGCTGAGTGATGGAAGAGTGTGCTGAGATCTTACTGACAGGCTTCAGAGCTTGTTGCTGCCGCTGGGGAGGGAAGACCTGCTCGAGAGCAGGAGCTGTGGGGAAGCAGCATCTAAGTTGATACCCAAAGTCTTTATTCTTGCTTTCAAATGAATTGTCTTTTAACCTTTTTTCCTTCTTTAAAGGAGTCTCTCTCATTTGGAGGTGCTGCTGTGACACAGTTTAGTTCCATCCCAGCATCTCCCAGTGCTTCTTTTCACACTAGAACAGCTTACACTTTTCCTTGGAAAGGTGAGAGATTGCCAGTCTTCCTATAAAATCTACAATTTTGATCCTGTTTTAGTTTTCAAGGAAAGTCCCATTTTTCTTATCTTTATGGCATGTTACACTTTGTCTCATCTTCTGAGTAACTTTGCAGTAAGGGTCATGCACCCAAATTAACCAGTAAGATTTTTTCTCTTATATACATATAACCAGAGGATAAACAGCTGAGGGCCAAAAGGGATTGCAGCATGGCTGGATGTGATGAATTCCTTATATCCAAGCATTCAGAGGTATTTAATGAAGAGACGATGCAAAGCACTCCCAATATTGTGTATATCCCAGGGTCTGGAAGGCAGGAAGCTGCTGATGGAAGAGGGTTGCAACTTTTCAAGACATGCTGAAGGTGTTGTGTGAGGGGCAGGAAGGGGCTTTGACAAGGTCTTTGCAAAAGCTTTGGATGCCACAACTTTTGAAAGGGTGGTACAGATGGGATCTCGTTAAATCCTACAGCGATGCACATATGGCTGCAAAGGGGTTGTGATCCTGTGTGTGTCTCACTGCTGTAATGTGCACATAAACACGGCTCGAGCGCTGCCTCTCGTAAACGCTCGCTGTAGTTGGCATTGGGTGTTCTGAAATGATTCGGTTTATTGAAGTAATTCAAGGAGAACTCATAAACAGGATCAGGCCCTGCCAAGCCCTAGGGACAGAAGGGGAGAAAGGGTAATTCCTTTAAATCCTGATGGCATTTTAGCATTCAGCTTTCACTGGCAGTGTTTAACAGAAAGTGGCGTGGGATACTTTCCTTGTGATTCTTCCTTCTTCTTTGTTGGCACAAGTGAGTTTGTCCAAGCCCATCCTTGGGGATTTGGTCACCCCCCAAGAAGCTGACTCTGTTTCCTTCACCATCTGAAAACATTTATTCTCTGGTATCTATCTCTACTAGACAAAAGATTTATCTATCACCCATGTTATTCCCCTTTGCTGGGTCACCAGGGTTTGTAGACTTCTTGGCAATATGGAAATGTCTTAGCGATGCAGTTGGTAAGAGAAATTTGTTTTTCCCATGAAAAATTTCACCTCTGTAAAGCTAAACTCTAGCTGAACATTTTCAGAATAAAATAAAATAAATAAAATGTGATTTAACCTTTGAGATATTTCATTTGGAAATATCTCTTGGGGGTTGCAGGTCAGGCTACAGTCTATCCCTGTTCTTTTCTGAGCTCATGTCGCTGTAGGTACAGCTGATGTTCCCATGATGTTCTGTATTTCCCTTTGTGTTAGGTAGTGCAATATATTGTAGGAAACCCCTGCAGTTGTTCCTCGTGGGATGTGTGCTGTGGCCAGGGAGACAGATTCGAGACCTGTCCGCCTCCACAAACCATCCAAATGTTTTATTTATGCACAGAAGCATTAATGAGGAGAATGAAAAATTGAAACAAGTAAGATTTTTATTTTTCTAGTGTATTTTTAGTTGCAAGCACAAAATATTTGGTGGATAAAGGACAGAGTCTAGAAAGGTAATGTAATACAGATCGTTTGGAATTTAAATTTGTGGAAAATTTTCAACCTGACTTAAAGAAAAGAGAGGATGAAAGAGAGGTAACTAGGAGATATTCTCATTTTCATACCATCTTCTGAGACAACTGCAGCATTTACTCTCATGGAAAAATAAGATTAGTAAAAGGTTTTGGGTTAGATATCTCTTTTTGGGGAGGTGTGCAATATCACCTGCACTCTGCTGGTGTAGTCAACCCAATGTACCTGCTGATGAGAGGAGGAAGCCATGGGGTACATTAGAGAACCCTTCTCTATTTGCCATGCAATCTTCTTTCCGTACTGCTTAATACCTGGAATAAAAAGAGGAGGCAGAGTCATGTGATCCATCAAATCAGCAGCATTTCTGGGAAGCACCGGCAAGCACCTCTTGCATGACTGATTGTAGGTGGGTTGTTTGCAGAAAAGAGTGTCATGGGATTTGGGGAACGGGTTGAAGGTTTGGAGACTTTCCATTATTTTCCTCTTTGCCCTTCAGGAGATGCTCTGTAAGATGTGCTCACCCCCCAGCCTCTGTGAGCCATCTGGAGGGAGATGGGAGAAGGTTTTGAGTAAAAAGAAGGACAAATATGAATCCTTTCTTGGCTTGTTTGTCATGGACTTGTATCTAAGTGAGTCCCTAGAGCAGCAGAGCGAGCCTGGTCCATTAGCGAGTGCCCTTTGCTTATGTGTGTGCCAATATGAGTTCTGCTTTAATTATTTATGCTAATTCATCATAATGCATGGATAAATATTCTGCAGTATACTTTGTAAAAAATAATGAAGTCTTAGTCATTGGAGACCTTACCACACACCTCTGCTCTTGAAGCTCCATCGAGGCTTGTGGAGCCACCCCGGGGTTGCGTGTGGTTTGGGGAGATGCGACTGCAGCTCAGCTGCTGGGATCAGCTGACAGGACAGAAAAAAGCTGGGATTTGCTGGGGGGAATGAGAAGGGGCAGCACAGCCTGGGGAAGCCACTGCCTGGGTAATGAGTGGCTTGTGATCCCCAGTCATAGCTCTGGAGTCCCTTCAGCAGCTCACAAGTGCCCAATGCTTGCTTAAGCATCCAAACAGCCTCTGAAATTATGGACCAGGCCCTTTGGTGGGAACAGGTGTTCACCTGCAGCCTCAAACCTCTGTGCTTGGACATCAGTGCTGAGAGCAAGACCCTCTCCACAGTGGGTACCCCCAGGCTGGGTTGGTTTGCCCCACATCCCACGTTGCCATGACTATGCTGCCTACTTATCAAGTTTTGGTGCTGCTCGTGCCTGCTCAATGGCTCGTGGGAGCTGCAGGCACACGGCTGCGTGTTGCACAGGGTGTGCCTCAGTGTCCCCCAACCTCCTGGGGCTGCAGGTCCTTGAGCACCCTTCTGCAGGTTCCGTCCCCAGCTGGGGCCAGCCTCATCTGGATGGGCATCGGGATCCGCGGTGGCGGGCGATGCTCCAGGGAGGGCACAGCATGAGGGTGGGCAGCAGCACTGCCAGTGCCAGCAAACACTCAGCAGTTGGTCTTTCAGTGCTTCCAGCTGAGCCGAGGAACAGCCCTTCAAATAGAAGTCATAGTCCCTGATGTAAGGTCTATAAAACTGAACAGTCCCAAATTTAATCAGTTTGGCTAGCAGTGATACAGCAAAGCCACCACAGCAGCCAGCAAATCAGGTTTTTCTTCTCTTTTGAGAGACTTGGTGAGAGGAGCAGCAGCATCTCTGTGCCACCCCAGCAGTTCTGGAGACACTGTCAGTGGTAAAGCCCAGGACTAGATCTATCTCAGAATCTCCAGCCTGGACTCTTGTCAGAGGTGTCACTCTTCATAAAAGCCATCTCAGCCTCTTCACACATCTCTGTTTGCTCCTTGCAGCAAACAGTGGATCATGATGGGGCACAGCAGGGTCTGGGCACTTCTGGGACAGCTGCTGGGTGAAGAGAACACTTGAGCTTTACTTCTCGTTTTAATCTGAGAGGGAGATTAGGGAAAGGGTACAAAAATGAGCAGGGAGAGACTTTCTACACCCATTTTGCTCATTTTACTGTAAAATGTAGGAACACTCAAAACAAAATTAATGGAAAAAAATAGTAACTAAAGACTATGTGTCTTAAAAGCTGTATTAAAACAATAATACATACATGTAAAACCAATCATAAATCACTGTGTGCGTGAGTGTGTGCAGGTGAACGTGAAGGTGCCCCAGCCATTCCTACTTCTCCCAAAGATCACCCCAGAAGCTACTCACCCAGCATATTTCTGTATCTTTTTTGGTGCTCTCTGTCTTCAAATATCACTTGATTGAATCTTTTTTATTTCTAGGTTACCCAACATGCAAACCTGTGCATGTACGTAGAACATAATTCAGTATCCCTTGCCTATCAAAAAGTCCTTTGCATTGAGATGCACGTGGAAGGTCAGACAATGGCACGCATATTCAAGGACAAGGTCTGAACTTGAGGAATTTGATTTAATAGCTAGAAGAAACTTTCTGAGCAAAACTGATCAAATGAGCATTAAGATAATTTACATGTTGTTTACAAACATAAAAGGCTGGTGACCTTAGACATAGCTGGGTGTCTGGGTACTACCAGGATCAGCCTTGCATGGTATAAATAAATGATAATGTTTATTCTTGTATTTAATAACATTATATTCCCTTTTTGTATTTAAGAATGCCATACTCTCTGGTGCATGGAACTTTACAGAAGGAATGGAGCCATGCATCTGCTATTGCTTCTGGCAGATAGTGTATTAAATGGGATAACTTAAATATTAATAGCTTTGCAGGGAATGTGGTCCTCAAGAGCTGTTAAGTGTATGCTGCCTTCTGTCTTAGGATGGTAGCTGGGAAAAAGCATTTTCTGTGGAGAGAGGGACATGCCCCGGGATATTTAGGTTTTGGTAACCTACTTGGAAAAAGGCACTTTGGGAGAACTTCCAGGCTGGAAATCTGTAAATTGCATTCCCCAGTCTTAAGTGAGCAAATTGCATAGAAGTGTGTTTAACTTGGAGCAAGTGAAAGGTCCCACTGAAGTCAGGAGGAACCTATCCAAGGTGACACTGAGGTAATCCAAAGCCGAAGAGTGGGATTTGGTGGAAAGCAGCACGAGGTATCATCATCTTCCTCTGCACAACCAGCTCGTTGTTCTCCTCAAGCCTGGTGGGATCCTTCTAAGCTCAAGTTCTCCACAGAATCCATCACACATCTTCAGGCTTTTCATAGCTTAATAGCCACCTCTGGCTGTAGTCACCAGGATGCCACCTTGTCCTCCTTAGTGGTGTAAACCATGCTAAAATGAAGGTTTAATGTCTCTAACTCTGCTAAATCTCAGTCTGGAGAGATGCTGAGACCCTGACATGAGAAGCATCTGATGTTTCTTGAGATGGCGTTTGCTCTCACTCCCCTCTCCCGTGTGATTAATCTTGCCAGAGTCTTTCTCACTTTAATTTTTCTCAGTTGCTAGTACATGGTGGTGGAGCTGTACAGGTCCAATGTATGGCAGCTGCAGAGGAGGAATCCTCATCCTCTCTCGATTGCTGTTGTCTTTTACTTCCTTTGACTTTGCACACTTTATTTCATTTTATGGATGCCTGGATCTGGCTTGTCCTCCTGTTTTCAGAGCTGTGGCTGGGAGCTGTATGAATGTGCTTTGCATTCCTTTGGCAACACATGTTAGTTTGTGATTGTTATGTTGACTCTTCAGTGGTGTTTTTTTTTTAAATCTCAAGTACTTTTTTATATTTATTTTCTTCTGTCCTCACTAGTGTTTTGATCACCTTCTAGATTAGTACCTCGTAATTTTGCTAATATTCAATTTAGTACTTTTTCTAGATCATTAAGGAAATGGTAAGGCCAGAACTAACAAACACCATTCAGTATTTCACTAAATAACAACTACCCTGCTTCCTGGTTAATACCATATCATTTGTTAGGCTTTATTTATAGCTCTGAATCCAGTTTTTAATGTCATGTAGTTTCTCCCAGTCATCTGAATTAATACTAAACAAAAGATTTTATGAAATATTGCAACTCTGTCAAAACTGCAAATATTTCCTCATTTCTTTTTGTTCAAACCTGAGTTTCAGGCTGTTTATCTGTTTAGTATTGTGATGTGCATTTAATTGTTATCTTCCTATCTCAGATTTTTGCATGCTTTTGACATGGTGCGTATCTCATACAACAAAACAATTAGTTGCTCCTGGTGCCATCCACCACTAGAGTAGAGATAAAACAATGCAGAAAGCTTTAATATCCCAATCCATCCAGGTCCTAGTTCTTCTATGTTTTATAGGAGCCATTAGAGTTGGGCTGTGCCTAACTTTAGGTCAACTACAGAGATGTTAATCCTAAACAAGAAGACTCTTTACAGGACATTCCCCACTGACTGTAAATTCAGAGTGTAAAATTTTCTGCTTTCAGTGGGGGTGGAGGAAAAACAAGTGCAGCTGTTGGGGGACTGATAGTGAAATCCCCAAAGTGCCCGGTGGGGAGCTGCCCACCAGTTCTCAGCAGTGCAGCATCAGCTCTGCTTATCTTTGCTCCTCTCACGCCTCTCCATGTAGGCTCAGAGTGTTTATGAGGAGGGATTACACCCTAAGGAGGGAATGTCAAGGGCAGCTGATTGAAATTGCAAGGGAATTAGTTTAGGAAGGTAATTACATGAACTGGAATTTGCTCTTCTACCTTTGCTAACACTGCTGCTCCTGTGAGATGTGCTGGGAGAGTTTCAGCGCACACAGCTGAGGCTCCCTGATCACACCTCAGACACCGTCTGTGCCCTGGCACCAGATGCACGGGGCCATGGCCCAGGACCACCCTCTCTCTGCAGCAATGACAGCAGCTTTGCTCATGCCCAGAGCAGTCATTAACCATGTCTTGGCTAATTGTCAAAGCCATGCCAGGGATGTTCCCAAGCAGTGACCCACACCAACTGACAGCACAGCATTGCTGGGTGGTGGTTTTGTTCTGAGGTGAGTGAGTGAGTGAGAACAGATCAGGTGCTGCCACAGACCTGGGACCACTCCCAGCAGGAGTCTGAGTGGGGCTTCCAGATGTGGACACTGGTCATGCCAGCTGGCCTCAGGGACAGAGAGCTGGGATGAGCATCTTTGGGTTAATAGAACAGACATAATTCTTGTGTGTGAGATCTTACCTCTTTGAGGATATCCTCCTGGGTCTATGCAAAAAGCCACTTTTAGGATGGAATCTTGGGATAATTTGAATTGGAAGAGACCTTTAAAGGTCTAGTCCAACCCTGCTGCTGTGGGCAGGTACACCTTCAGTTTCAGCAGGTTGCTCAGAGCCCCATCCAATGTGGCTTTGAACGTTTCTGGGGATGGGGCATCCACTACCTCTCAGGGCAACCAGTGTTTTATCACCCTTATTGTAAAAGAATTCTTCCTTAAATTTAATCTAAATTGACACTCTTAATTTAAAAACATTAGCCCTGGGATAAGACATTTTACTGAGACAAAGGCCCAAGAAATCCTACCCCAGTGAAATAACACAGGTTTCACCCTAGGTGTGTGTTCAATAACACAATTTACATTCTACATCTTTTCTCCTTCCTGTTCATGGGATTTCGCCATGGCTTTTGCCTTTCCTGTTTCAACACTGCTTGTGCTGATCAAACTCCCATGGAAATTTCAACAATTCACCCCCACATCTTGGCATATTAACAAAAAAATACATTTTTATGATACAAATCCAGAAGGAAGAGCTTGCTGATCATTCATTACCGAACTTCTTGTGTAAAATGTGAAGAAGATATTCCTAGTTGTGTTGCTGCTGATATTTGGCTATTTCTTCTGACTGTGTCTCACTCACTATTGTAGATGTTGCTCCATTACCTTGTCAGGTCCTGGGTGCAGAGGTGGGATCTGGCAGAGGCAGGCTCATGACAGTTCCTGTTCTCAGAATTTGGTGCTATCACAGAGTACAGTGTCAAATACACTACTCTCTTCAGTGTTAAATTACTTCCACAAACTGCATTTCCTTGCTCTTCCTCAGGGCTTGAGTGTCAGTCTTTCCACAATGGGATCCATCCATCTGGCACATTATCTGAGGTAGATGTCTGGAATTCTTTTATAGCTGCTGAAGAAAATCTGGAAATGGAACTTTCTAGAGTCCAATTAATCTCATTCTAAAGACAATTTTAAAATGGGTGAGATTAATCACCTCTTGCAGCACCTGAAACATTTTGCTGACTACAAAGGAGACCTCATGGAACTAATTTAAATTTAGGTATTTGCACTGAAAACACCTGAGGAATGGGAAACTTTCTGCCTGACCTGAGAGGCAAGGATCAAAGCCACATTAGGACAGCCAAATGTAAATATGTTCATGTACCTTCTGTGTGTGCAGTAGGTATTTAGCTTCTCTTTATAGTCAGTGGAGATTCAGTCAATGCAATCAATAGATTTTGGGGTGGAATTCATCCAAGCAGATGTGAGGGTCTGCTTTACATGGAGATAAATCACAGCTGCAGCTCCACTGAGCAACTCTCTCTTGTCTATAGCAGGAGCTGATCTCTGGTAAATGTCTGCAGTAAAAGCCACATTCAGACAGATGAGTTGTACCTCTAAAGGCAACAGGAATATGATTCTTGTTATTACATAGGCTTCTATAAATATGAGGTTCAATTCTAATTCTTTTCCTCAATATACGTGACTACCTAGTATCCCAGGCCATGACAAGCCTACAGTCATCCCTGACATTATACTAAAGAAAATAAGATTTCACTAGCTTTAAGATCTTTCTCTAGCTGGGATTCTTGAGTTTAGCTTTCCACTTTCCTTTTGTTCTCTGTTTTGCCTCCGGCTTTATCTCCCTGAGCCCTCCCATAAATTTGCTTTTGATTTATGATTGTACTTGCAATTGAGGTCACATTCAAGCCCTGAGAAAACTACCTGTTGCATTGGGCTTCAAATCTAAGGCTGTGATTGACTCTGTTTTCCTTTTGTCTTTTGTATTTACCTGGGCACAGGAGCTACTGTGCTGGGAGTTTGCCAGCATCAGTCCTGCTTCTTCCTGTTCCTGAATTTCTGTCCATTCGCATTGCTCCTCTTGACTCCGTCAGTCAAACTTACCTCCCAAAATCAATGAACAGACAACACTGTTTTCTAGGTGTCTTTTAGGGATCAGAAAACACTGAGGGTAGCTTGAACATTGTCCTTTTAAAGCCTGTAACAAGTGTAGAAGAACAATTTGAATGACCTGATGTGACTGAGGGTGATCATGAAGGTCATTCATAGGCCCAGACAGTTTTTTAAGTGCTACAGTTTTCTGTATAAAACTGGAGACTTTGCAGAGATGTAAGCACCACGCAGTATTTTCAAGGGCATGCTCACTTTCATACACCAGCTGAAGCAGGAAACCAGCATAATTGAACGTAATGCTGAAAATTATCGGAAAACTGTACGAAATCTGGATGCATGCAAATGCCCTGACATAAAGAAGTGTATTTGGGTTGGTAGTGTATTCCTTTACCAGCTGCTAGTTTGTGTTTTGCTTGTTTTTGCAGAAATACTGAGCCAGCAACCTCTTTTAGTCATGTCAGTGAAAATGTAGAGTAAATCTATTACAGTCTGAAGAACAATTGGATTTGGCTGCTGCACCACAAGCTTGTTCTGGACCCAATACAAAATCTTTTTATTTTTGTGGATATTCAGCTAGTACCAGAGGCCAGGATCAAGTTCCTGCATCTCTGGTGAGGTACTTCCCTGCCACAACACATTTGTCCTCCCAATAGGGTAAGACAGCTTGAGGAGTGAGGTAGATAGGAGAGATGGAGATCCCTTGGCAAAATAACAAGTGAGCGCCAACCTATCCCAGAGCTGCCAGTATTCACACCCTGGTGGTCATGTCCTGTTTCCTTCATGTTAGGAGCCAGTTTATACAAATGTGGAGGCTTTCCTTCCCTCCCTGCTCCTCAAAGACCAGACAGGATTTTTTTCCTCCCTCATAAATTCAGTTAATTGGGTAACAAATCCAGTGTGGATAAGCTGGGGAAGAAGTTATGCAAGCGAAGGGCTGTCTTTCTGCACATTTCTTGGTGTAGGTCGTGTCTGATACTGGGGCTGTAGAAGGTAGTTGACAACTGCAACCATAAAACCATTTAGTTTGGAAGGTTTTAGAGGTCTCCAGTCCAGTCCACGGAACAAGGTTAACTTCAAATTCAAATCAGGTTGCTTGGGGCTGTATCCAGTTGAGTTTTGTGCATCTCCAAGATCTGAACTCCGTTGTATTGAGGGCAGCAATAAATTTGGTTGCTCTTCACAGAATATGTTGTTTAATGTGTCACACATAATGTGCAGACTCCTAGGCCCGTAGTCATGGAGAGTTTTCTTCCTCCCCACTCCACTCAATCCTAAATGTGCGTGGACAGAAGTAAGGTGTAACATCTAGACAGAGATGCTGGGCAGGTCAGCCCACTGTAGAGGAAACAGTTGTTCATATGTAGGTACAAAAGAAGTTGTGTGTCTCTAGGCTAACTCAAACCAGTGTTGCCGGTGTTTGGAGTACGGACACTGGGAAATGCTAGGTGTAGTTTTCATTAATCAGTAGAGTTCATTGAAGATAGGAAACCTTTCCCAACGACTTCTGGTTTTTTTTAACAGGTGTTGTAATTTGCTATTTTCACCAATTTTTCATCATTCAGAAGAATCCTTCAGTCTCAACTCTGCAACTCCTCACTTTCCCATCTCTTTCTCCCTGTCCCTCACTCAATCCTGTCTTCCCTCTTTCCTTTAGTGGCATCCATCACCTCACTACCGAAGAACAGCACCCATCATTGGATCGTCCAGCTCTGCTTTGTGTGTGATCCCTCAGCCTTTCCTACTTGATGTGACTGGGACAGCAGAGTTCAGTCTGATTTAAAATCCCTTGACCTAAGTTCTGATAGCAGGTTGATGGAGCTGGCATGACAAGTTGTCTCTTACTCATACATAGCTTTATTTTTGATCTTTTTTTACCCTTTTTTTTTAAACTTATTGGATTTTGACATTGAGTTCACCTATGTCAGGATTAAAACTGTGCCTCTAATTCCCTCAGAGTAAGGACTCATCAAGAATTGCTTTATCCATATGGAACAAGGTAGTTTAGGTACAAGAATTATTCCTGAATCACCTTGTGTTCCAACGTCATTAGTATTTCTTTTTTGGTTGCGCGCACAGCTCCCTGATGCCAGGGAATATGGCACCAAGGGGTAAGGTCCTTCTGCTGGGCCACCTGTGACTTTTGGGCAAGGCTTTTTGAGTCCCTACGCAAACAAATCCTTGTAGGAGAAGCTCGTTGAGCTGTTGAGATTCAGGCCCACACACTTGTGAGTCACAGTTCCTGATCACTCTTTGCCCAGGGGTGGTGATGGTATTGGGAAAGAGTGATTTAGTGATGACCTGCGGAGGTAAAAGCTTCCTTGTGGTGACTCAGCTGTTCTCTCAAGAAAGAGGGAATAAGAAGTGGAGGTGGACACCCATTTCTCTTCCCAGAAAGGATACAAATTGAACTAATACCTGTCCCTGGTCTCAGTGGTAGGAGGAAGTGGTTTAGGAGCACAGCGTAGTCCATGACCTGCATGTTACTTCATGCACAGCCCGAATCACATCTGCAGCTGTTGCACCCAGAGTCAAGATGATAATACCATGTCCTGGTTTGCAGCTCCATTTGCTGCCAGTGTTGATAACCAAGAAATTAAAGATGGGAACTCTTGGTGTGACAAAAAATGGATGGCAAATTTCCCTAGCAACTGAGCACACAGCCAGGGCTGAATTCCTGAGTCACCACATTCCCCAGCAAAGGGGATGATAAAGAATATTGCTCCCAAAGACCAAAGAAGGACATAATCACCTCCAAAGCAACATTTTGTTGGACACCGTAGGGAAAATCTGCTGTTATAGAGCAATACCTTATAGTTTTCTGGAAACAGTAACTCTAAAGAAAACATCATTAGGATGACTGAAGAAAAGGGATTTTGAGCAGATGGAAATCTGTCTTCATTGGCAATGCTTGTTTTCACTTACTCTACCATGAGTTAATTTCCTATCAACTTAAAGTAGATAATGTGTTTATTAGCATTAATCTGAGATCTCCATCAGTGTTTGTTCCAGGCTGTGAAGACGGAGTTTCTGTTTTCCTAGAGGGCTTTTTAATTGCAAAAATGATGATACAGCACGACTGGAAGATGATGCAAGATAAATTCAGGCTATACATAAGGTCTAATAGCAGATCAGATATCTGCTGGAAGAATTAACACAAGGAATTATCAATTTTCCACTTGTCATTTTTAAACCAAACTTGAAGAATTTTCTAGAATACAGCTGTAGGCTGCAGCTTGGCTGCAAAAGATGGGCTAAATCAATAATTTTGTATATTCTTGGCTGTTGATTAAGCAGGACTTCAAGTTATAGCCAGGAATATGTTGGGTTTGGGGGTTGTTGTTTTCTTGGTTTTTGTTTTTTTGGTTTTTAATTTAGCAACAGATAAGCAAATGAGCAATGAAATAACTCAGGAAAATGAGTTTTACTTGTGTCTTAACTATATTGTTAACACTGTAATGTAACATAACAAAAGTAGTAGCAGTTACAGTGATTGTGCTGGGATGCTTAAGACTAAATGTAGATGTCTTCTCTGTAAATGTCTAAATGTGTCATTTCAATCTCCTCAGATGCTGGTATAAACCACTGCTACAGGACCATTGCTGATCTTGAGCTCATGCTGAAGTAAATGAGACAGCGATTTATCACACCTTGATTACCAGTGATTGTGGTAAATATAATAAATAAATATATATCCCTTGACCGTAACAGGAGCTTCAATACATGGCTTAGATGTAGAAATCTACATTACAAGCACTGAGGTGAATCTTATCCTAATCACATTGTTGAAGGCCTTGTGGAGATAATAACTTTGTGAAGTACTCTGGACACGAGGATAGAACAGAGCCATCCTTTTTGGCCTTGAGATGACTACGCTGAATGCTAAAATCTCATACTGTCTAAAGTCTGAAATACCCTTCTCAAAGCATGTAAACACGTGAACTAAGATCACCAAATTTCTGCAGTGCTGAATTCTGATTCAGTCTTGCACCTAAATCTTGTGATGCCTTTTAGGTTCACCTTGTGGTGACTTCTGCTGATGTCCTGTGGGCTTCACATGCGTTCAGAAGGTAAATCTCATTTATCAGGTTTGCAGGAGTGGGCTCAGAAATTGTTGCTGGTATTTCTGGTTAATGTAGTCCCTACATGGATGGCCAAATAATGATTGCAGGAATGTGATGTTTTTGTTTTGTTTTTTTCCTTCCTGGAAATGTCTCCAAGTCAATGTCAGCCTATTCAGAACACAAACACCTAGCTGTATCTCTTCACTTATTTAAAAAAGCAATTGCAATATGGTCATTTCTTCAGCTGTCAGCTCTGTTGAGTGGGATGTAATTTTTAGAGGTGTCCATGCAGTCTCTTTGCCACTGATCCTGTAAGGAGAACAGATGGACCTGTCTGATGTCTGCCTTGTCCAGAGGAAAAAAAAGAAAGATTTTCAGCCCACTTGGTTAAAAAAAAAAAAAAAAAAGGAGAGGAAAAATAAGCAATAAAGCCCATGTTTTTTAGAGTGAGGTAAGACAGCAATAGCTCAGGGAAGAAGCCAGCAGCTTGGAAAGCAATTCCAGTGATGGTGACAAAACAGCAGCTGAGCTGGAGAAAGAGGAAAGGGAGATGATGGAAACAGACTTGCAAAAAGGAGAGGAAAGAGGAATAACTTCGTGAGACATAAAAGAGAAGGTGGAGGGCGAATTAATATTACTCTTGTAGGTGAATGTTCTAGAAGTGCTTAGTGGCAGTGCTGCTTGTATAGCGAAAATGACTTAATTGCCCTCCTGGTGCTTTAGTGGCTGTTTCAGGCAAGTTGCCTATTTTCCTCTAATTGCAAAGTGTCTACTGTGTGAAACCTGATGTTGTTGTTGGTCTGCAGGGAGACCCTGTGTGCTCTGGGTGGGCTGAGAACAGCCCAAGACCTGGTCAGTAGTGAGGAGTCTTGCCCAGGTAGTGGTGGGAAGCAGCTGTTTGTTGCTTGAACTATTCCTGCTCTGCAGAGAGCCAGGGGACTGTGATTTCTGGGGTGTATCCATTGTCTTTGTACATGTCATGGTTGTCATCTCTTGGCAGCACAGAGCTGTGAGTTACATCCTGATGCCTAAAGAGCAGGAGATTGAACCTTCTTTTATTATTCCAGTGCAGAGCAGAGCCCTCAGAGCTGAAATCCTAGGATAGTGTGCTTTGTGGCAATTTGGGGCTGTCCTGGAACAGTGAACCTCCCTCTGTCCTCTACATGCTCATGGATCAGCTGAAAAACCTGAAGAAAATCTAAATAATAAAGAGCGAGATCAAAGAAATAGCATTTTCCAGACATGTTAAATGTAAGAGAAAAGAGGAATAGCTTAGAATCAGAGTCATTGAGGTTAGAACAGACCTTCAAGATCATCAAGTCCAGTCTTTGACTAAATACCACCATGCCCAATAAACCGTATCATGAAGAGGCACTTCTGTGTTTTTTTTGAACATTTTCAGGGATGGTAACTCCACTACTTCATTCTCAAACCCAAGCTTCATTCTCAAACCTGAGAGTTCACAGGACTGGGAGAAGCACATAATGAGGTGATGATTTTAGCTGTTCTCTCTGTTCTCATGACCTGACAGCACTTCTCTTCAAGAAGTTTCAGTTTCTTTACTTCTGTACCTCATAAAATGCTGTACCCTGCAACATGGTATCAAGGTGCAAGACCTTTTGTAATTCTCTGTTATTGGTTTTGTATAATTTACAGGATGTTCCCTGAAGGTTGGTGGGTTTTTTGGGTTTTTTTGGGGGGTTTTTTGGTTTGTTAATCATGAGGCGGAGGAAAGTTACTGGCCTTTCTCTGAGTCTGCAAATCTAGCATAAAATCAGGGTTTTAGTTGGAGATAAATCTTCATGTCATGGCATTCTTTTTAAGCCCCCAAATGATTTTCAGTGGCGATAGGTCATTATTAGCAGTGTGCAGTCGTGTGATAAGCTAAAATGAATAGGAGGTGAGTGTGATGGCAAAGGTTATGTCTGACATACCTATGAATGTGTGTGTGAAATAGTGTAGTACCACACAGTCACTGCAGCCCCTATTCCTATTTGGAGGTAGCAAATGCTTTTTTTACTAACCCAGAAATTATTTAGTGTATTTATACATACTATAGATATTTATATTTATTTATTTTATGTATTTATACATACTTCAGGGACAAGCAGAGATTAAAGCCCTTTGGGCTGTGCATCCTTGTACCCCCAGAGTATTCCACACTTCCTCCAACACTTCTAGGTCCCACCACAGTGCCTCCATAAACCTCCAGCCTTCTCTTGAGAAGCTGATGAAGCATGGACACACCTCCCCTCCTCAGAGAGATGCAGTCCATCCTGCCCAGCCATCCCTTGGGCTCTGCACTGCCCAGACAGACCAAAGAGAATCCTTGCCCCAAGCCGGGGCCAAATTCGTACATAAGAAGACACAGAAAAATCCATGATTTCCAGCTGGGGCAAGTATAATTTAACAAGGAAGCAGTTGTGCTTACTGTAATAATCAGTAGTCTCAGTGCTCCAGCATTATTATTAGTGTTTTGCATGTATGGCACAGAGACAAACCTCCTGCAAGGGAAGATGGGAAGCAGCATTGTGCTGGATTTTCTGGTTCCCACAGACTGCTCCTTCCTTGCTCAAGGGACAGAGAGTGAAAAGGAGAGTGTGAAAAAAGTGGGCCAGTAAATAGGAGAAGATGGTATCACTGGTGGAAAAAACAGTAGTGTCACTCCAGGACCACCAATGGCTCAATATTGATTAATGTTCTTTGATAACTGGGGATTAAGCCCTTCATGGTTGTTTTGGGAAGACATTGGGAGTTAAAGGCCAGGTTCAACTTGAGAGACTGTCCTCTCTAACTTGCCTTTAAATGATGTACAAAAGCCGTCTGCAAGGCTGACATCCTAATTGACAGGGTCTTCACTTATGCCACAGATTAAATGACAATCTTGGGGCACCTCTGCTTTGCCACTGTTCCTGAGAGGGTGAACTCCAAGCCCAGGTAGGGCTCAGTGGGGGTGCAAGCTGTGGACAAACAGTTAATCGTGCTATTTTCACTCCCAGGGAGAGAAGACAAACCAGCTAAAGGCTGTCGTGTTTCAGGGCTAATTCAGCTTCTTTTATATCAACTCAGCTCACCAGGGATGAAGGAGCTACCAACTTTGGGACCTGGGGGCTGTTCTGCTGGAGAGAGTGGAGTAAAAATTTGATGACGTTAATTCAGGAACATATATTGTTCTATGGCTGGTGTGTCACACATGGTCAATCCACCAGCTGTTCTTGTATACAGCTGGCTGCTCATACACAGCCTGTGATGGGGTGGGATATTTGTGTCCAATACTCCTCTTTGCTGGGGCTGGTTGGGTTTGTGTTTCTGGAGATCCCATCCTTTTTGTTCTCAAACTATGTTTTTCAGCCACATCTCACTCAGATTCTTATACCAGCTCCTGGTAGATTATGATGGATTTTTTTG
This sequence comes from Falcunculus frontatus, assembly GCA_013398115.1. Classification (NCBI taxonomy): domain Eukaryota; kingdom Metazoa; phylum Chordata; class Aves; order Passeriformes; genus Falcunculus; species Falcunculus frontatus. The sequence continues at coordinate 126,829 of VZRV01007977.1, forward strand.
ATTCACTTCACCTGGACTCTGTGGTTCCTTCTCATTTTCCCTGGCCTACTCACACTAGGGGACTGGAGAGCTTAAAAATGTACCCTGTGTGCATCCTCTGCCCCCACCTGTGGTCTGTCTCATCTCTGCCTTCCTGCAGTGGCCCATCTCTGATGGAAATGCAGAGGATTTAGGGAGGCAATCAAAAATAGAGAATCATGTAACACTGAGGTTTTCTTCCTTTTCTGGGCCACCATGAGCTGTTGAGCAACAGCGTTTCATGGCAGCTGCTGCTGGATTTTGGAGATATATGGGCTAAATCTGATGCACAAACCTCGAGGTGAGTTGTGATCCTTCAGCTGGCAAGTGCTCATGTATGCTGTTTTTGTTGTTGATTTATGCAGACAGGCTGAGGTTGGCTTTGTTTCTGGCAGCTCTGGAAAGCAAAGCCTGTTTTCGTGTCTCTGGATCCTGTATGTGGTGCTGCTGCAAGCAGGGAATGGTGGCAGAATTGGCTCAGGTGCTGGATGCTGCTGGCCTGTCCAGCTCTCCCAGTCTACATCATCTCAACAAGTGGCTTTTGTTGCAAGGTGCCTGGTTTAATTGGTGTCTTGGTTTGAGGAACAAAGCGACTGTGAGGAGATGGAAGGGCTGGAAAGGGAAATGAGGTTTTGTCATTCGATGCTCAAACCTTGTTACAGTGAGATGACACTGATAACTGCAGCTTGGAGGGTCAATGGCTGAACTTTGGTAATTTTTCATTTCTTAGGGAAGGAGGAGCAAGCAAGGAAAATGGAAGGCCTGTTCATGGGAAGTAGGACTTTAAATAAAATGTTTGTGTGGCAGCAGCAGCAAGAACCTAGAGTCTATGATCTCACTGAAAATGCAAATAAACAAACCAGTCTTTGCTCAAAGACCTTACCTTTTTAGTGTAATAGCGAAATTTACAAGTGGATCCAGAAGAAGAGGGGTGAAACAAGAAGCATTGGCAATACTCACAGTTTGCCCTCAATATTAACTCTTAATAATGTTGTATTATTCCTGCTCTTAACAGGAATAGCTTATTTGAAGAAAAGCTATTAGAAAAGTCAGCAAGGCAGCTTCATGCATCTTTGCCTCTTCCAGGTTATGCAAGAGGAATCAATAGGTTTGGGGTGGGCGCAATAAAGGTCTGACACATGATCAATAAGGGCTGGCACAGATCTGTGAGAAGCTGCTATTCCCAGCAGGAGGCAAGGGAAAGCACAGAAGGAACCATGACTCAGGGCTGCATTGCTCTGTCACGGTGGTCGTGTAGTGCTCAAGCTGTGCTCTGGCACCAGGGCTGAAGCCCAGCCCTCAGTGGTAAAGGTTTCCTAAGGACAATGTGCTGTGATTTGGAAAATGTGGTGGGTGCTCCTAGTGGAACTGCTCTGCTTCATGTCAGCTCTTCAGTCTTAGCTGGAAATACCAGGAGATAGATCCTGGACGAAACTTGCAGGGTCCAAAGAGCTTCCTTCAGTAGCAAACAAATGGGCACTTTCTGCTGGAACGTTTGTTGTGTCTCAGGAGAACAACTATGAGCCCCAGTAGCTCTCGATTCAGCTGCAGAAGGATTTTCCAGAAGGATCCGTGTCTCATCTGTAAATACATTGGAGGTTATCCCTAACAACAGGAACGGAAAGAAAAATGAGTGAGCAGCTCTGAATAGTGCACTGGAGGCTCTCAGAGAAACAGTGTGATTTCCATGTAGCATAAACTGAGCTGGAACTTGGCTGAATATTCTGGTGAAGATGAAGTGAACTAAAAGATAAACTGGCTGCAGAGAGGCCTGTAGTACATAAATGCCAAAAATATGTTTCTGGCAAAGCCGTAAGACATTCTGCCTATCTTTATCGTTCAGTTTTGTGTCCTTTGGCTCTGTAGCCTGAATTCTCCAGGGAAGAGCAGAAGTGGGAAATCAGAATTATAAGTGTGCAACTAATTTTAGAAATGCCGCTATGGCACACCACTGCTCACTGATTTATTTAAATCTCTGGCTAGAAAATTGCTGGTTGTGGAGGAATGAGCTTATTCTGGAGACAACAATTAAAAAACATTAAAAATGAGACGAATAAAATGTCTTTTGGATTTCCATCATTTCTCATAGTAGTCAGCTATTAAAAACCCAAACAGCTTCCTTCAAAAATCCCGAAAGATTTCTAAGGTACAGACAGCTTTTATGCTATAATTCTGATTTGGAGAACTGAAGAGGTACCAGAAGAAGCTGCTCATTGTGTCTACATACGACTTTAACTTGGGAGTGTAACCATTTTAAATGTCACCATTGATTTCACAAATGACTCTATTGATGTTGAACAATGCGGCTGGATAACACACATTTTATAGACAAGAAAAGTCTGGAGTTTTTTTCTCCGTTTTGGTGTTTTAAGTCAATGTCTTTAAAGCAGCCATTATCTTCCACTACTCTAAACATGCTGTAGGTAGAAGTTTCCAGGATTACAGTACAATGCTGATATCTCTCAAAGGACAGTAACTACCAAACTTACCTCCAGGTGTGTAATGCACTTGTACAGGCACTGTCACTGACAGGAACAGGGACACTCCTGTAAACTCACAGACCTGCAAGGCACAGACTCAGCCCTTCACAGCTCAAATGGAGAAGTGTTTCCAAGCTGTAGCTGTTCATATTTTTGCACTACAGTCACCTCCCAGGTGCCTCTCTGGCTGTGCAGGGGAGGGAGATGTGATGGATGAGCCAAGTCAGGGAGCTGGTCCCTCTCAGTGGTGCCACATCCTTGGAGTCTGTCACTGTGGCTCCTGTGCCTGCAGCCCTGGGCCTCCAGTGGACCCAGGGACGAGCTTCCTTTGGAGCCTCTGCTGTGTGACAGGAATTTAATGGTGTTGTTGCCATGGCAGGGGGAGCTGAATGGGTGGTTATGGGAGTGGTTAGGATTTTCTACCTCTTTCCACCTTAGGTAATCCAAGTCTCCAGTGCAAAGTATGTTTTCCCCAGAATTTTTATTTTCTGCTTAAAGTTGTCAGTGCTTTTTCAAACAGAACATTTTCTATAAATTGGTTTTTTTTCTGGATACAATGGGTTTTTGGACATGAGGGGTTTGTTTGGGAAGGAGCTTTCCTTGTTGTTTGAGACAGCACAAATCCTTTAATATATGAGCACCTAAATTCATTGTACAATAGTATATTGTTAGCAAAAGAGATTGATATTCCAGCTTTTCTGGACTACATGGGGAACAGTAGTGAGTAAAACCGTAGTTCCAGAGAAAGAGAGGAGAGCCTGTAATGAAGAAAACCTCTTTCACTGCTGTAAGCTGAGTGATAACCAAGGCAGGTAGATGCTGGAAACAATCAAGTGTAATTGGTCTGTTGGCATTTTAATAAAACCTTCAAAGCAATAAAAATGCTTTTATGAAAAACAGGTTTGGGCATCTTTTCTAAGGAGGTCTAAACTCTAACTGCTGGTTTAAATGTTAATTACGGTTTTGTGAAGCATCTCTTCACAGCAGGTGATAAGCAGCAGAGAGGAGGCCTGGTCTAGTCAGCCCTGTGCCCGTGAGATCATGTCCCTTTGGAGCACACGGTTCCACTGTGGGTTCTCCTTGTTCGTGTCCGTGTCCTTCATGAAATTTGGCCAGCTCAGGGAAGGTTTATAGACCCCTCCTGCAGACTTCTTGGGGTATCTACAGTGTACAGAGATGAGAGGAATCTGTGGGTTTGCTGTGTCATGCGAGTGAGGGCTATTTATAGCCAGGGAAGCTGAAAAGGTAGGTATTGAAAATAAGCAGATTATGTAAAGATCAGTCAAATACTCATTTTCCATCAGATTATAAAACAGCCTTTGTTAAAATAGAAAAGCACAGTCTTTAAGACATATCTATATTTTTTTCTGGTATTTCCTGTATCTTAGTGTTTGAAGAAAGCTCAGGGATCCTTCTACAAAAATAAGTTTCATAGCCGTTGTTCCTAGCACCTGTTTAGGAGTCAAGAGTTGCAAAGCCGTTTACAAAGAAATCTTTCTTTTGTATCTCCTCCTAATTAGGAAGAAACAAAAAACAACCAACAAAAACCCTTTTCTACCTATATTGTCTCTATTTTATCACCATTAGGCAAAAAATGCTATAAAAGAAACTTAGACATATTTGTTTACTGAATTTTGAATGACAGGTGACCTGGCTATCTCTTAAAAAAGGTGTCCTAATGGTGCTGACTCCCAGTTCGAGTACAGATCCCAAGATACTTGCAGAGTTTCTTGCAATCTTAACCACAAGGGGCCTTTTGTGATAATTATAGCAGCTTTTTGCATATATGTTAATCTTCTTTATTTATTCCTTTTGCCTTTGGAAGGTTTACGTTACCAGGCAGTCACAGAGATGTAAGTGTATGTATAAGCTTTCCAAAATATGGGGCAGTGAATAGTTCCAGCTCTCTCAGATTTGCTTTTTTTAAAGAAAACTTTGATAATATAAAAATCATAATCTTCTCATTTCTCCTGGGGGCTCAGTTCTGATTTTGCCTGTGAAAGTCTGCTGCTATTGTATTTTTCCAGATGAGCAGAAATGCAGTTTTTTGAAACATTACTGTATCAGCTATTTCTTCTTTTGCCCTCTTAATCTCACCCACACCATTATATGTTTTTTAGACTATGAATCTGTTAAGTGGAAAAAGTGACAAGTCTGTTCAGTAGGTATTGTGTGAGAGAATCTCCCATTTACCTGTGTGTTATTACAAGTGCACCTGGTCACTGGGGACTGCAGTGGGCTGCTCATGGCACAGCCATGAGGTAAAATTGGTCCTTCCCTCATGTGCTCAGGCATCTCTGCCTGAACATCAGGAGACACTTTATAGCTCTCAGACTCCCTTGGCAAGCTAATGACAGAAGTATTTGGAGGAAGGAGATTTTAGTCTGTTTCTCTGAAAAGAAGCAAGCACCTATAGAAGAATCCAGGACAGGAAGGAAATCTTTGCAGGGACTGAGTTCTGTTCTCTTCTATCTGAGGCAGGAACATAATGGTCTTTTCCTTAAGTGAATAAAGTCTTTGTGAAGGCTCATTAGAGTCTGTCCATACTGGGCTCAGAACAGGACTACAGTGCACTCCTGGACTGGCACTAGTTTTGAATGATGAGCTCAGGTGTCAGTAGCAGCTGAGAATGGAGCTCCACAGGGGCCACGAAGGAGGCTGACAAGGAAGCAAAAAGGCTGGAATACTCAGCAAATTAACCCAAACTGGGGCCCATGTTTCTGTAGCCAGGCAGTTCCCAAGAGTGAACAGTGCTCAGAGAGCCTGGGCACATCTGCACATCACTGCCGGGTACATGGATCCTGCTGCTTTGCTCCCACAGCTTCTATTTGAAGACTGTTCAAGGCTTTTGCTATTTTAGTGGCTCAAAACCTTTCAAATCCATATCTATATTTATGCACAGCCTGTGTATATTCATTTCTTTTGCCAATGCTGGTTTTCAGTTCAAACAGCGCTTCTGCTTCTCCCATTCCTCACTTTCCCAGTATAATTAAAGGGAATAGTCATCTTCTATCTTAACAGCTTACTGAAAAGATAACGTTTATCAATCTAAGAGGAAAAATACCCTAAAAACAACCTTGTGATCTTTTTTGGGATTTCTTCACAAATTTTGCCACCTTGTTTTATAGTATTTTGTAATATTTATAAACATGAGAGACCTTGATACTGGAATCTACTTTTCTTAAAGATTTCTTGAAAATATTTAAATTTAAACTTGGGTTCTTTTTGTACCCTTATGATTTATTATAGGAAAAATAATATAGACAAGAAAAGTGCCTAAAAATATACATACTGCTTTTTTCTTACTTTGTATTTTAGAATATTTGAAATGTCAAAGCTAATCTTTCTTATTATGGAGGAGGCTCTGGCATGTGCTGGAGCCCAGCTGCTGGAAGCTCCTGAGATCTCAGTCTAGCTCTGTTCCCTGAGTACTGGCAAGCAGAGCCAGTGGCACCAGAGAGTCCCTTGGTGGCCAGTGCCTCACTGACACCTCACCTGCATCTCCAGCAAAGCCCTCAGGTCTTGGCTCAGCTGCTCTACAAAAACAGGCTGCAACACTGATGCCCTGAGGCAGTGTCAGTGACTTTGCCTCTCTGATTAGCAGTTCCCTCTGAGCTCCTTATGAATCCCCATAATTTCCCTTATGAATTTCTCCAAACTGTTTAAAGATGCTCCAGGTATAATTCTGGTGATGTTTTGCTCTTTGCTTAATCAATTTCTTTTACCATCTCCTCTTAGGTATGTCTATCCTTGATTTCCACTTTTCCATATTTCTCAAAACAGATTAGTATTTCCTCTAAGTGATAACCTTAATGGGACAAAATAACTTCTTTATTTTGATTTAACTTCACAACGGAAGGATTCAATGCATGGGATTGTTTAGTGAAGCTCAGCCCCAGCATTTGGAAGGGATCAGTCAAACAGATTATCTTTGTACAGATGTCACATTTATAGTCTTCCTTTACCATAAACCGCTAAATTAACCACAGACATGGGCTCAGGTATGACTAAGCTTCACTCATGATTCATGGTCAGAGCAATCCAGGTTGCAACTGAGCTCCTCTGTCAAGAGAGGCAAAGTCACTGGATGTTTGTGACAAGGCTGGGCATTGGTTTTACAGCATTGGTTTCAGACAGTGGAAATGCATTAATTGCAGCTTCCTCTGTGATTTCTGGTTCTTGTCACAAGGTAGCTGCAGAGGTGGGGAAAACGCATAAATTATTTTTCAGGAATGCTGAAGACTCCCATCAAAGATTTAACAAGAGCAGTGCGACAGGTGATGGGAGCGGTGCACAAAGGGGAAACATCTGATGCTGTCTCGTACAGCTTTTGTTTTTAAAGCTGTGCAGATAAATGGTGACAGAGAGAGCAGATAAAAATGGTTGTGATTGACTGGCCCCTTTGTGTTAACTTTGGGGCCAATGATTTAATGGAGAAGGAGGAGGAAAAATCCCCAAGTAACTAATAGGCATCCAGGATATTTTAATTTTTTAAAAAATTATTATTAATAGCTTCTAAAATTTCATTAGAATCCAGTGGATGATTATCCTGTGTTATTAATGAGCTTCACGAGATGTCATGTGGAGTTTGGGAGCATTAAAAAGCCACTGTAGTGACATAAGGCTGGGAAAAACATATAAAAAGTAACCTTTTCTCTCCTTTGGAGTCCAGTTTTATTAAACTAGCTTGGAGGCTAATTTTTCTACTTTGTGAGGGAGGAGGGAAGGCTTTGTGAGGAAGACGGTTTGAAACCTCTGAGTGTTTTACATTTTTAAAGCACTTTCTTGAACTCGTCCCATTCCTTTCACGATCTTCTGAACACCAGGAGTAGGTATATAGATATATACTGCCAAATTCAGTATAACCTCAAAATGTAAGATTGGGTGGGACCTTAGCTGGTCATCTTGTCTACTACTAAGATAGAAACGAAAGTACATCAGCATATCTGAGTCTTCTGTGAAAGGTATTTGTCCAATCTCTCCCTAAAAGTCAGAAATCATGTTGAGTGAATAATGCTTTAGACCATCTACCACCATTCCATTACCTTTTCTGCTGGACAATTTTCCTCCATGTCTATTTGGAACCCATTTCGTCTCACATTTGTCTCTCTACTCACTTTTGTTTGATATCCTTCTTATAAATCACATATCCCCGTTTTACTGCTGCAGCTAGAATTCATGTCATGACCATAATCCATGAAAAATTTCCACCTGAATTACCTTTTTTTTTGGGTTCATGGTTGATTTTTTAGCTGTGGTAGATGATGTATTTGGTAGTAGCGAATTATTTTCCTTACTTTCTACCTCCTGCCCTGTGCATCACTTCAGGCTTCCCTGGTAAGAGCAATCTGTCAGTGACCAAAGTGCTAAACCAAGGGGCAGTTCTTGGGAACAGCTTCTAAAAGAGATCTCTCATTGACATCTGTGTGCTGAGTTCTGTCAGTAAGCCACTGGTAACCCATCCACTGTGTGTTACTGAAAGATTTTAAAGTCAAAATGCTGCAGGGTACTAATTAATGTGTTTTTAAATACAAACACTATAGTTAATTGATCAATTGTTCTTTAATCCAAAAAAGGGATGGTTTTAAAAACCCAGTTTTTCAGGTGAGATCATGCTGGAGGTTTTAGTTACATTTTTTCCTCAAAGTTTTGGTAGTACAGTCTAGAATTCAGTTTTATATTATTTACCCAGGATCAGCATCAGTTTGGTTCGTTTGTAATTCTCTAGTTCATCCCTTCTATATTTTTTAGTATTCAAATTATGTTGATAACCCTGCAGTCATTTGAAATTTTGTTGCCCAAGTTTTGTTGAAATTGACTTTACCAGGAGTTCCTCATCCCTTAAAGGCTTTTGGTGCAAGATATGTCTGTTGTTTTTAAAAAATGTTTAATTTTAGCAAATGCTACCTCACATCCCCTTTTCATCACAGATGGCAATCTTTCTGTTCCACCCTCAGTATAAAATTCCTGCTCAGTTTGATATACAGACAAAAATATCTATCCTCTGAAAATTTTTACTTTTTCTACTTGCCTAGGAACAGTTTCTCTCTGTGCCTGTAGAAATTGCTCACGTTGAAATAAATTGCTGTAATTATTTCTATCTGTATTGGTCATTTCATTGTTCCTTTCATTTCCTTATTATCAGTCAAATGTTTTGTAAATTATAGTTACCATTTCCTTTCCATTTTCTTCCTGACTCTGCAAATACATAAAAATTAATGTCTTACTGCCATTTCCATATCCTCTTTCAGTATTTAAGAGGATTTTTTATTCCCAACAGAGCCCTGACATGACTGGGGGTTTCTGGCTTTTGGACCCTCTAACAGGAAATTTGAGAACAGTTTCCGCTACAGTCTTTTTTAGGATTTCTTCCTTTAAATTTCTGTCCCTGTCAGTGATGCTGCCAATCTCACTAGTTTGGCCAAAATTAGCCCTTTCAAAAATTCTTATACTGCTGGTCACTGGTGTTTTCTGTTTGCACACAATAAATGTAAACAGGTCGCCACCATAGTCTTCAGTACCTAAGCAACCACTCATTTTTAGGTTATAATTGATTTTTCTTTGTCCATCAAAATGAGGTCTAGTATTAAGTTACACTATGCTAGGTAGAAAATTTGCTCTTCCAAGAAATTACCTGTTATTTTTAGAATGTCTGGGGAAGTTTAATTGTTGCTTGCACTTGTTCAAAAAGGGGATCTCAAGTGAGGTCACTTATAATGAATATGAAGCCCATGGATCAAGTTTCTTAATTCTCCAGTGAGATATGGAAACTGAAAACAGGGAGTATCCAGTTCTCCTGAGTCAGTGAAATTATGATCCAAAGTGCCTTGTTTGTTGTCGCTCAGAAAGTTGATGGCATATTTAGGAGAGTTTACTCCTACCCTATTACCATGCTACACCTGGGAAGTATCAGAGCACTGATGTCAGAGGCTGATCTGCTTCTGGATTTAGTTGGGTAACAACCTTTGTCCATGACCCCAGGTGAGGCTCAGCAGGCTGAAAGACTTTACCCCAGATTTCAAAAGATTTGAGGTGCTTATTTCTCATGGCAGCACATGGCTCTTTAGCTCTTTTCAGTGCCTGGGAAATCCTGAGAAGATGAACCCCCTAAACTTCTAATCTGAAAGCCTTTTTATCAGCCTACTAAACATCAAACATCTCTTTCAGGCATCACAGCAGTGTTGTGGTGGTGCTTGTTTTCTTTGCTGGGTGTTTCTGCAGCAGCAAATTGGAGCTGTTCTAGGCACTGGAGGGCCTGCTGAGGTATTTCACTCTTGGTAGCCTGTGTGACTTCACATTTGATGTAATTTCTCACATGTTAGGTGAATATTCATTAATTTGTGAGGTGACAGCAAACCACTAAAGGATTGAACACCATGAGCTTTTGAGGCCTGAAGTCCAAAGATAACAGCTGGCACATGACATAAGATGAAGCTTCAGACCTGTTTCCTGAAACATCTTGAGACTTTGGGGAAAACAGGAGAGATGGAGCTCCAGACTTGGTTTCTTGTCGGCAGCTTCAGGAGCACGTGTCAGGAGAGAGACAGACACCTCAGAGCAGCAGCTCATCACATGCAGGGGATGCTGGATTGGATGATGCTGTTGAAGCATCAGCTCTCTGCTGACAGCCCAGGCATCCCCGCTGCTGTTCCCCTCTGTTTTTGGGGCTGTGACTTAGGGAGGTGTCTGATGAATCCCAACCTGCAGGTCATGAGACATGTCCAGGGTCACACAGAAATTCACCCCAGGGCTTCCATTCACCCCCGGGTCTCTTGTTCCACACTGGCACAGTTTAACCCTGGAGTCTCTGCTCTGGTGCTTGCTTTGCCCTGTCTTTGGTACGCAGTTCATACAACTGCATTTGAGTGTGTACTTGGACATGCCACTCTGTCTTATCCTTGGCACACCAGGGGTGGAAAAGCAGTTCTGCTCCTGAAACTCCAAATGAATGTTCAAATGCACATATTTATTTGTAGATGCTAATTAATATTATGGATAAGGAATTCTAGGGGATTTGGGGAGGGAAATAATTTCAAATAAGCAAATTATTTAATTTAGAAGTACATGTACTATACACAGTAATGGACAGCTTTCTTATGGTGCTTTGCAACTTCAAAGTACTTTGCAACTATTAATTAATTAAAATGTGTGCTCTTTTGGAGGTAGGAAACTAATTATTAACAGCCCAGTCTTTCACACAGGGAACTAAATGATAAACATTCATGTTATTTAAACAATTTAGCCATTGTATTGCATGCTCAATTTGTCTCTGCAAGTACCACTTCTCCATACATAATGTGGATTAATGCACATGCAAATGAATAACTTAAACAGCTGCATTCATACAACACGATGATCATTGTGAATAATGATGTGCCCAGTGCTTTATATCTTAGGGCTCCCTTAAAATGACAATTAGTCATCCTTGTTTGTGTTCTCTGAAGGTCATTTGAGATTGATATTTGTCCCCAGATGGGAGCTGAAAGATGATATGGGCCAAGAGTTGTCTGGGAAGCTGGTCCCTGAAGTAGAAAGTTCTGGAGAGAATCCTGTAACATGGTGAGAAAACAAGCTTAGACTGTCTGAAGCTAGCACTGCACGTAGCTACACACACTCGTGTGCCAAAAAACCCAACTCAGTCCCAGTTAAGACAAAGGGGGAAAGATCAGTAAAAAATCCTGGCTCATTTTGCTGGTGGCAGAGCAGAGACACAGCGGCTCGGTCAATGTGTTGTACCCAATCTCTTATTGCGTGCACCTTGTGCTGCTGTTTCCACAGGCAGCCTAAGCTAGCCCTCATTTCAGCCTGTGCCCAAATCCTAGGAACCCGGTGGCAGAGAAATCTCTGAACAATTTAGGGAGCCTTTGTCTCTGCCAAAAATCATTCCAGGGATGCTTCAGTAAAGATGGCTGGGACAGATGATTCTACTGGAACAGGAGCTGAGCTCCAGGCTTGTGCCTCAGCAAGGAAACTGTGGTCTTGTGGATCATTTGAGGAGGGTGAACTTACACTTCATCCTCCAGGAGCACCAGGTGATCACCCAGCAGTATGTGCAAACAGGTGGACAGGCAGCAAATCTAGACTGAGTTTGCTGCTGCAGAGCAGCATTGGCAAAGCTGAAGAAACAAAGTGACCTCCTCAGGGTCCAGCACTTACACACTTTAACAAGTTATTTAAGGCAGGTTGATAATTTTTCTTCCCCAATGTCCATTTGGGGTTTGAGATGCCAGTGATGAGAGGCAATTTTCACCACAGGCACAAGCAGACACACAGCTTATCCTGCAGTTCTGCCAGGAGCAGAAGGCAACATGTAACTTGTGATGAACTTCCCACCTCTCCGTGATGAGAAGAGAAGCTGCGCAAGAGAGATTTAAGACTCCCTGAAGAAAACAGAAAGGACATAAGGAAAGCTGAGGAAAGCACCCTTGGGAAGGCACAAAAGGAGTGTGACAGCTGAGGGAGGAAAAGCAACTGCTAAGTAAGCAGAAGTGTTACCAGGCTCAGACACTTGGAGAGCTTAGAAAAGGCAGCAGGAATGAAGCACCTGGGAGTGTGTGAGAGCCTGGGGGATCTGAACAGAAATGAATCTGTGCAGACCCTCCTCAGGCTCCCAGGACACCCAATCCGTGGGCTGGTGAGAAATTGCCAACATGGTCTTCTGATCTCTGTATGGCTGTGTGTGTTGCACAAGGCTTTTTGTGCTGGAACGTGGACTGTCCTTATCGCAGCTCCTGACTGTTCCACTAACAGTTTGCTTCAATTCTCCTATTTGCCAGTAATCCTATTTCCTTTCTCCTGGTCTTTTCTAACTCAGGATTGCCTCTCTATGCTTTGGGCTCCCCTTTGCCTTCCCAGTAACTTCCACACCCTCAGTTTAACCCATGCCGTAGAGAAACCCAGACACAGACAATTCATGACCCCTGGATGACACTTGAATCTCTCCTTGCAGCTCTCCTGCTATCTGCTATTCCTTCCCATATTTTTATGCCTCTTCTGATATTCTCATCTTGTGCTGGTGTACACTGCCCTATCCTCTTTATACAGCTCCTGGCATATTTGTTTCTGTTCCCAGCTGATGTCTCTAGGCATTGCCTTCATGCTATTAACAATAATGACCACATGGCTTTTTAATTTCTTGATGCATTTTTAAGAAAACCTATGTTTAGCTCTTAATCCTGGCAGACAGTGTGTTCTTATCAATAATTGGCCTATTAGGTTATGGGTACAGCTGAGTAAATTCCATGCTTATAAAACTGCTTGAGCAGGCAATGCATTTAGCTGACTGCAGACTGGTATTTATGTAGTTCCAGGAGAGTAAATAAAGCCTACTGGGTGGCCATCATTATAGCATTATTTTACCTCCCTCCTTCCTTTGCTCTCAATTTCATGCAAAACCCAATCTCATGCACAGTCTTGTGCCTCCAAGAGTGTATTAAATTTCTTGAGCTGCTACCGAAATGAATGGCACTGGGAACATTCCCTGCTCTCCAAGACTCCAGTTCCCAAAGTATAAACAGTTCTGAGGCTGTTTCTTATGTCCATTCCCACCACGACTGGTGATGTTCAGTGCAGGACTGGTGGTACCTTTGCCTGTTGATGTCCTGTTGTGGACTGTACTGATCACAGCCATTATCTGATAAATAAATTAACATAAACACCATGTAGAGGACTGTTTTTGAATGGTGGGCAAAATCAAGATTCCACATTTTTTTCTTCTAATATTTATGCTTGTGTATTGGTTTGAAAACAAACCAGTGAGAGATCACAAGTCAGGATTAAAATTTAATAGGAAAAATTAAAAATAAGGGAAATAATACAAGGAAAAAGCACTGACAAAGTCAGCTACAACCTGACACCCAGTTAGGGTGGTGGTAGCAGTCCAAATGAAGCAGTTCAGTTGAAGCAGTGATCCTGTGGAAGGTCTGGTCTCCAGCTGAAAGTCCAGTAGTAGCTTTGCCCTCTGGAAACCCAGTAGACAGGGCTCCCTTAGCTAGTTCTGAGGCCAGGTTATATCCAGGTGGGAATGCTTGGCTCCTCCCTCCTGGGTGGAGCATCCCACAATAGGATAAGTCCATGAGTCATGCAGTGGTTTCTTGATGGCCCATGGTCTGTTATCAGGGGTGGTTCATTGCAGGAGATAACAGCTAATGGCCCACAGCTGGTGGTAATAGAATACTTAAATACATCTATATTGTAACCTAGGACAGCTTGGCTTAACTTTTCTGATTCTTCTTTCATTATATTGTAAGTCATTTGCAAAACAACCTTCTACAGGAAATGTTTATTTTGAATTCATTAAAAAGATGGCTACAGCCCCCTGTATCCCCCAGGACAAGTCTATGTGCTTGTTGCTATTAACGTTTGAATGCCAGCTCTGTAAAACACTCAACGTGTGCATCACCTTCTTTCAGTTTTAACAGTTCAAGAGCATCAAATCATGGAATCACAGAATGGTTTGGGTTGGAAGGGACCTTAAAGATCACCTGGTTCCAGCCTCCCTGCCATGGGCAGGGAGACCTTCCACTGCTCCAGGTTACTCCAAGCCCCATCCAACCTGGCCTTGAACACTTCCAAGGATGGAGCGGCCACAGCTCCTCTGGGCAACCTGTGCCACTGTCTCACACCCTCACAGTAAAGAATTCCTTCATAATATCTGTAATCTAAACCTACTTTCTTTCAGTTTGAGGCCATTCCCCCTTGTCCTACCATTACCTGCCCTTTTCAACAATTCATCTCCAGATAATGTTCCTTTCCAGATGATCTCTCTTAAGATGCATGAGTGGACCTCTTCAAACTTACATGTAGGTTTAAAATTAAGCACAGCCTTGAAATCAATGTGTTCTACGTCTGGGTCTCCAAAATGTTGTCTTAGGCAAAAAGTGATCATGGCATGGTTCCCAAAATAATTAAATCTTTCTATCTGTTTAATAGAAACCCACCTTTCTTATTATTTAGGACTTACCTGTCTTGATGTTCAAAGTAAGCTGATATAGGCAGAAATGAAAGCCCATAAATGTACTAAAATTCATTAAAAGCAGATTAGTAGTGGCAGTCAGTACTTTAATTATAAGAGACTGACTCGGAGATGTGGAGTGTTTCTGAAGGTAACGAGACCCTGGCAGCTGCCGGCACTTTGGAACGAGCCTTTTCATGTTCCCAGTGGACACCAATAACTTAGTAGCTGATACCAAAACAATTGCCTAGTTTAGAGCTGCCAAATGCCAAACTGCAGATGTACCGTTTGCTCAGACAAATAAACTGAAATTTGGTTGTTGTGTCACGTAAGACACATGTAAAAGAATGTGTGGAGCCTGAAAAAAATCAGTCCCTCTGGAAAGAGAAGCACAGCTGGAAGGAGAGTGAGCCTACAGAAATAGCCAAGAAACCAGATAAATACATGACAACATGAACAGCATCTTTGCTGTAGATTACAGACACTTGATTTTATGGCCGCAGTGCTTCTCAGCCCAGCACATCCTTTTATGAGGATTTCCTCTGTCTTTTACCATGTTGCACTAAAAGTGGAGGATTTTTGGGTTTTTGTGTGTTTGTTTTTTGTTTTGTTGGTTTTTTTTTTTGTTTTGCTTGGTTGTTCTTTGGTTTTTGGTTTGGATTTTTGTTTGTTGGTTTTTTTTTTGTTTGATTGAAGATTTTTCTTTTGCCTTTCAACAGCAGGTGCCATCTCCTCCAGTCAGGGGAGAAGAACTGTGCTGCAGTAAAACTGGGAGGGATGTGAGGAATGATGCCCTTGAACACAGGGACAGGCAAAGTCATTTCAACACAGTTTGAACTGAAGGAAAAGGCTGTGTATGCAAAGTGTGAGTGATTAGCTATTAGGACAGATGAACCAAGGAGGTGTGCCCAAATGCTGCCTGCCAGCAAGTCTTTTTGCTGCAAATATCTCTTTCACTTAACCAAAAATAACTGACTGGATTGCAGAAAATTTGTGTGTTAATTTCTACATTACACCACAAAATCAGGGCAGATAATCCTAATAGAGCCCCACAGATCTTCTTGTGTTCCTCCCACTATGATCAATCAGCCTGGCCTCTCATGTCATGTGGATCAGGGATTTCTCTGTGGAGATTTTCCAGCACCAACCCTGTCCCTTCTGATCTCCACATTGATGCTTCTCACTCTCGCAGGCTGACACATGGAGACAGTTGGTGCTTGGAACAGAGTAATCCAGATCTCCTCACTCCCACACCCCTGCTGTGGTGCCGCCTTTGCCGTCCCTCAGATAGAACAGAGCCACAGGCAGCAGAGCAAACACACGGATCAGCTCTTCTGGCTCCAGAGAGCTGGTGGTTCCTTTTGGCTGCACAGGCTTAGAAAAGACAGGGAGAATTTTTCACAATGAATTATTTAAAATGAGCCTTTTTGACCTCATTTTCTATATGCATCTCCTAGCAGAAAGTTGAAGCTAAAGTCATTTGTCATGGCTGAGTGTAAATCCAAGGGGAGCAGATGGGGGTTTCCCTGCCACGTAGCCATGCAGACAATGTGTGCATGAAAATGGACTGCCTGGGATGAGGCAGGCAAAACCTCCACGAAGGAAAATGGAGCTGCAGCTAAATGTTTCAAAATCAACCCCCTGAGTTTACTGGTGGGATTTTGTTCTCCTGTGAACCTCGTCCAGGTTTCGGTCAGCTTGGAGGCAATGTCTTCATCAGTTATTTCAACATCTTCACTTACATTTTTAGCTTTGAAAAAAAATTGCTGTCCAATAAACTGTTTTTCTTTCTGGGATCTGCTGGTAATGGCTTTGTGGCATACCATAGAAAGGGCTGAGGAATTTTCTGGGGCTTAGTAGGAGTGTGGAAGATTCTCTGTCACTTGAAATCTTCACACGCAGCTTAGTGCCTTCTGTTGTCGTGCACTTACGGACTTGGTGAAGAAATTATTATCATATAATCAGTGGGCTCCTAATGGTGACAGAATAGCTTTCCATCTTCCAGGGAAGCCCCTTTTAGCTTTCATTACTGTGCATAACTGCAGAGCCTGCCAAAGACCAGTATCGATTCCTGCGCGTTGAGCAGATCAGGGCTGGGTTTGTTGTGCAAATAACAACCCAGCAGCAGCGCTGCAGACAGCAGGAGCAAAATGAGACAACGGTCTGTGTCAGGCATTTGAATTTATTCATTCTGCCTGGTGTTTGCAGTGCAGCATGACGAGCTGCCTTAGTCTCTGTGCACGTTTTCCATACGAGCTTGACACACTGTGGGGACTTCTGGCTGTCAGCTCTCGATGGAGCATGCCCTTGGAAAGGCTGGCATGAGCTCTTAAAGATGAATTATTTAGACAGCTTCACAAACATCTTTGAGCCAAAGCTAGAGATACATCTGCTTGTCATGGGCAGCCATGAACCTGTGATGAGAGCAGAGGGGTTTCCCCGTGACACAGCCCAGCCTGTTGCTTGTTGCTGCAATGCTGTACAGCAGAGAGAGCAGAAACAGTAGGAAAGGGAATGCTCTCCCCATAGGAGGGGTTTGCTTTTACCATAGGCTGTATCACAACACGAGCTTCAGCTGAATCAAAATCACACACTCACACCTGGGTCTTGCTGAGCTTCTGGCTGATCAAGTGCAGGACTGGTCTGGTGTAGCTGGTACTGGGAGCTGTCACTTGTGCCACTCCTAAGGCAGTTTGCACATACAGATAATGTCTTTTAATCTGAAAATAGACTCTAGTGGGGTTTGCAGCAGTTTAAGCCCTTCCTTGAGCCAATGCAGATGACTGCATTATGGATTTTTCACTGATGTGGTCACGTTGTAGGGAGTTTCCTCAATGCAAACATGGCCCTAATGCCTTAGGCAAATAATTTAGCATCCCGTTCTCCTTTAGCTGTCAGAATGACAAGGTGCTGCCTGTCTGCCTTGGGTGATGAACATTGCCTTATTGTTTTAGTTTTAGCTTCCAAATAACGTGAGGTTAGAACAAGAATTTCCTTTAGGTTGGATTCCTCTTTTCTGGGTAGCTGCGAGATTTCTGATACCTTCCTCTGAACTCTCCTGTGGGAGATGAGATGCTGTAACTGCGGAGACCTAAGGCTGAGCTGAACTGGCAGTTCCTCCCCTCCTGCTGGTGTGGGAATTAATTAATATTTTTATGCTACGTGTAATCATGCAACAGTAAAGCAAAATGTGACGATTAAGTGATTCATCACTAAGCTTGTTTTAAATGTATTTCTTGGTGCAAAATCTCTTTTTGACTGCTCAGTGCTATATTGTTCACTGCTGTGAAGCCTATCTGGAGGAATTGTAGTAGTACTAGTAATAATAATGATGATAATAATTTCTAGCTCTTGTATAACCCTCCTCTGCAAGGTTTCTGGAAGTGCTTTTCCAAGGAGAATAATGTGTTAATAGAAAGAGAAAATTATTTTCCTTAGGTCTTTTGAAGCTCATGTGATGCAGGTAGGTGTGGAGGTGGATTTGTTAGGCTTTTTATCGTGGCAGGCACCACCTCTGAGGACACCAGCTATCATAGGTTACTCCTAGAAATTGAAATGAGGTGTCTGAATTGCCAGTACAGTTGGTTTGGGCTGTTTGTGCAGGCTGCAGTTGGAAACTGGGGAAAAGGATTATAGATCCCTCACCTGCAGGTTTTGGGAAAAGAGCAACAGCCTCATCTGTACATCTCAGTCTCTCTGCCCCAATTTTCTTCTCTTTTGCATGGGTTCTTCCATAGCTTGAGTAATTAACATCCTGGGTGGGAGGCATTAAGTAGAGCAATGATGACTCTGATGCCTGACTCAGTTTGACATTGAGTGTCAGGAAATGGTGTATTTTCATTGGGAAACAATGAAATCTAAGTCAAAATTAGTCTTAGGTAGGAAACTTTAGGACAACTTCTCCACTAGTGCAGGGACTCAGGGTTTAGCCCTGCCCGTGCTCCTGGACTGAAAAGGGCAGTAGATTTCAGGAATATTTGCAGACTAGCAAAATATCAGAGGAAGAATCAGGCCTAATCCTCATTCCAGGGATAAAAGCTTTATCCCAGAGACAAGTACCTTCAAAGCAGAGACCCTGAGTAAAAATAGCTTGAGGCTGCGTAGTGATTTAGTTTGCATTTTCTTACCTTCTGTGAGATAGGAGATTTGGAGAGATGCAAAGCAGGCACAGACTTAAAGAATATGAAAAAGTTTATTACTGACAGAGTTAAGAGTAAAAAGAAATAATAAGAAATTAAAACAAAACCCCCTTTTCTCCAGCACCTCCCCCTCTTATCCAACTCACACAAAAGATAACAAGGGATGATTCTTGGTCAGCATTTATAGTTCTTAAAAGTCTCTCTACTATTTGAGGAAATAGAGGTCTCTTTTGTGTCTCGTGGTTCCCAAACTGCACCAGCAACAGCCCACCCGAAAATCTGTCACCGTAAAAAGTATCTCTCCTATGGAAAGAAATCACAGTCTTTTCCATACTGTCACCATGGGCCACACATGGGGTATTCTCGTTTAAGGATAGATAAATTCCAGCCTGAAAACAACAGCTCTCTTCTTCACAGAAATTTTAAAAGTCTCTCACAACCTCTCACAGCTCCTGGGTAACCTGGCATGGTCACCTTTGTTTCTCTCACAGGCTGCACACAGAATTCTCATCCCCCTATGTCTTTAAATGGATTAAAGAGAAAAACAGTCTGTGATATTACAGTTTTTACCACGGTCTGCAAAAAGCAGGTTTAAGCTGTGTGTGGAAGGCACAACTCCACCCTCTGTTCCCCGCCGCCATCTTCAGCTTCACTCACTTTCTCTTTCTCTCTGACCTTGAAGACGCCATGTTGATGAGTAGTCTCTGTTGTTTGGGCTTTACGATGGAGAAAGCCTCGCTCCCTTTATGCTGCTGGCTGCTTGATGTTGTTTTGCAGTTCAGTATAGGCTGAGTTTGTTGCAGAAAGTTCCATCAGCTCCCGCTGGATCTTCGCAGGCCACGTGGGGGCTGGGGGTGTTTCTCAGCAGCCGCTCCGGGAGCTCTCGGCCATGCAGCCATTATGGCTGTTCCTCAGCTGCCCGCGGCTCTGAGGGGTTCTCCCGCAGGCACCCGGGGCCTGTGCCCCCGGGCCGGGGGAGGGGAGACCCAGGGCCACTACAATGAATGGAGCCCGGTGCCCATATTACCCACCTCCCCACAGGAAGGCTCAAAACAAAAGGGAACTTCCTGTGTCTCCACAGGGCTTAAATATGTTAATTTCGATAAGCGCTACTGGTTGCAAGATCTGTCCATCAACTCAGGTTCAACTCAGGTTCAACCCACAACAGGCTGAAAAAGGGGCTTTGCCCAAAACCATTGGGAGACTTGAAAGTACAATTTTGGGTGAGGTGGCAAAATTCCCTGTATCATGTCTAGAAATGCTCAACTGTGAGCTTCCAAAAAGCACCCTATTTTGTTTTACTTTTAAAAGAGAAATCATCCAACTTATTTGAAAACATGATTGTTTTTCATTCATCATGGCCCAATAGAGATAGGTTGCTGGTGTGGGTTACAGGAAAAGAGGGTTCCTTGTAGGTGGGAAGATGGGCATCAGGCAAGGGAAAAGGGGGTATGTATGGACAAGCACAAGAGGAGTGCTTGGATCCAGACTGGATCCACACCTCACTGGGTCTGTGACAATGGCTCAGTGTCTGGCCCAAAGGAGGGTTACCTGAGCTGATGGCTCTCTGAAGGGGAATCAGGACCTTCTGGGCATGAATCAAAGTTAATCCAGAGGTTAATCTCCTGGAGAAATGTTATGCTGAAAAGAAAGAAGACTGAATTCCCTGTGCTGGGACTGAAATTCTTCTGGGAATATTATTCTGGGTACAATTTGAGAATAATGTCTGAATTCAACTTTCAGTCAGATTTTCCATTTTTTACTTTTATTCGGTGCTCACTTTGGTACTTTGATTGTTGCATATTAAATGCTGTGTACAGCCTTGGAAATGCTTCATGAGTCAGCATTACCAACAGGTGTGTTGCAGAATTCATGTGGAGTTCTCATGGTTTTTTTTAAGATCTGTTGCTTCTTGCATGAGTAGCACATTCTGGCGAGATACATTTCTTGGCTGTTCACAGAGGAAAAGAAGAGGAGTAGATTTAAGGATATTAATTTATTGGGAAGCTAAACAGTTTATGGCTAGTATCTTAGAGCTGCTTTCCTATTCAGTAGCAAAACACGTAAGCCAACTCTTGCTCTTGAGAAAAAAAGATGAAATAGTTGCTGGGAAGATTGAATATGTTAATTTCTAAACCATTTGGTTTTGATGTTTTGAGGAACAAGGAGTGTACATTTGAGAACGGTTTAATTTTGTTAGAGAATATTTTTGTTTGTTTGATCTTCCTTTTTATATTAGGTTATTACCAATCTTTTGTTAGGCATTATTAAAACAGATAAGGAGATACAATTCTTGCTCTAGGGTATTTTCTATCCTTGCAACTAAAGGCTTTACAGCCAAAGAAACTACAACTAACAAGACAGAAAAATGGTGGAAGGAAAAAATTATTGTCTCCAGTCCTGAGGTGGGTAGCAAATTACAAGCAAATTAAAGCTTTAGGTTAGAAAACCTCTTAAATGCATATAACATGCCTAGAGCCAGCCCATGAAGGAAATGAGGATGTCTTTAAAAGAGCCATAGAATCCAAATAGCACAAACAGTCGGGCATGAATTTGTTAAAGAAATGCTTTTGGACATTTGAACTTTAATATGCAGCCTGGGATTAAACACATACTTCAGATGGGAGTGGATTGGGGTAAAGACCTTTGGGCATGGATTAGATGGAAGTTGATGGAAGATTTCAAGTTCTGATGCTATTTTAGATAGTTACAGTGTGAGTGCTTCTTCTAGGACCTCACATTTTCTGGGCTCATCTGCCAATAAAACTGACAATTGCCCATCTCAGTAATGTTTTTATCCTGATCTAACAGTTCTGTTACTCTGTTGTAGATGGAAGGATGCTGTTTCATACTTTTGAGATTTGATTCAATGTGACTTTAAAATCACTATTGATACAGATAGCTCCCTTTTCAGAATAAAATAATCCCTTGCAGTCTCTTGTCCAATCAGCCAAAGTGTGGGTCAGGCTTACTGATCTTTTCAGTTTGTCAATCCTAGATATGTGTTCTATCTACTCTCCTCTTCCAAAGCCTTTAAATGTTCCTGAACATGGTTTAAAAATGGGTGGATTATTATTTTTTTGCATCCATCAAATGACAAAATTTCCTCTGGATGCTTTCTGCTCTTGTAGTCAGAGTCTGCACTGAATTTTGCCTTCGTCATTAGGTCTGTAGACTTATTTTCTAAGCTTTTATCTTCTGTGCAGAAGATATATCAGCTGCACAGTCTCTGTTGTGGCGCTGGCTGAGTCATTCCTGCGTTCACAAATAGTCTCAGTCCTGCTGTGCATTGATAATATCAGTCGGTGCTCATTGATGACCATTGCTGGGGCCCCCGGATCTATCTCCTGCTGGTGTTCTCCCACTTCCCTTTCAGGCCCTACACAATATGTCTGAATTTGCCTCTCCCTGTGCACTTTGGGGGTCTGACCTCTGATGGATTTTCTTCTTCAGGGGATGGTACTGCAGTGGTCCCTGGGTGACACCCGTCTCTAGACAGATGATGGTGGGGAGGTGTCGACAGCACTCAGATGTCACAGGGTGGTGATGCTGAATGGGGGAAATGGTGCACCTTGGAGGCATCTCCTGGACATTTTGTCATGTGCCATGCTTCTCTCCTGCCTCCAGCATCACTTCTCTTGGGGTCCTTTCCCTTGTGTGCTGGGGACAGCTGGCAGATTGGCAAAGTGCTTCGGCTTATTCTGTGGTATCTAGAGACACAGGAGAGGTCATACCCATGCCCTGCAAGGTTGTGAGGTGCAGGTATCCTTTGGAGAGGAGGAAGCAGTTGTGTGAGCCCTGTGCTCTGTTTGACCTGTAAAGGTCTGGGAGTGCTGTGGGACAGAAGTGTTTCATTTTCTGCTCGACCCCTCAGACCTGAGGCACAAATGGGACCCGTCCCAGCATGGCAATGCCCTGCTGGGCCACATACCCCTCACAGCTCCTTCTGGGCTCAGTTT
This sequence comes from Falcunculus frontatus, assembly GCA_013398115.1. NCBI lineage: Eukaryota > Metazoa > Chordata > Aves > Passeriformes > Falcunculus > Falcunculus frontatus. The sequence continues at coordinate 149,378 of VZRV01007977.1, forward strand.
GAGTGATGCAGCTCTTGCTCAAGTTCCACAGTGGTGCACCCCTTGCTGTTGCTACCTTCACTACTCTCAGTTAAGCTTCTGCTGCCACTGACAGTTCCCAAATTGCCCTGTTAGCCCACAGAAATACAGTCCTGGTCATATCCCCTACAATATTGCCTCAAGAGACACAGTCCAGCAATCTTCCTTGCTGGAAGATTCAAAATTCCAGCTTTGCCTTTTGAATATCTACCCTTCACCATGATTTTTTACCCTATCATGCAACTTGAGAGGTCCCATCATAGTATGTGGCTTGGGCTTGTGGCCACTCTTTTAAGATCTCCTATATTTTTCACAGCTTTTATCTCCTTTCCAGAACTATAATCAATTCCTGAAGATGGAGTAAGTAAGTGAGGAAAGTTAATTTCAATGTGTCCTTCCCAATAACCTCATTTGCAAGAAAATGGCTCAAATATTGTCATTAATCATTCTTTTATGCAATCACTTAGCCAGCTGACTTTCTTCTGTTTTCCTGGTCAACAATTTTCTGACAGGACTGCTCAGCTGAGCAAAGGGATGTTTTACTGCAGGCTGCAGTCTGGGGCAGGACGAGGAGGGGAGAGGTGGGGAGGGGGATTACCTTGTTGCTGAATCACAGCTAATTTGTCTTGCTGTATGAAGGGCAGGATGGTGAAGGGGGTGGCTAAAACTTCTTCATCCTGTAGTGCTCCAGTGAATGCTCTTTGCTTGATAATGAGTGTTTCCTACCTGCAGATCAGACACCTGAGCAAGAATTTACCAGCCTTGGAGGTTTTAATAGAATCACAGAATAGCTTGGGTTGGAAGTGACCTTAAAGATCAGCTGGTTCCAACCCCTTTGCCATAGACAGGGACACCTTCCACTGTGGAATACTGTGGGCGGGAAGGGACTTAGAAAGGTCATCAAAACCAACTCTTGACTCCACACAGGTGAACATAAAAGTGAAACCAAATATCTAAGAGTGTTTTCCAAATGCTTTTTGAACACTGACAGGCTTAGGGCCATGACCACCTTCAAAGGGAGCTTGTTCAGTGCTTGACTATCTTCTCAGTCCAGCTCATGCTTCAGAAGAACTGTGTGAGAAACGAAGCAGATATTGTTTTGAATTGTACATTGCTAGCCACAGTGGTAAAAAGATTTTGTAGGTCTGGGTTGGGAGAAGACACACAGAGAAACACTCAAGCAGGGCTGCTTCATTTTTTCATGTGATCTTTAAATGCCATCCAAGAGCTAACTAAGATTACTAGATGCTGTCTGCTTTTTCATAGTGAAGCTTTTTGGTAATAGGATCTTTCTTCCAGAAATAAAGACCTTTGGTTTGTTAAGGCATCCCAGTTTAGGTAAGTACAGTTGCTGATGTCACCCACAATTAAATCATATTTACAACAGAGCGTCTTACAGTTATTCTGCAAAGGACAAGACTTTCTATCCAAATTTATCCTATTCCTTGTCCTACACCAGGATTTCACTTCTTTGCTATTTGAGGTGCCTTAACCTGCTCGGCCACTTCCTTCCCTACCCATGTTTCAACAATGGCCAACCCAAATTCAGATCAGGTTGCTCAAAACCCTGTCCATCCTGGCCTTGAACACTTCCAGTGATGGGATTTGCCTCTCCAGCTGGAGGGACATCATTGCCGTTAGGGATATTAAGCTTGGGTAAACTGGGTGTAAAATGTGAAGAGAGCTGTGCCAGCAGCAGTCCTTGCACAGAGCATCTGAGGCCAGGGGAGCTGGCTGTAAGTAGGCAGCTTTTTGTTTTTTCCCTGAGTGCAAGCACAGAGGTTTATTTTCTCTCATTTATTTGCATAATTCCAGCACATATTTTGACAAATGTCTTTCCCTCTTCTCATTTAAATTAGATTATTTGTGGGAATTGCACAAGATTTCCCAGGCTGTTGCCATATGACGTACGAACGGGATAACCTCTGTATCTCAGCTCTCCTGCTGGCATTTGAAGCTCCTTCCTGGTTTCCATTCAGCCACAGACACAATTAATTTTTATCATCTGGCTGTAAATAGCATTTTGTCTGGCTGTGACAAGGAGACAGGGAGCCCAATTAACACAGCCTTGAATATCTGTTAGTTTACTTTCCAGACCTGTTTCTATTTTGTGTTAGAAGGCTTAAAGCTTAGAGCAAAAAGAGAAAAATAAATTCTAGATGCAGTACTGTCTTATTTTATATTAATTTGGTGAATACAATATGATAAATACTGTTGAACGCATTAAAAAACTCTTTCCCTCCCAGTCATACGATGGTGGTAATTAATGTGCAGAATGCAGTGAAATACTTCCTCTGGTGAATTGCTTTCAGAGTCATTTGGTGGGAATTCTTAGTCAATCACTAGATAACACAGAGAATAGGATCCTGACTGTAGGAGTAGGAGAATATTCAGGAAGTAGCTTAATTTGGTGCACACTGTACTGTGTCCAACACTAAAAGAGGTTGTTGAAAAAATTAGAGAGGTTTTGGTAAAGTATTGCAAGACATATTTGAGGTTTTGAGAACGTCTTTTTGAGAAACACACCTCAGAAGATGGAAATATTTAATTTATCCAGGGAAAGATTTTTTTTAAGCTCCTAAGTTTATTTAAGAGTAGTTCGTGGAAAACTGCATGGGGAAGACATTGCTGAGAGTTGGTTGCTGTGGCAGAAAAAGCAAAAATGTGACAGTGGTTAGAAACTGAGGCAACTATTATGAAAAAAAGACACAGAGAAGATATCTTGTACTGAAAAAACGTAGTGGATGCGATACTGGTAGGTGTTCCACTGGTTTTAAAGTCGATTTGAAAATATGTTTCTTCCACAACAACATGCACAATGTCAGATAGAAGTTGGTGTTTTAAGCAATCTCTGTGGGGAGGAGCCTGCATAACCTTGAGGTTCCCTCAAGGCTTAAAAACTCCATGTGTCTAAAACATTGTTTCTCCCGGAATGTGTTTTAACAGACCAATACAGAATTTTTGATTGTGGTACCCTCAAGAGAACATCTGTGGAAAGAGGAACTTCCCTTGTCTTTCTCTGTTCGTTTTCCAGAAAGAATCACACGAGTTTTTGGCTACAGTGTGTTCACTTCAACCACTTAAAGCTGTAGGTCATCATCAAAAAGCCTGGGGTTGGAAAGGGCATTTCAGTACTCTGCCTTTTCCTCTCCAGCCCCAGAATTTTTCAGGGTCCATGACAGGAGAACACAGGTTGTCTTCTTTTCATCTCTTCTCAAATATTATGCAAATATTCAAATAGATTCAATCATCATAAACAAGATTATTATTTCTATAGGCCCACTGACTCTTCTGAGAATGCTTTTCAGGATCTGGATCCAAAGAGCTACAAGAAAATTCCTGCCACTTGAAATGAGATCCCAGCACAGTAAATTGTGTCGGGACCATCATAAGGGTTTAGAAGGAACCTCTCAGGCTTTGAGGAGTCAAGTTCCAAGTGCAAAAACATCACAAGATTCCCAAAAGCCAGGAGATAACAAAATGTGGGGCTGTTCTTCATTAGTGTTTGAGCCATCAGGCTGCTCTGGCTTTTCAAGAAGCTGTGACCAAAGCAGCACAGTGAAGTTTAATCTCAGAACAAGGTTCATCCCCATATGTTTTCATTGCCATCAGAAATTATAAAGTGTAATGGAAGGTGCTAAAGTCACTTCTTTGGCATGGGTAAGAAACTGCCTGTGCTTCAGGATCAGAGTCTTTAATTGGAATTTCAAGTCACAGAGACATTTTTCCATTTTGGACTTATATTTGGACATTTACAGCATGACCCTCAATACTCTCTGTTAAATTTTGTGACACTGATAGACCTAGTGGAGATATTTCTGAAATGAGCAATTTTCATGCAGCAGAAGGACTGTTTCATGGAGCATTTCATATTGAAGGTCATTCTAGGAATAAAATACGGTTTGAACCTTTCTCAGCTGTGGGTGAAAACAGCAGCTTCCTGCAAGTTGGTTGCAGAGAGGTGGTTTGTGCAGGAATAAAATAGACTTAGTGCAACGTCTGCCCCACTTCCCACTCACTGCTTGAAAGCTTCTAATCAGAGATGGAAAGATGAGTCTTTTCTAGGTGACACTTGCTGGGAGAGGGGATAGATGCATTCTTAAGCACAACTGGGTGTCAACAGTAGTGTTATGAGAAAAATACAAAAATTCAAAAATAACAAATGATATGTTCTGAGATTGTTAAATTCTCCATGTTAAATTCTCTGCCAATTGCTAATTCTTTTTCTGGGCTCATTAGCTATTCCTTGGTCAATTACTGAAGTTCATTTACCTGAGAAAAAAACCCTGTATTTTGCTCATTGGTTTTATGCCAAGGGATGTCAGTAGCTGAGCTGAGACAAAAACCATCCAAAACTTGTTCACTATGACAAGTTTCAATATTTTTATGTATTTGTCTATAACTGGAACTCAGAGTTAAAATTATGTTCTTGGGGTTTTTTTGGTTGTGATATGGGGTTTTTTTTGGTTGGGTTTTTTTTTTTGGTTGTTGTTGTTGTTTTTGTTTTAATTATTGAAAGTGCTCAGGAAGATTTTGAATAGGAAGCAGCAAAACAAGAAGTATCAAATTCTTGAACCAAACAAAAAAATATTATTGACTCATCACCAAGCATTTCAGATACTGATTTGCAAATTACTTTTAGTTGAAACCAACATTCTTAAATTTAAATTTCTTTGGATAACTTGAGGGAAGCACATTTGAGGGAAACATAAAATGCTGCCACATCAGTTTTATTTTGCTTGTGTCAGTGTTTCCAAAGCAAAGGATTGTGTCTTAAATTTCCTCTTAGGAGCTTAAAAGCAGATCATGCAGAATCCCACCAGTCCCCAGCTGAGGTGTCCCAAAGATAACCAAACCACAGCTGAAGGTAAAGTTGCCAGCTGATACATCACCACTGTTACTGGGTTTCAATCTGTGGTCAAAAACTCTAAAATCCGATCTTTGGTTGAAAAAAGCAATTCACAGAAAATAACTGAAACACCTTGACTCTGCTATTTTTGCTGGTAGGAGGGAAACTTTCCCAGTGTGAGCCACTTCACTGATGCTTTATTAAGTCTGTGTGGCTTGAGAGAACCTGGCAGAGATGCGTAGGGTGGAATGATCGCATTTATGTCCGAGTTTTTGCTCACATACACTGTCATATTGATTACCTATGTCGGTCTATAATTTACAGCATCTAATATTTTATTTTGGCATCCCCAACTTACTGCAGCTGAGAGAACTGTACTGAATATTGTTATTTGAGAGAAGAAGGAGTCCACAGACAGGATGTGGAAGATCTGCCCTGGAGAAGCAAATCTGTAACAGCTCCTCAGAAATCCAAGTTGAGCCAAATTTAAAGGCCACACCCACACTGGTGTTCCAGGCAGTGGTCACCAGGGCGCCAAGTGTGATACTTAGCTGTCTGACAGTATAAATGGACTGAAAGTGGCCAGTTGAACAAGAACATTGAATTTTTTCGGCAGTATAAGCTTTTCATTTGTCAGTTGGGTGAAAATAATACCCACCCTCCCCCTCCAGTGCCTACCTTCCTGCTCCATTCAGTCACGAATAGGGCATTGAGCAGATGCAAACAACTGCCTACACACACATCCTGTTCAAGATTTACACTATAAAGCATTAACATATTTTAATAAATCAACAGATTAGATTTTCTTCCGACCTCTTCCCAATAACTGACTCTTAGATCTAACTGTTAGCTCTGAGATGGTGGAGATAAAAACCTCAGTTTACAAAATGCAGGACTAAGTCTGGGATGTTGCACAGGCACCTTTTTCCCCTTTCTCTTTGGGTACTCTTCTCTCTTTACTGCCTGCGAAATGTCCAAATCTAAATACAAATAGAGTTGATAAGAGTAAAGAGAAGGTTCTTGCTGATATCGACTAGAGTACAGTGGAGGCACATTGACATCAAATAAACCCCAACACTCTATTTTAAATTAGTCTCTTTCCCCTGTATTGTTTCTCCCTTAATATCTAGGGAATGTTGTTTCCCTGAATATTCCTCCCATCCTTTACTAGAGTACGCCATCTGCCTCCCCCTGTGAAAAATGGATGCACAAGTGGAGAGGCATTGGAACATTAACATTCAGAAAGTTATAGTGCAAAGGAATGCACATGAGAATGACTTTTAATTAATGAAAGGTGAGAAGGATGTTCTTCGAAGATTGAGCGCTGCACAAATTTTGCACAGGTTCATTTTTACTGAGATATTCTTTGCAATTGAATGTTGATGTTTAAGCACTCACACAGAGTAGCCCTTAATGCAAACCCAGGGGTCCTCAGGCTCATTAACAAAAAAAAAAAGGTAAAAAATATTGCCAGCCAAGTGGTGCAGCTGTACGTCACAGTCCAGTGCTCTTGACTTCAGCCTGGAAGAGCAGCTTTCAGTGTTCAGCTCTGCCAGGGCCTTCCCAGCTTGCCCAGAGTGTGTCTTGGCTCCCCAGTGTTGGTGGGAGATTGAGCTTTTGTTTCATGAATGCTTCAGATGTGCTGATGGAAAGAGCTCTGTGAGAGCCCCCAGAGGAAGCCTTGGCCTGCTGCAGGAAGGTGGGAGTTGTTTGCTCAGCCCAAGCTGGCTGTGCAGCAGCCCTTGCTCATGCTCCCATCCCAGCAGCTGCTCAGCTCGTGTTTGGTGCAGTGCTGCTGTTACTCAGCTCCTGTTTGGCTCAGGGTGAGCAGAACAGTGTCATACCCAGCTGGGAAAGTACTGACAAACCCACACTGCTTTGGGCCATAGTCCTCTGCGTGTTGCCTTTGCTTAGTGTGCTATGAACGTTCAGCAACCTGCAAACAACCACGCATGAGTCTATCTAAACTTTTCACTGAAAAGGTGGCCAAGCATGGGAACAGGCTCCTCAGGGAAGGAGTGGAATCACCATGCCTGGAAGGGTTCCAAAGACATGTAGAGGTGGAACTCTATTAACATGGTTTGATGGTGGATTTGGCAGTGCTGGGTTAATGGTTGGGCTTGATCTTACGGGTCTTTTTTAACCCTAATGATTCCATGATTCTCAGAACAGGTAACTTCCCTGGGTTACCTGACACTTCTAAACCCACAGGCAGATAACATTTTTTTCATGTATGTTACTGTTAACTCTTTTGCAGTTCCCTTTTCTAGTGGTTTTACGGTGGTTGAGAACTTGTCCTTCCTCATCCCACTCCCCTTTCCCTGCTAGACTTAGGAGATACTCACCTTTGACTGAGGTGGCAGCTGGAAGTGATGCTACAGCTGTTAATTAATGAGTCCTGACTGCCTGAAGAGGAAGTCACACACTGTGTTTTGGGGTGATTGCATCAGCAGGAGCAGCATCAGCCAGCACAGGAGCCGGGATGCTGTGAGGCAGGAGCCAGCAGTGGGAACACCGAGCTCACACAGCCCTGTCAGTCTTGGTGCAAAACCCTCCTTAGGTTTCTGGTGCCTTGAAACTTCAGATCTCAGTTGTTCTCCTGCCTCTTGGCAGGTAGTAGGAGAAACAAGAGACTCAATGAATAGAAGAATCTGGTTTTTTGAAGAGAAAATAAGAAATTGCTGCACTTCTGTATTCCGTAGTGACAGTAAGTAGGCAGATCCTTCTATATCAGATACAGGCAGGGCTGGTACTGACGTCTGTCATTAACAATAATTAGACAGTACTGGCAAAATTTTGGTCATTGTACCCATCTGGAAATCTGATACTAGACCTTTTTAAATTTTCAACAAAAACAACAAGCTATTTCAGAAAATGAACTCAGGAAATATTTTTTTATGTGTATTAAAAAGGGGTGCTACGGTGAAATTATCACATCTTTATGACTGTGGATTTAGCACTGGTAAGAAGTATTGCCTTTATGTCTGGGATAATTTATTTGATGTTGATGCCTTCCTGTAGAAGTTTCCATATGTGAAGAAACTGTGAATTGTGGAAAATTCTGGTCTCTTACAAGAAACTCATTGAAATTTGGCAGCTGACTTCTTCCCAGATTCTCCCAGCTCTGATTCTGCTTGAGGTGAAGGGTCTTGGCTAGACTTCCCTAGAGACAATTTCTTCCCAAGGAATGTCAGGAGGCTGGAAGAGGAGAGTTGCCTTACTTTCCTCCTTGATGCCCCAGGGAGGAGGAGGAGGAGTGGGTGTGTATGTGGGAGGAAATGGGACAGCACTTCTGCAAGTCAGATGTGCTTATCACTTCTAGCTGCAGACAAAGCCAGTGAGAGCTGTGCTGTGGACTGATAAAAACTTTGAGAATAGAAAAATGAAATATGGTGTCCTTATTCTGAGATGTCAAAAATTAAATTGTTCTTTTGATCCAGTCCTCCCAGCCTCGGATCCTCCCTCAATAAAATAAATCGAGGACCGCTCTGATGTCACAGCAGATTTATGAAAAGGAATTTGTGTATGTCTGTGAAGTGTGCAGGGGTTTGTCATGTTGGGAGTGAGGAAACCAATGGTCTTATTTTCCCAGCAGGGTTTTGAATTGTGCAGCAAGGTTGTACTCAGTGCAGATACAGGGTGCATCTAGGAGGAAATGTATTCAGAGGTTTGCCCAGCGTGCCTCATTCTCTCTGTGCATTGAGTTGTGAAACGTGTAAAAATAATAATATATGTTCACTTATAATTAAAGGCTTCATCATAATGCATGAGCACAGGGGAGGCAAATGAAGGTTTGTGCATGTGCAATTATTGAATAACTTTTTAAATTACAGCATCTTGCTAAAGCAGCAGAGGTTCAGGCTAATTTAGGGAGTCATGGAAGAGGTCTGTAATACTGTTCCCTGCAGAAGTTACCCCCTGTAACATGATTTTATTTTCTTTACCAAGACTTGATTTACTTCAATTTTTATTTTCCGGATTCAGGAAAGGGAAGGGTGAAAATAATTCTTAGGGGTTTTTGCAGGGCAGAGACCACTTGCTGCTTTGCAATTGTACATTACATGGCACCAGGGCCGCCATTCTTGGTGGATGTTTGGTCCTAACCTATGAAATGTAAGAAATAATGTTTTGAGCTCCAGATTATAGTGGGATTTTCTGTTTATGCATATGTATAAACTCATGTGCTTTAAAGAGCACTGTACTTTAATTTATTTTTATGTTTTCATTTAATGGCCACAGTTAAATGGAAAAATTCTAATTTTTTTCTATGGAATTTTCTAACAAACCTTTTCTCAGGATGTATGCACAAAATTTGATAGTGAGGCCTTTCCAGAATCTCGAAAGGTGAGATGCCTTTACCTCAAATAAGGACTGTTTGGATTTGATTTCTATTTTTGTGTGGAGACATCGGAGAAAAGAAATGGGGTGAAATCTTGACTACATATAAAATTAATTTCTCCACAGCTTTCGGTGACATTGGAATTTTGCCTTATGTGTAGGAAAGAGCATTCAGCTGTAAACATTAGGCCTTTGTTTGCTGCATTTCATTCTCTTGAGAAGGTTCATAGAGGTATTTCTTAATCTCTCCTGTACATTTCTATCTATGGCCTCTGAAGTTGATGCTCTTATGCAGAAGCAGTACCTGCCTCCCACTTGTCATGCACAGAAACCTCTACAAGGCTGAGATATGCCTGAAAGGATAAACTACGGTAGTGCTTTCACAGTGGAGGGAGCTGGGCACTTAACTCCCTCTAACTCTTTATAATCCCCATCTGTACAGAGCACACCATAAAATCAGTTACTACTTTCCTGGACTTTCAGTGGACATTGAGAAAGTCAGACTCTGCTTCCATTAAGAGTATGGAACACTACTGGTTTTCTGGACTGTTTAAGAGCCCGGGAAAGGTTGTGGCAGCATAAAATAGTTTTGTGTTTATCTGCAGTGACCTTTGTTGAGCTCTAAGAGGAAATCACTGTGCTGAAATCTCCATTTTAGCACAGGTGAATTGGGTGCAAATTCTGTAACTACATAAAAACATTTACTTGCTGCTGCAGCAACCCAAGTGTCCCATCCCTGGAAGTGTTTAAGGGCATTTAACCCAAGTTGGATGGGCATTTGAGCAACCTGGTTTAGTGGAAGGCAGAAGCTTGGAACCAGATGGTCTTTAAAGTCCTTTTCAACCCAAACCATTCTGTGATTCTATGAAATCTATTGTGGGTAACTTTCCACAATGCTTTTAATCTCTGTCATCCACCTGTTGAGTTCTTTTCCAAATCAGCTGAGACAGAAACCCCAGAAAACCCTTCTCGAAAGGGCAGTCATGGGCAAACTCTGGTGTATCACAAAGATAATTTGCCATCTCCAATATGGGAACAAGGCCAACATGAAAAAATATGGAAATATGGAATCGACTTACTTCAGTCCTTGTAAGGCACATAAGGTATTTCATACAGGCAATTTAATTACATTACCCTCTGTTCCTATTTTCAGATTACAGACAGGAAGAGCAGCCTATGGCAGAGAGGAAAATGACATTAGGATGCTTGGCAGTGCTGCTTGGATTCATTGCAGTAGTGCCCAGTGACCTTTCTCAAGGATAAAGACCGTATCCACTGGTCAGTGTGAAAACAATGTAAAATACATAACACAGCTTCTGTCTCGGGGAATCTCACAAGCCAAACATGACCAATAATCAAAGCAGGGAGATGAAGAGAAAATGAGAATTTAAGTTAAGCAGAACCTTTCCCTGACAGCTGTCCTAGATTGTGGAGGTAGGTAGTTCCACTGTGGTAATTTTAAGAGTCTTTATGTTGTATTGCTGGATGCTTGCTTTTCCTTTGTTGCAGGACATGTCTAAACATCAAGAGAAGTTTGTTTCAAAGTATTCCTTTGCTTGGCTTAATAAACCATTAGAAAGATAAGAAATGTAATAATACCATAATTTTATTTTTTGAGTTCCAGAGGCCCAAAATCTAATAAGAGAGGAACACTGCATTTCATGTTGTTTATTTATGTTGGACCTTTGCTCCAGAGTAACTTCAACAGATAAAACCAGACCAGCATAGAAGCAGAAGAAACATCCTGCAGAAAAATAAATTGATGATCTGGGCACAAATCATATTTATTAGAATGATTAGGGTTATGGACTTTGAGAGAATACAATATCAAAAGCAAGTCTTCAGCCTGTGCAACTGTGGATGGTGGTCTCATTAGCGAGAGCCTGACCTTAAATCATGCAAATGGACTTGCTACAGATAAGAGTTACTTTTTAGAAGCTAATTAAGAGTATTAGTGTTCCAACCATGGGATTATATTATAATGTCAGTTTAGACAGCAGGATCTTCAAATGCCCCACATTCATAGCACTGCTATGGTTATTAGGGAATCATCTGGAAGATTAGGACATAAGTGATCTGGAAAAGAACTGGAATAAAGAAACCTGGCTCCATCATTGAGTCTTTCATTGATTTGTTGGGTATAATTTATTTTTAACCTCTTTGAGGCCCAGTCAGGATGTGGGGACTCATGAGTGTAATTATGGTACAAAGAAGATGACACTGTCCCCAGAATCTCCTGAGTGGCTCAGAGCTCTCTCTATTATATGGACACCAGCAGGATAATAACTTCTACCAACCTAATGAAACTCTTTTTCTCCAAACCTGAAAATTTTTCAGTCCCAAAGTGACAGAAACTGGGAACAAATGGGAACAAATGGCTCTTTGGTAGATTGAAATCCAGTTTGACATCAAAATGAGATGTTGGCAGGAAACTTCCTAGCAGCTGCACCTCAGTCTCTTTGGAAGAAGCGGGTCGTTCTCGTGAGCAGATGTAGGTGGCAGAAAACAGTAAGTAGGAGACAATCATCTGTGGGCTTCTGCTGCTGTGCTGCCTCAAGGAATTCCTGCCAACTCTGTGCTCTCCTCCTCCTGGCTAGCACAAATATCCTAAGGCATGTACATGTACACTGAGACCAGAGAGAAATATTACTTCTGAGGTAGCAGACTTTCACAGGTTCTGTTGAGCTCGCTCTCTGTAGTTTATAAAAAGATCTGATGAAATTGAAGCATTATTTGTATTATGGCATTATACTCTTTTTCATTAGTAAACTCAAGGAGTTCTTAAGTTGTATGCATGGCTGGAAATGTTTTATTGGTTGTTCTGTTTCCATGAATAAGATCCACTTTAACAGCTGCAAAATATTTATTTTCTCACAGAGGGATTAATATGGTATAATATAGTGCAGATTTTGTCACATTGCTGTATTCACTGCCAACTATAACCTGATTTGGGATAACATACAGAAGTACATCAGGTAACATCTAATTTTATAGCTTTTAAATTCAGTATAATATAAACTCAGCTCTCTTACCGAGAATTAAAGTCATTGCAGGACAGAGGATTTTTGAGCAAAGAACAAATCCATTATTCATTATACAGAGTTCCAGACACAGTGTTTTTCCTTTAGATTCATTGCCTTTGTGTAACAGTGCCTTTATTTGAGAAAGTTTGGGTTTTTCTCATAATATGAAAGTAACTTCTCTGAGTAGTGATTTTTATCTTGGGTTTTTTTGGTTTTTGTTTTTTTTTTAACCAAAGAGATTTATTGACCATGTAATGTGATACTGAGAAATCAGTAGGAGGAACATGAGATCTGAGTCCCAAACTCTTTGCATGTTTGAGACAAATCAGAAATTATGGATGTGATTTCCAATGGAATATGGACGTATGGATGTGATGTCAAAGTCAGTTCCACTGTTTGCTATAGGAGCCCTGTATGTTTTAACCAGGGACTGTCCATTAAGTAGATTGCTGCCAAATAACGAGAAATAAATACTAATAACCTGTGAATTAACTAATTCCTGAAAGAAGTAGATGTCAAACACAATTTAAGCTTGATTAAATACCAGTTTTTCAAAACATATCAGAAGAACTATACATTTAGGAGTCAATGCTAAGTGCAGTCAGACCAGCAAGGCCACTTCTGTTTGTGGGACCAGGACTATGGAGCTTGGGGAAAGAAATAGACACAGATTCTGGAGACTTCAGCATGCATTATATAAAAAAATGCTTCTGTAAATGAATTGCTTCATTTCCTGTCTCGATCTGAAATAAATAATTTTGATAATTTTAGTTCCAGTTTTGTTTTTCTTTCTGGACTGAGGCCATGAACCCCAAGAAGAAGCTATGGGCCTTGTTCTCCACTCCTTAGCTTAGCAGTAGCCCTCCTGTCAGCCAAGAGATGTTCATTTCTCCCCTTCACCTAGCCTAATCGTAAATCCTAACCACTTGTTTTTGAATGGAACACAATGTTTTTCAGTCTGCCTCATCATTCATTTTGTTGCAAAGGGAAAACTAATGTCTCTGAGGAGAAACCTTCGTGAGGGGATGTGGCATAAAATTTTTCTGAACTAACAAATAGCCAACAGCTTCATTTATATATTTCTTTCTTGGCTTGTATTTATACTGATTTATATATATAATTATATATTTTTATATATAATCATTATATTTATAACTTATATATTTCTTTCTTGGCTATCTATTTCTTTCTTGCTAATGGGATGTAGCATCAGAGTTTGTTTTGCCTTTTGCTGGCACTCCCACATTCATTTCACATTAGGTCTCTATTACTTGTACATATTGCACCTTGTATGTTTCAGGGTATATTTAGGTATCTTCCCCTTTTAAGTGCCTAATTAAGTGCACAGTGACCTCTGATCAGATGCCTTTGTAGAGAGGCTGGAAACAAGAGACCAAGTTTCGCGACTCCAGGTTCTGTTATCAGAGATCACTGGGAAACCACAGCATGTGGCAGCAGGTCCTTAACCTCCCTCACATCCATTTTCCCTCAGATCAGAGAGCAGACATGCAATCTGCAATGCAATGGGCATTTGCTGCACAAAAACGTGGGAGTATGGAAGCTTACATGTGACGAAGTAGTAGAAAATGAAGTTTGCTACAAAAATGGGAACATTCTGCTTTTGGATGCCTGCACAGTAGTTTGATACTGTTTTGGTGCTTGCCAGTTGGTGGAAAGCTTCAACAATGGTTTAAAAATAATTTTCCTTGCTATTATTATTATTATTATTATTATTATTATTATTATTATGTACTTTTAAATGAGCTTCACTTACTGATGTGTTTGTGATATATTCAAGGACAGGTTTTTTCCTTGAAGATACCAAAAGGAGGGTGAGAAATCTTGTTACTAGACTGGGAAAAGTAGCCTGATATAGCTCACTGGCTATAAAGTCATGAGTGCTTTTTGGACCAGTGGCTGACAACTTACAAATGGCATCTGTGCTGCCATGACTGTGAAACCCATTATTTGGGAACTACCTATTTAATGGACAGTCCCTGTCTGGTTTGTTGCAATATCCATAAATAATATCTGTAACCAAAAGGACTTCTGTAGCAAAAGGTGGAGCTGCCTTTGACACTGGAAATCAAATTTAGGTGGTTGGCAGAGATCAGTTTGTCTCAATGTTGTTTTAGCTGAGCCTTAAAGTAGCTGAAAGTTTATTAAAAAAATTATTTTCACAAAGCAAGAAGACAGTTGAAATCACTGCTGTGAATTCAGTGGGCTCTGGAAGGAAACTTTCATTGTTGTGATAGATCTGAAGGGTTTAGAAAAGCATTTGCTTTACAGAGTTTTCCCCCCTCATTTTTTCAGGAGCTCTGTGCTTTCTCCTGTGATCCCAGCATCTGTTTCCTGTTCTTTTTGGTTCCTTTTTATCACTGAAAAAGAAAAGGCGAGACAAAGAGAAGAGACATGATGAGGGAAAAGGGATGTTATTAGTTTAACATTTTTTTGGAAACCTTTTTGATTTCTAATGAAGGGTTGTTTTTTTTTTAACACCCAAAGGAAATAGTACATTTCTACCAACCTGTAGTGCAGACACTAGTGCTTTCAACTTCTCCTGTGGAGAATAAATTAAGTGAGGCTCATCTACCTTCTTTATATGCAAATACATGTAACTAAATTCACAGTGCCTAATATAAAAACATGAAAGGACTCAAATCCCTCAAACAGAAATCTTAGGAATAGCTCTGCAACTGGGCTTAACGTTGACTCCGCTGACCAAACATGCTGAGGGCACCATTCATGTCTCTGAGCCTTCAGAGCTACTTTGGGGCATCAGGTCCAGCCTCCAGCTGCCTGTCCAGAAGGATGTGGCTTACTGAAAGGTCCTCAGACACTTCAGAGCATCTAGATGGCACTAGCAGCCTGTATTTAAGCACATGAACCAAGCCCCAGAGGTATGATCCAGCTTCAAAAGTAGACATTTGGATGTCTACAGTGTGCTCTAGATGTCTACACTCTCGTACTGAACAGAGACCCAGGTCTCTGAATTTGTCTACACACAAACCTCTAAAGGTCTGTGAAATGCCCAGGAGCATCTCTGTGGGGCTGGCAGATCCCAGAGTGGGTGAGCTGAACCCCTTCCAGCCTCCTTCAGCTGTGCTGGGTTTCTGCATGTTGCTCACAGCCAGACACCTCTGCTGGAGATGTTTCCATCGAGGAATCTCAGTCTGGAGCTGGCAGCGCCGGGTGGCACCTGAGCTCTCACACCCCGCAGGCTCAGCCAGGAACAGATGGGGGAAGTACTGCAAAGCAGGCCCTGACTGTCCGGGGGGCAGCTCGATAAAAGGACAGCCTCGTCCCCTTGTTTGACAGACGTTCTTGAGAAATCAAGGAGGAGAGCCAGGATGGCTCAGCGAGGGTGGAAGGAAGGAGCATCACTGCTCCCTTTAACCTGAGAGCTGGTAACAGCCATGACCAAGTGACTCCCTCTAGCTCTGAACACCTTCTACTCCTGCTGCCGATCTGAGCTTGGAAGGCAAACTGTTCATAAAATTGATTTATAGGGGAAGAGGTCACAGGAAATCCTTTTACAACACAGTTCATCTTGTGTATAACTAGGAGGCCAGGGCAGATTTTTGACACATACTCCCAGCCTACTTTTTAGTGTGGTTAGTGGGTAAATCTGCATCATTCTCTGAACCGCACTGAATTAACACTGCACTGAGAAATGATCTGCTTGTAGAGATTCTTACCTGACTCCCTGAACTGTATCAAGGCTAATAGTTTCAGGACCACTCTTCTGAGATATAGGAATCCCTTCAGTTGAAAAATAGAGGAATTTTAAGTGTCTCAGAAAGTTATTATTATATTTACAAGGAGAAAAAAAAAACCCCCTTGATATTCAGATTACAGAAAACCTTGAGAAGTTATGCAATGAACCCTAGACCACAATTTTTTGTCTGTATATTCTCATACAACAGGTAGGGAAACTGAGGCATAGTACAATTGCAAGTTTTCCGTGGAATCCCTCATCAAGAAAGGCTGATGTGAGCCTCATGTGTATCTTTAAATTGATCTCTTCTGCCCGGGAGTCAGATTGAAGTAGGAGTGTGTTATGACTCTTCTCTAGTAAACCCCAAAATGCACCAGGAGAGTGTGTGTAGTTAATTACTGAGTTTCAGTTTAAACTTCTCCAGCTAAATCTCCATAGCGAGAATGCAGGAACACTCCACACTAGGAGTCTTAATGAAAGGAAATGCATTCCTTGTCTCAGTGAGTGAAATGAAGTGGACACTTCCTCATCTCTTCGCTAAATTCTTGATGGAGAAGACTCAAGACTAATTTTCTAAGTTCCCGACTGTGAAATATTGCACACTTAATATTTTAATAACATTGTAACCCTCCCACACAGGGGAAGAATAGATTATGACCCTCCTTTTCACAGTATTCCTGATTTATACCCATCTGAGAATGAGAGACTCTGGAGGTTCATCATAAAAGTGATGACCCAGCAACTTGTGGGGCTGTGATAAATATTGCATGAGATATCCATACATGAAAAAATCTTTCACAGAACATTAATCACTGCTAAGTTAATGCTGTGGGATGTTTTACTATTTTGTAAGTACTAAATGATTCATTAAAAAAGCTGATTTATTCTGAACTTTGACCCGAACCTTTAGAAGGATGAGAACACAGAGATTCAGGAGCAGCCAAACTTCACTTTGCATGTGAGTTTCCTGTCTTTTTTCCTGTCCTTTTTTCCTTCCCATAAGCTTTCTCTGGATTTCCCACCTTGAGGAGTGTGGATGAG
Organism: Falcunculus frontatus; assembly: GCA_013398115.1. Taxonomy (NCBI): domain Eukaryota; kingdom Metazoa; phylum Chordata; class Aves; order Passeriformes; genus Falcunculus; species Falcunculus frontatus. The sequence goes on from VZRV01007977.1 coordinate 166,365, forward strand.
CTCATGCACCACTTAGAACTACAGAGTGTGAACACTCACCTCTTTAATTTATAATGCTGGACCTCAGACACTCCTGTAGCACTTCTCGTTTTCCCTCACAAATCTTTATTCCTCTTGATACTTTTTTCCTGCCCTGAGCTTAGCTCGAGCCTTAGGCAATATTCATCTGAGTGGATGCAAAGGCATGATTCATCTCTACGAAGGCAAGCATCTACTCTGACAAGTGTGACATCCTGAACTTGTGGCTCCACAAGCCTTTCTTCAGCTAGAAGGGGAACGTAGAAAGGAGCCTTCACCTTAATAGCCATACCTGGCAAATACTGCTCAAATGACATTACGTTCCTGGAGTTGAGAAATTCCAATTTTAGCTAGTCTACCCTGTATCTGAGCTTCCCATCTAATCAATGAAGAGAAGCAGGTCTTTTGGGGAATATTTCTCTCACCCTAAAATAGGGCAGAGAAGCTGTGAAAGCTGTGATCTACACGCACCTGCTTCTCTTCACAGTCTTTAAAAAAAAGCCAAGGCAATTTGCTCAGATACAGACATTTATAGATAGATGAGGTGATCTCACCCCTCAGCATCAGTTTCAGCCATATGGACCAGGTGAGATGCTTTAGGGCATTGTGGCTACCCCAGTTGCCCCCTTTGGAAGACCCTGATCCTGTCCTTCAGTCAGCCAGTCCTGCAGATCTCTAGATCTTGTGATCTCCCTTGGACATCTTCAGTGGCACCTGACACCCATGTGTGGGTAAATGAGTTGAGTCCTTGGTATCATTTATGTGTACTCCTCCACACATCTTGCATGGTTTCTATTTGAAACAGGAAAATAATCCTGCTTGTCCACATTTTAAGAAAGATCCTATTTTTACAAGAGCCTACTTCAAATGCAGCAAATTAGAGTCAAAGCTGAACTTCTGAATTGTGGTCTCCAAAAATAAGACTCCTTTTTACTTCAGATGGGCAAGCAGATCAGCAGCTCGTGCAATCCAATTGCAGACCAGTGGTGTCCAGGCTAGAAGGGGTTTGGCTGTGGCTGACTCTACAGATAACAGACATTTTCAGCATCCTGTGGACCAGGGCTGTCCTTCATGTGCTTGTTTCTTTCCTTGGCTGACCCAGTTTATTCGCTTCAATCGGTTTGATTTCCTTGGCAAAGGTGGAAACTTTCTCCTTCCTTTTACTACTGCCCCAGCAAGCAACATCTGATGAGCTGTGGGCATCTGCCAGCTGTAGCTGCTGGCACAGGTCTCCTCCATGTAGGTGTCTTATTGCACTCTCATGTTACATCTGAACACCTGTGTCACATAAGACATTCAAGGATTTATGGAAAGCAGGACAGTATCTGTATGGAAAAAAGCTTCTGGTTTCAGAATTCTTTTTAATTTTTGATGAGAGCTTGAAACAGAGAATTTGGGTGTCTCCTGTAGATTGTTCAGTGGGGCTTTTCTTTTGTTCCAGAACATCCTTGCAAGCAAACTGCATAACTGAAACAACAGGAATTTACAACTGCACCAGATTAGGAAACACACAGACAAGTAGGATGAACAGATAGAATATCTTGTACTATAAAATCATCATTGTATATCACAATTTAGACTTGATTCTTCATACAGAGTATAACTTGACCACAGCAAACCTAGAGTGCAAACCCGAATGCACTGATGTCCTCTTATTTGATGCTGTGTAAACTAAATTTTAAGATAACAGTCACTTCAGTTAATTGAAAGATAAAAATACAGAAAACCTTTGCTGCATTTTAGCAATGTTGGAAACTCTTTCTATTCCTTTTATTGTCATCTTCCATTTTCCTGTCAATGTCTGTATTTTTGAATTATCTCAATATCCAACCACACAGAAAAACTCATACATTAGGTTGGCTTAAAAGAAAAACAACCATGTAAACATTTTTCTGGAAGTTTTAAATATTAATGAGCCAGAGTGAAGTTCTTGCTGTGGGCAACCCACGCATCCCTGAGAAGTATAAACGGCAAGAAGGAAGGGGAATTACAGAGGATGGTATAAGGTGGTATAATTATCTGTAATGGGCTGGAATTACTGAAGGGAAGATTGAGGCATGTTTTAGGGAAATGTCTGTGAGCATTGGTATGATGGGGCTATTCTTGGTTTGCTCCAACCAGTGTTGCTGAAATGGACAACAGAGAACCTTGTTAAAGGGCAGGGAAGTGTCCCATAAGAAAAAGTTGTGCAGCAGCAAAATACTGCATTTATAGAGAGGTTCTCTACATCCAGCCTGCTTTTTTGGTCCCTTCCCTGCCACGTGATAATTTTATATCTGGCAACATGAGAAAAGGGAAGTGAGGAGCTGGTTACCACCACTGAAACTTAATTTCTCTGTCTGCTCTCTGCCTCACTCCAGCACACTCTGAAGGACAAGGTTAACCAACCATTTTTTGCTCCTGAGGTCAAAACAGAACTACTGTTGCATGTATAATACAAACAATGTGCACTGAATGTCCAGTAAATTCAGCTTTTCTAGGAAACCTTTGATTTACTGAAGAGATCCCCTGTGTTGTCCATACACCAGAGACCTAAGCTACTTAGAGGAGGAGCCATAGCTCAGAGCCCTTTCATGCCAATGCATCCTGATGAGCAGCTCTTCCCAGACAAAAATCTGTACCATCATTGGTCAACAGTAGAAGTTTTTTAAAGAAAATTCTTGTTCTTTGAGATGTTTTGCTGTCATGAGGAGAAAAGAAATCAAGAAACTGTCTAAATTTCATGCAATTTGTTAAATAAAGAGAAATTATGACTATTATTAGAGTGAAACAGGTGGTTATGTTCATGCAAATTTATAAAATGTTGGAAAGGACATCTTGATTCTGAAGTCAGACTGCACTGATATCTAATTACTAATGTAATTCTAGAAGAAACTAAAGCAATTGCAGAAGTGATTTCCCATTTGGAAAAGTCTGTGGGAAGCCAGACTTCCCTGCCTCTTATCACAACTAAAGGAGCCTTTCAGAGAGGGAGTCTTCTCAGGTGATGGGACAATGATATGAGATGAGACCTGAAATTCTCCTTCCTGCTCTGTCTGGTTCAAATCACGGACCTGACCTTGAAGCTTTACTTTCTTAGATGAAAAAGAACCACAAAGGGAGGGTGAAAATTACCCTAATCTACATGTGGGAACTGTGGAACCATGTCACAGGTGGTGTGACAGCACCTGGGGTTAATGGGGAACAAAAGAGGCCCTGGCAGCAAATGCACAGCATGTCTCTCCCTCACTTCTCTAGGTTAGCAATGATTAGGTATGCAAAGTGGAGCAATTCCCACAGGAAGCTGGAGAGGCCAGGGAGAGCCTGGCTGCTGGAGGGGGCTTATAATCCAATCTCTTTGTGCTGTCTCTCTCTGCCTTTTTTATTTTAATCAAATGTTTTGTTTCTGTTGAAATTGGTACAGGCATCCCTTTAAAATGGCTCCATTGTGAAGGATTCTCATTTTCCTGCCAAAAGTCATTTTAGTGGGACATGCTGGAAAATCCTTTTGTTTTCTGGCAATCTCTCCTTGTGGAAGACCAGCTGCTCGTTTCTGGTAGCAGAGCAGGTATTAATTCCTCAAGGGCCATTCACTCTCGAGGCCAAGCCTGCCCAAAGGCAAGTGCAAAAGCCCAGGGAAGCCACTGGGAAGGATGGCACAGATTTAAAGACAAAGATTTTTGGCTGCAGCAGTGTCTGGCTTTGCCTAGGAAATGACTCATGACCTTGTGGCAGCGTGCAGGGCAACGCCTCCTCCTGTTAAGAGCATTTTTGACCATGCTGGGCCCCATCACATCAGGCTGTGGTGCTTCTTTGGGCTATTGCCATTTTTCCTCCAAGTCAGGAGCTTCTGACTGACACCCAATTCAGCCAGTTCTCTAGAAGGGGCTGTGAGAAACACACCTGGGCAGACTGGCTTCATGGGGACAGAGATGGTTGATGTCATCTGTCAGGAAATCAGTCAGTAATGTACAAAACTCTGAGTACTGCAGACTTACTGGCAGGAGTTTCAGATACAGACATCATACAGCCACCAATAAGCCTATGACACCTAGTGAGGCAGTTTTCTCACCAGGGGCTGCTTCATTCCTTTCATCTAGTGTCTCTGTTCCTGGCTGTTCTTCACTTCCCTATTCCCTCCCCTCTCTTTAGACAAAATAAGCAGAATTAATTTCTTTCCTTTAATATAGATGTTGGTTGTCTTGGGAAAAACCTACTTCATCTGTCTAGGTAATGCACCCTCTGTTAAGAGCTATGGTATTTTTAGGAGTTGCTTGCATACATAATCATGCTTTGCATTGCCAGGTATTTTATAGCACACCAGATTTTCCAACGTTGTCAGACTCTCTTTATTTCTTTACTGATAAATAGGCATATATCTCACTGGCAGTGATGATAAGCTTAGCTGCAGGAGCTACAAGAGTAGAAATCAGAGACCAAACATGACGGTTTTTTTGTACCAGCAGTCCTATTCTCCATCATCCTGCTAATGCTGGTAGAGAGGCTCTAGACTTACACAGGGGAATTTGAAGAATATAGATTTCTGGGAAACTAAATGTGTCACAGACAGTGGCAGCAGCTACCCTACACTTAACTCAGTGAATGCTGGACTGCTTTGTTTCTGAGAGGAAATAGCTGAATTAATAAATAGCTGTCTGCCCCTCTGAAAATGAGCTCTAATATGCAATTAAAGTGAAAGATTTCCCTTCTGAGGGTGTGGGGAGCTGTTAGATAAAATTATAGGAGGACCAGATGTGAAAAGTACTGTTATTTAACATATTTCAAAATGAGGATAATTAAAAGAAGTGAAACATATAGAGTCTGTCTTTAAAGGGGAATGCATTTGTAAGCTCCCCTGCTAACATCTGTATCACCAGGGAGAGTATAAGGACTAACTGTGCTGCATGGCAGAGGGATGACTAATTACAGAACACACACACACACACACTTGGATTTATGCCATATAATAATGAGAATTTATTCAGCAGTGGTAGGGAACAGCAAGCTCAGTGCTGCAATATTATTATTATTTATTTCTATTCCAGTGCTGCACATAGGAATGAATAGAAATGGGACTCCCCATTGTGCTGGGTGCTGCATAAGCACAAATTGGGTGATTGACTCCTACAGCTTAAACACTACTCTCTGTAGCCATTCCCTGTGAGGATTAGAGTCCACCTCTGAGGATGTTGGAGCAGGTAGTTTTTTCCCTTTGACTTGTGGGAATTAACTTTCCATTAGGTGTGTCAAAGGTTTGACCAGCTGAGCACTAGCAGAGGGATCATGTAGAGCTGAGGATGTACATGAAAGAGCACAAATGGAAGTTGCATTGGACAAGCAGGGTGGTAGCACAGGCATAGAAATTAAACTGTTCATAATCCCTGGATGAGGAGGTTGGATTATTGCAAGAACTGCTTTTTTCAGGGAAACTTAGAAATTCAAAATTTCCTGTGGCTTCCTGTGTGTCCCAGAGACTATGAAACACCTAGCAACGTGTCTCCATGATGTAACCAGTTCCTAATCCTTTCCCTTTTGTAGGGACAGGATTTGTTTCTCCTCCTGGAAAAGAAACGGATTTGAATAAAAATGAGCCATGGATCAGCCTAATCCCAGGTGATGAGCAGGAGACTCAAATGCTTCTCCCCATCTCTGTCCTCTGCTTTGGGAGCACAGTGCCATGCTCTCCCTGCTCTGTGGACAGCCCTGCAGCAGGCTGACAGCAGAAGATATTTCAGAGGAGCCCCACTAGTTAATGCTCATTCCCAGCTGCAGCTGTCCCATAATCCTTCTACTGTCACCTGTGAAATGAGACAATGTGTAGAATCTCACCTGTGAGGTCACAAAAATATCAAGAAGTTTTCTTTTTTTGTGTGGATGGTATTTCCTTACACTAGGAAGTCTTAGGTCTTTTGCAATCCTACTGATTTGCAGCCTATGATGTAGGTTGTGTAGAGTAATAATTGAGAAAGGAAATCGGGACACATTACGGTCATTATTGTCACCAGTATTTCTTTGTTTCCAGTGAATTCTTGCAGCATTTATTACAATTGCACTTTGCTAATACAAGAGTTTCATTATCAGAAAATATTTACAAGCTCTTCTCAATCCTTACCTGAACTGGATGCAAAGAAAGAGATTAAGGCTAGGATAACTATATCCTCATCTTTTCCCAGGATATTTTCCCAGTTTTCTAAGACTTTTGGCTCAGTAATTTCGGGATTCTTTTTTTGGAGAAGCCCATCTGTTTTCTCTCCCATTATATAATTGATTCTATCTACAGTCACTTATAAACATGGCATGTAATGAATGATCTCATTTTTTTCTTTATCTTTTTTAACTTGCTGATTTTATGTTATGCCTTCTATTTTGATGGAAAGGCAGCTGGAAGTTGTTCAACCTTTCACTGTCTCCATGCAACTTATGACATCACAGAGCTTTTTCATATCAGTTGTTTCATTTCCCTGCAAGAAAATGAAGTAGTTCCTCAAATGGAGACTATAAGTGTACTTTGGGAGGTGTTACATTATCCTGGAATGAACCATGTTTGTTGGGGATGTTACAGATTTCCTTCGTCACTAATTCGAACGTATATGTAATTGGGTTTACTTTGGAACATCTGGAATAATCAATATCTTTGGTCGGGATCCAATATCGACTCCCTAAAATTCTGGAGTTATCAGCATTGCCTGAGCATGCAGTGCTGTTTGATGGAAATGATTCAGTTGCCTAAACACAGGTTCGTAGTATGAGAAGTCCTGAGTTATCCAAGATAATTGTTCAGGAAAAATGAAATGGGGTCTGAAGGGGACCTAAGGTTCTAGAATCTGCTCTGGGCTTTCTGAATGCCAGATGAGATAACCCAGGAAATTTCCGGTGACATAATCTGTCTCCTTATGGCCAAGTGATTCTTCTCTACACTATGGAAAGCAAACCCTACTTTATGAAGGTACATATGTAAAGGATTAGATGTTTTCTTTCAGATAATTCAGTTTAAGAAAGTTGTTGTGATGATTTTCACTTACAGACAATGATAATTTTTATCCTAATCTATATGAATAGAGAGGGAGCTTCAGCTGTGCTGTAAGCAACTGTTTAATGAGTCCACATTTGGTTTGCATTGCTGTCATTTCTCTGGATGTTCTTGTGTGGCTTTATTTGTATGTTCTAATTAAAAGAACTTAGAAGCTCTTGGATGTCTTCTTTATTTATGCATCTTTTAATTAGAAAATTCAATAGTTAAGAATTGGGGCATGTGAAGATACAGCCATTTCATCTCCTGCTGTGATCTTGTTATATGTCCCGAATTAATTGATACCAAGCCAAGTTAGAACTCGGATAAAAATGCCGTTAGGGATTAATCCTGGGTGTATTTGCAGGTCAGGCTGATGATTTAATACGTGTCAGCTGTACAAGACTGCTGAGCCTTGCATTTGTTCTTGTCTTGTGGTGCTAGACATCCTTGTCCTGGAGATACACACTCACTAAATGCCCTGTGGTGCGTTTTCCAGAAGAGCAAGTTTTGGTGTGGATAGTCCAGTCCATTTCCAAAGGCCTTGTGACATCTGGAGTTGCTGTCACACCTGTGTCAGTGGGGCACGCTCTCTTTTGTCACTGCCAAGGCCAAATCCTCTGGGGCCAAGGGAACTCTCCCAGCTGAAATGGACACACAACCATCTGCTCCAGGTTGGTTCCACAGGTCACTTCACAAGGGCCATACTCAAGTCCCTACAGATAAGTAATCATGTAAATCAATTGGATCCTTGAGAAAAGTTGTTTTTAAAAGCACACATATGATGATGTCATTTCCTTAAAGAAGATCACTGTGCCCCAATTTGTGGTTGTAGGGAGGAGAAGCTGCTTACGGTGGTGTTTTGGACACTTTTATCTTTCTGTTGCCATGGATGAGTGAAAAGAGCAGATCTCTCCCTGCTGCTGTTTGCCTGGAAAGAACAAAGATGTGGACAAAAGACTGAGCTGGTTGAATACCCATTTACTCCTGGAAGTAAACAGGTATTCAGGCAGCTGTTTGGATGGCTGGAAGACTAAAAAACGTCAAAGGGCTGGGGACTCCCACAGGTTTCCAGCCCGCTCAGTTTCTCAACCTTTTCCTTCACTCGCAGCCTGTGAAAAGGAAACACACTGACAAAGATCATGAAAGACAGCATAAATCCACAGCAGTTTTCCTGCAGAGAGCTGAAATGAAGTTTTTCACCTTTTCTCTTGTGCTACCTCTGAAAACAAGGACAAAAGAGCCATTGTTTCTGGGAAAGCTAAGATTTTCACCTGCATTCTCCTGACAGTGATTCTGTGTAGCACAAATCAGAAATTATGCAAGAAGAATGCTTTGATACTCCTCTATTTATATGTATGCAATACTAAATGAATTAGAAGCTATACGTAGATGATTATAATGTGTCAGCATCTTGGAAATGATAGAAGTAAATGACACCCTTGCTCACAGACACAATACTGAGGAAAAGGCTTGAACATGCGAAAAAAAAAGTGGGATCCCCATTTTCCCCAAAGGAGAGAAGGCTCAAAGTAAAGCCCATTGAGGCAAATCCTGCATCAGGTTTACTTCTGCTGTATCTATCTGTTATAGAGCCATGGAGTTATGGGGAGGAGGACTTGATTGCAAATATTGTTTACTGTCAGGTCAATTTCTCTGCTATTCTTCTGCTTAGTGTAGTCTTCTGAGTTCTGCCTTTGGTCAGCTCCTCATGCCATTAATAAACAGTAGATCAAAGTTATCTGCCCCTCTCTCACTCAAATACCTGTAAAAATGACAACTGAAATAGATCAGAAATTCATGGCTGGAGTCTCACCACCAGTTTGCACCATCTGAGAATCTGATCCTAGTGCTGGTTGTTTGGGTTTTTTTGCTACCTACATTTGATTAGAAATCCCTTTCTTAAAGCCTCTGTAAACATGTGTTCCTTAATTCTATTTTAAATTCTCCGTAGACTAAGAATGTGTCTAATTTGTCCCTGCGTAACGTGTCTAGAAGAATGCTTTTCAGTGCTAAAATGCTTTATAGAGCATTTTTAAAACCCTTTATGGAGACACTAATGGAATTTTCCTCCTTTCTCCCCAGCATTCCCCTTTCTGAAACTTAAAAAAATATAACAAACAGCATAATGTAAAACATGAATTGTTTAAAATCAGGCATCTTTCCTCTCCTTCCCTCCCCCATGTAAAGCAATTTTCTTTTTAAATGTTTCAAAATTTGCAGCTGTGCAGCGCTCACAGGATGTCCTTAGCTATGGGAAACATATGAGCATCTGTATGCTTTCTGACTCAAATTGTTTTAATTCAATTTTAGTGTACACTTGATGTGATGAATTCAAGTCATGTAACTATTGAATAAGCATTGGGGAAGATGGATGGAGATGGGGAAAAGTAATGTGTCATCAAATGACACATTTTCTTCCACCCTGTCTCAACATCAAGGACACGAAAGGGAATGAATTAGTTTGAACAAATGTACTTAGAGACTTGTACTCTGTTATCTGTTGCATTGGTCCCTGTTTGAATTCAGACTGTCAAGGATGCCTGTGGGTACTGAACTGAAGATTTACAGGGAAGAGGTAGCAGCTAGGGGAGAAGTATGAATAAAGGGGCTCCTGGTGACCTCTCTGTAATGTTTTATATTCACTGGAGTTGCCAGTGTTGCCTCTGTCCAGGTTTCCTTTGAGACGATGAAGGATGATCTCAAGATGAGAGTGCTGTCCCCAGCCAGGGATGCCCTGCTGCTTGTTCTTTTTGCTGTCACAAACTTTCCATGTGATCTTGGGCTAACCACACAGCCAAGCTTGAGGCACAGCCTTGGGAGACGTAGGAAATGAGTTAGTGCAGCTTAATGCATGCTGTGTTGGCTGCTCACGTTTGTGCTTTTGGCTGCCCCCAGCATGAATGTGTCAGCTCCTGCCCCAGGAGGGGGCTGGTAGAAGCAGAGTCCATGTTTTGTGCACTGTCATCACTGAAGAGTCATCTGTAATGCCATGGTAAACAATAGCTGTGAGTAATAATCTGACAGTACAGTTTATAATATATTGTCAAAATTATTATCCATTGGTTTTAAAACAAAACTGACAGAAACATAGTTAAATTCATCCTGACTTATTAGTGATTCAGCAGCACACTTCAGTTCCAGTAAGAGAGGGGAAAAACCACATATTTAATCTTTTGAGGCACTGGGGTCTAAATTCTGATTCAAGGAAGAGTCTGGATTTTTAATATTCATCTTTAGAACCCAGTGCTGCTGTAAATCCTTCCTATGCTGCTTAGTTAACTGGTGTTTTGTAGTCCTGATGTATTGATTAAGAGACTAAATTAAATAGCTTCTGTTAGATTAGCATCTGGTTAGAGCATGGTATAAATAATGCCATGGTTGTGGGACTGATCTCTGTAAGAGCTGGACTTGGTGATCCTTGTGGGTCCCTTCCAACTCAGAACATTCTGTGATTCTGGGAGCAGTGCAGCAGTGAAGGCTGTGTGACCTCTTCTGGAGATGCTGAGGAGCCCTGTTCATTCTGCAAAGGCAGACCTGGGGTTGTGATGGATGTGCAGTAAGTGCAAGAGCCTGCCACGTGCGCCTCACAAAGTTTGTATGGAAGAGCTTCATAGGAGGGGAAACACGGTAGGGTTAGAGCATGAGTCTTCAGTTTCTGCTTTCAAAGAGTTCAGGAAACCAGTCATGATATAGCAGAGAGCTACTGACTGATGGTAATGTGTGACCACTGCCAATAAGCTCTATATCTCAACAGCTTTTTCCTCTATGAATTGCACTGATTGCCTTTCTGAATATGATGGGGCTTCATCTGTGCTTTGCAAAGTGCTTTGCAGGTCTTCTCTGAGATGTACAAAATGCCTGATATTTGCAAGGCACACTGTTGCTTGGTAAGGATCTGACCTTCTGCTACCAAAAGCTTTCATTCAAGGCCTCTGTTCACTGACAGCAGAAGTGACCTGGTTCCAATCCATGCTTGGCTCAGACCAGGCTTTCTCAGGGATTTCTTTTTCCATACCACATCCAGTGATTGTTTTGAATGAGACACCTGATGCCTCTCTGAACCGGTTGGCCTTTTTGTTTCATCAGCAGTGATGAAGGGGAGTTTTGGACAAAGCTGCTCACAGCAAACATGTCAAATTTGCCTGTTCCTCAGCACACAGCCAGGACACATTGCTGGGAAAGCGCCTCTGCCAAGATGCACCTGGACGTGCAAACAATATCCAAAGAAAGGGGTGGCCCCAAACAGAGCTTTCAATGTACCTTTCAGGATTTTTTTTTAAATGCATGTGAATAAAGGAGGTTCAGGGGGGACCTTATTGCTCTCTACAACTCCCTGACAGAAGGGTGTAGCCAGTTGGGGGTCAGTCTCTTCTCTTAGGTAACAAGTGACAGGACATGAGGAAATGGCCTTAAATTGTCCCAGTGGAGGTTTAGATTTGATATTAGGAAAAATTTCTTCAGTGAAAGGGTGGTCACACATTGGAACAGGCTGTTCAGGGAAGCGTTGGAATTACAGTCCCTGGAAGTGTTCAAAAGCATGTGGATGTGGTGCTTGGAGACAGAGTGGGTTGGGCAGGGTGGGAGTGTAGGGTTAGGGGTTGGACTCAGTGGTCTTAGAGGTCTGTTCCATCCTTAACGATTCTACAGTTCTATTGATTGGGATATTACCTGGGCTCAGCATGGCACAAATTTCCTCTCCCTTTTCTCCATACCTCAAGCCATATCCCATAAGCCAAATTTGTCACTCCACATAATTCTTTTAGGTATTCCATAGGAAAACCCAAACCAAATTCCTCCCTGTCCAAAACCAATTATTTTTCGTTTAAAAAAGATAAACATCTATTATCTCAGTATATCTTGTATACTAAGGAGACAACCACAGTTACAAGAAAATCTGATTTTTGTCCAGAAGAAAATGACAGACTTATAACTGTGAAATACCACACTCCTGACCAAAAATAATAATAATAAAAAAAGGCTGAGATCTCCAAAGTGGAATCAGATTTTATACACTATATTCAATGGACAAGTATCTGTTTCTTTGAGATTGCTTTGAAAGATAATAAAAAAAAGGCAAAGAGCTCTTCAAAAGTTCACCATTATGATGCAAATCTGTAGGCAAGAGGGCTTGGTTTGTAATTATCTGCTAAGTCAAATAAAATGGACAAAGCATACCTGAGGAGAATTTGGGTTAGTTGAAAGTTGTGTTTTGTCAAGTCAAAATGATTGAAAATTTTTTATATATTTATATTTTTTCCAATGTCTGGAAGGTAAAGACTGAAAAATGGCATGTATTCACCCAAGAAAACTCTATCTTCTGCAAAGGCTGCATTTAACAGCTTACAAAGTGATTACTTCTTTCTTTCTCTTTCTCTCTTCGGGCTCATTGTGCCATCAGATACTTTTCTATGCCTCCCGTGATGGTGTCAGCATCTCTTACACAGGGAAGCAGTTTTGTCAAGATAAAATACGTGGTATTTTAACAGCACTATTGTGTTCTAAAGTTCATAGCACTGTCTGGGTTCTCCCCACCGTGCACTGCTTCAGCAGCAGCTGTGGAGTAAAATGGATGAATTTGCTGCTGTGGGGAGAACTACTCAAGCAGACAGCTGGGATTGCCTCTTCACTGAGGTCCCATTCCCCTTCTTCAGGCTCCCTTCCACCTTTGACACCCAGAAATCTGCTCTTGCTGCTTCCCATAGCACCCCTCACACTTCTGTGTCCCCTTCGACTCTCTGCACCTGCAAAAATTGATTTCATTCTTTTTGCTGAGGTTCACTCTTCAGGCAGACAGCTCAGCATTTGCAGACTTTCATAGATGCCTTCACTGGGGTGAGGTGCACCGAGGCATTCCCTTGTTTGCCCCATTATAATTTTCTGAGTTGGGAGAGGCAATAATTCAGAGTCTGTATTTCAGCATTTTTTTTCTCTCTTGAGTTCTGTGTTATTCTGAGGACTGTCCCAAGACATTTGAGAAAGCAATTTACCTGTATGCAGTTTTTATTGGGATGAATTGTCCCATGTGTTTCGTGTCAGCTATTATGCCAGATCAACTCTCTGAGGACTTTGCTGTTCCTGTTAGTGGCAAATGCTGAAAAGTTACCTCAGAGACATAACTTGATTTGCTGAGGAAGCTGGTAAGAATTGGAGTCATGTCTATTACTGAGATCATCCATCCTTTTTAATTTTGTGGGCAGTAGCATTTTCTTGTTTTATAAAAGTTTGCATGCCAAGGAGGTCAGCTTGGGATAGACTGCAATAGGGGATTTGGAGACCTCTTAAATTTTGTGGAAATAGAAGCCAGACTTCGGGGATGGCATAGAGCTTCAAGTGAAAACTGGGGACTGTAGAGATTTTAGCCTTTCAGAGCTCTTTCCTTGTAAGGACGTTTTGTTGTTTTTCTGCTGACTAGCAGAGGAAATTAATCATAAAGAATAGCAGGAAATTATGGGAAAGCCTGCTTTCATGGCATAGCATTAATAGGCATGAAGGTTCATCCCACAATGAGTGAAAAATCCCTAGAGAGTGAAGTTTAATTTCTAACAGTAACTTTTAAACTCAAAAGAAAGTGAAGAGCACCCTCTGAGGTTGAGCTGGTTGGTGGAGAGGACCCAAACAGTCACAACAAAGTGCCTAGCAGATAAATCCTTGGGATTGTTCTCACACTGTCTATAAGTAGTCTGATTTTCAGAGTTAGTGATCTGAGCATCTGCCTGTAGCTTTTGGCACCTGCAACCTGTCTGATGGCTGGGCACTGACAGGTTAGAGGATTTTGGCATTGTGCAACACAATTTCAGCAGGTGAATTCCCACCACGGGTTTTCCTCACTGGAGGTACCTATTCAGTTCTCCTTCCTCTTTCTGGACACCAGCAGTCAGGAAGCTTGTGGGAATTTCTGATCTTTAAGGTTTTCTCTCTCATCTCTAAAGTGTTGGAAGAAGGTTGAAATGCAATAGGAGAAAAGGGCAGAGGGGATCAGACTAAGATGGGGGAATGTGATAATGACAGCAAAGAGGCTGATTTCATTGTAAAAAATATAAATATTAAAAAGATAAATAGATTTAAAAAGATAAATGTCTAAGTATGTTTTTCTTTTCAGCCTTGTATATGCTTGTAGACACCACAGCATTTTTATACTTACTTTTCTTTGGTTTTGCTTTGTTCCTTGCCTCTAGTCCATTTACATTTTAAGCCTATCATGTTCCTGGTGTCTCAGCTTTGCAGCAGTTGCATTATTCCTTTATTTTATCAGAAAACAGGCACACAGCTGCAGAGATGGGAACAAACTTTTTAGCAGGGCCTGTTGCAATAGGCCAAGGGGTAATGGGTTTAAACTGAAGGAGGGTGGACTTAGATAAAAGGAAGATGTTTTTTACAATGAGGATTGTGAAACCCTGGAACAAGTTGCCTAGAGAGGTGATGGATGCCCCATTCCTGAAAACGTTCAGGGTCAGGTTGGACGGGGCTCTGAGCAATCTGTCTAGTGGAAAGTGTCCCAGCACTTTGCAGGGGGGTTTGGACTTTTTCACCTGGGGGTTTAAATGTTCCTTCCAACTCAAATAATTCTGTGATTCTAAGATTCTTCAGATGGACAGCACTGGGCTTTGCCATAGACATAAGCACTGCTGCCTCCCTCGTCAGAATCTACAAGTCTGACTGCAGATACTGCAAAAGGAGAATGCAGTGTGAGTGCATGATCTGGTGAAAAAAAACCCCATCCTGACATCATAAAAGGCATCAATGCAAAACTCTCCTCTTAATGCCTTCAAACCAAAGTTAAGAACATTAATGTCCTCCAGACAATGGCTTTTCTTCAACACTTATCCAGGGCTACACAAGGGAACCTTCTCCCTGCTGTCCTGGTGAAAGTAAAGCTGAATGTCACCTTCTGCTTTCTCTTTCCTCTCCCTCTTCATAGCTCTCCTTCCAGGGCAGGTCTAACCCAATTCTGCTTAGTTTGTAAAGCTTGACAAGATCACCACTCAAGGTGCTAAGTTTGTAAGGTGCATTCATTTTTCATTTCAAATTCTGCCTCTCAAGCTATCTATAGTTCAGCATTTAGGCAGCAAATAAAGCTGTAGCTGGTGAGCTGAGCAGAAAAAAGAGATGATAAATGAGTTAATACTGAGTTTGTCACAAGGCAATTTGCTGTATGAATTAAAACACAAATTGGCCCATGGGTTTAGGGTTTACCAGCCCTGCTACAAAATATGTTAGTGCAGAAATCTGGTGATAGTGTGTTTGAAGGTCTATTTTTCTTAAAGCTGGGCAACTTGGCTGTCCTCTCCCTCTGGCACAAAGTCAAAAGAATAGAGAAGAGCACTGTGCTCATGTGAGTGATGTTTTAAAAGGGGAGTGTCATATACATGCATTAAATTAATCTCCTCAGGTCAGGGGAGCTGTCTGCTTAGCAGCATCTGTCCATAAAGTATTATGCACTTGTGGTCCCATTTCCTGAGGTCTAATGCATTTTTATGTTAAATGGTACTCTGGGCTAGCCTGCTCTTCTTTTGGCAGTCACAGTGACCATTGCTGTTAATTAAAGCAGTACCTGACTCCATGCTAGAGGGCAGGACCCCATGCCATGAGCACAGTGCATTCCTACAACTCACAACAGCTCCTGTCGTGAAAAACTGAGACCTGTAGGAGAAAGGATTTAACATGGAAAAATGCTAAATGCCACATTAACCTCCCATTTTTTTTTTTCCATTTGATGCAGTGCAATCGTATTGCCCTTGTCTGAGAGAGCAGCTCACCGTGCACTCCTCTTGCAGCCTGAAGACATCAGGTCTGGGTTCATGAGGTTTGTGCTCCATCACAGCATCCCTCCATCTCAGAAACTAAGTCTCTGAAGGGCTGCACTTTTCAGCCATGGTCTGTCTTCACTCGGTGACTCAAAGTCCTTTTTATCTTCACAACAAATAATTTCCTTTTCACCCATGGCAAACTGAATAAAAGGAGCACAGACCTGTGTGTATATTTGGCTAGTGCCAACCATAAATGTCCTAATGAATTCTCATAAATCCCAGTCAGTAAAGTAAACTCCATCTCAATGCATGAGGCAATGTAGTGACATATTCTTACCTCTTTTACATGTCCCATGGGCTCTGTGTGCCTGCAGAGCATCTACCAACACCGAAGTCTTTTCACCACATGGTAGAACATTCCCTAGATCCCTGCTGTAAGCCTGAGAAGAGCAGACTGTGGAGGACAACAAGTACCTTTCCATGAACTACACCACCTCTTATTTTTCTGGGAATTCATGATTGTTCATTTAATTTTTTTCTTTTATTTTTTGTTTTAATTTACCCGGCCATCTTGAGCAGTAATGCATACATGTAAATTAAAATGCTTGTTAAAAATAATATGCAGAACTCCCTCAGTCTCCTGGCTGCCTGTTGGGTTACCAAGCATGTTACCAATCATGGTTCGTTTATTTTCCCTAACCTGCCTTAAGATCAGGGAATACTGCCTTTATCTTGGAGAGGGGAAGTTGAAGCAGAGTGGGTAAAGCCTTGATCTTCAAAGGTGTGTAGGTGAAATGGGATCCAGAGGAAAGCAGTCATTGAAACTATGAGATTCTTAACTAACTTGAAAGTTTTGGGCCTATGTGACTTCTCAGTGTCATGTAAGGAAAACTGTGGAAAAGCAGGGAGCTGAGCCCAAGGTTCTGTGTGCTTAAACACTTTGTAGTGATCCGGATTTCACTATATGCAACTGTGCACAGGCAAAGGTAAGTAGCTATTCAAGTGCTACGTATTCTTTTCTCCTGAGTCTGTGAGGAGCTTTGCCCTTGTCAGCTGCAAATGTGAAGATTAAGCCCACAGAATGAGGTGGTACTTTGTTATATGTCACCCTGAGAAGTTTCCTAAGAAGCAGATCACAGAAAGAGGCTTTCCTGCCTTGAAAGGCAGGTGTCAGCTGAGGTTTTTACCTCCTGTTGGGGTGTTTCATCTCGGAAAAATTGCCTGAATCTGTCAAAGATCTGAGATCTTAATTTCTGTGGCCCTCCTGGAGACTGAGGAGATGAATTCTCCCACAGGTTCTAATTATGTTAAACTTTGTCCTTCCTCTGCTTCTTCTGCTGTGTTGCAGTGATTTGCATCCAGCCCATTCCCCATGCTACTGAACAAGTGCCAAAGCAGAGGCCCCTTGGATCCTGATCCTTGACACTGCTATTTGTTTGCAAGCACTCAAAAGCAAAAAGACAATTGTTAGTGTTCCCAGAGCCTCTCATTTTGTTACCAACACAGTGTAGAGGAAGAGGGGAAGGAGCTTTGCCTCACCCCTGGGAGAGCTGGCTGTTTGGGAAAGTTGTAAGACAATTAAGCTGTGTAACAAGATTACCTGGTTAACCAGAGGGCCATCTGCACAAACTGTTTCTGATTGAGCCTTGAATCGTAATTTCGTTTAAGAGTGGGTAAATTGTAATTTGACCAAAGTGGTCTTCTTTCATGAGGTGTGTAAGACTTGGGGCTTGGGGTTCAGAAGAAGAAAGGTCAAGCACTGGGATCTTCAGCTGATATCTGTGGGAACCGGTCCCAAGATTTATCAGCCTGAAGTAACTGGTGAGTTAAATGTATGAAAGTCAAGTTTTTTAGTTATAATGGGCAGTGATTCAATGATCCTGGGTGGAATGACGAGGCAGGAGATTCCTGGAAGTGATCAAATTGTGCTTAGATAAGGCTCTTGTAAACAGTGAACAGAAATTATTCTTGCAAGTGCAGAATTGATTATATGGGCCAGTCTTTTTAGTGTATTTATTTTGGAGATGTTTTATGTAAGGTTATGATATATAAGTAGTGATAAATTATGTTTGCTGGGGTGTTCACATGGAAGCACAGGCCAGCTGGAATATAGGAACTGAGCAGAGGAGCCTTACACAATCCAGAGGAAGATGTCATGGCAAGGATATTCATAACAGATTCCCACCACCAGTGGCAACAAGAAATGACATCTGTTTGAGAGATTTGATTCCTCACATGTGCTGTCCTGTGCCCAGATCCCAATAAACCATTCTCCTCTTCAACAAACACTCTGTCCATCAGTGTCTGTGTAACAAACTGTGGACAGAGGTGCTACAAAAATGTTAAGTATCCAGAAATATCAATCCATGGGCATAACACACTGGGCTCTCAAATCTGACAGTGTGCCTAACAATATCTCCCTCAACCCCAGTTCCTTATATTTTAAATGGGGATATTAATTTTCTTGAAATCTAATGAAAACAGGTCCCTCTTGGAGCACATAAGAACAATCATGATGCACTCAGAAAAAAAGGGAATAAGGATTTCAAGCTGTGCAGAGTTTAAATAAGTCATGACAAAAATGGTGCAGAGTTGCCATTGAACAGTGGCATTGAGTTGGAGTTTTGAATAACTGGTCAGTGCCCATCTTGTCTCATGTGCAGTGAATGAGGTAGGGGCCCAGTGGGAAAACTCATCTGTGATTAAGTCATTAAAGACTTTCACAGAACCCATGAAGAAGGAATAAAAAGGAATGGAAAGTTAAATGGCTGTTCCATTTTTGGTCTTTTCTTGACTGTTGAATGCTTTGACTGTAAATCTTGCTATTGTGTCACATACATTTCTGGACGTGAGTGGTAATAAATATCAGTTCATTAGGGCCAAAAAGCTCATTTACCCTATCCCCTTAGAAATTCTTGATGGAATATTTTGTGTCCCATGAGACTGGCTTTATAAGAGGTGGAACATTTCTTTTTCTTTTCATAAAGCTTTGCCATGACACATGCAATAACAAACACTGTGCTACACCAGGATGTGTTTGTGTTTACTCCGCTTGAGACTCCCCATCAGCCCTCACCACTGTTAATAATTCTGTCATCGAAGCTGAGATTTCCATGGGAAGCATATAGGCAAAGTTAAACTAACAAAGTGAAGGACTAAGGAAAAATAAGCAAATTGCATCATGGAAATCTGTGTCCCTGCTGTGGGCTAACAGCATACCAGCATGTGGAAAAGTTGCCAAGAAACGGATCAGGGAACTTCAGAATTTCTTAGAGAGGAACCAGGGCAGACAGAGCTCACTAAAATGGAGATTGGTTTTTCTTGTGGATCCAGATAATTCTTTCCTCTGAGCTCATTTCTATCTTCCTTCATTCAGTGTGACTCCGAGTGTCTTGATGTATTTCTGTATTTCTGTCTGGGCCACTCTATGCTTTAAGATTTACTTTGGCAGCATTTTATCTGAGCTGGTATCTCTGCTATAGCTAGGTTAAAAAAAAAAAAAAATCAACAAACCAACAAAAATCCCCAACAAAAACCCAACACAGAAAGTGGTGCTAATGTCAAGTTTGATTTAAGAATCAAGTGGAGATACCAACCTCGTGCTGGCATAAAGCAGTTCATAGCCTATGAGTTACTGTTACTGTGAGAAAAAGTAGAAACATCCCAGATATTAATGAGCATCTTGGAATTGCAGAGTTCAGGATTAGCAATGAGATATTTGTAACTAATGTTGTATTAGGCATGAGTTACAGCTTGCCTGTGTTTTACAATTAATCCTGAAAGACAGGAAGGGATGTATTGTCCTTGCTGTGTAATTATGTTACAGAGATTCTTTCATTAAACTCTACAATGGCAGCTGAGCACTTGTTGTGTTGCAGTGGGTGCTGTGTGAAACAGCAGTGACTCTGCTTTTCAACTGCACTTCAGGGGACCAGCAGGAATGTGCATTCCTGCACATGCAACACAGCCGTAGCAGAAGTGAAAAACATCGCAGAGACACTTCTGTGCTTCTGGCTGTTTCTGACTCTGTTTAGCCCAGAGAAGATTACAGAGAAATTAAAGAAGATCAGACATGTTATAAGTGATGTGTCCCTGTACAAGATATCTCTGAGACTGGTGATGCTCTTATAATGGTAGTGAGACCTTGCTGGGCAGCAGTCTTTACTCAGCTGCTGAGTTTAGACCCAGCAGCTGGGTGCATTGCATGTGTGATCATACTGGCTTCCAGAGATGCCTGGCTAGAAGTAGGTTCACCTTTTAAAGCTTCATGTTATTGGCTTGATAGAGGGAGTTTTCTCCTTGTCCATTCATGCTGAAATGCCAGCCAACACTGATAAGTACCTGGCCTTCAGTCAGGTCACCCCTGGTTCTTTCCCTGCAAACATCAATCATAGAATCACAGGATGGTTTGGGTTGGAAGGGACTTTAAAGATAATCCAGTTCCAAAATCCTTGCCATGGCAGGGACACCTTCCACTAGACCATGTTGATCAAAGCCCCATCCAGCCTGGCTTTGAGCACTGCCAGGGTGGGGGCATCCACAGCTTCTCTGGGCAACCTGTTCCTCACCATCCTCACTGTAAAGAATTTCTACCTAACATCTAATCTAAACCTCTTCGTTTCAGTTTGAAGCCATTCCCCCTTGTCCTGTCACTACATGCCCTTCTAAATAATCCCTCTCTGGCTTTCTTGCATCATGTGATTAAACTGATTCTCCCTGATTTGAACTAGGTTGGCTTGTTAGGACAGGTGTCAAGGATCAGGAGGGCTGTGTCCTAAATGAAAAGAGAAAGACTGGGTAGCTACAGACTTTCAGCCCTTCTTTGCAGGTTGGCTCCTGATGAGTGCAAGAAAAGGAACAAAACTGAGGAGGACGAGCTGTCTGACATTGCATGTTCCCATCACCCTTTATCTAGGCAGGCTGAAGCCTGCCAGTTACAGCCAGGAGTCAGAATAAGCTTCCTAGCTGGAGCTGTGCATTTTAATTAGCTGCTGTGCACTTGGTGGCTGAACAGTGACATAAAGCAGCTTTTCCAGCTGGATCTTAAAAAGCTTTAAAAAGATACTTTATGGGGAGGAATCTCCCACTTTGGTAATTTTCTTTGAGGGCACGTGCAGCCTCTCTGTAGGTAAATATTTCTTGCAAGAGGAATGTTAAATTTTGTATGTACCAGATCTTGAGATACTGCACACCAATACTGTGCTGTTGAAGCCAGGAATTGTTCTGATTTATTTCAGCAGCAGATACGACCTGCTGAGGAAAACAGGAGAAAAAAAATAAAACAAAAGAGAGAACAGGGAAAGTGAAAAGAAAAGGACAAACTCCGGCAGTTTGTTGCTTTAATTAACTTCACTCTTTAACCCCCGGAACATTATTTTGGCCCCATTTATACTGCTGTAGCTGGACTCTGATAGCTTAGAGGCAGTCATCGGAAAATCTTTGGCTAAGCTTGGTGAAGCTGGTGGAAATGTTTGCCTTATTCTATTGAGTATGAGAGCAGACACAGCATCACGGGGTGTTTTCTAAGAAATACAGACCCTTATCAATTTTTTTCTCCCCCTCCCTAAGGGGAGATGTCTTAGGGCTGTTGTTGCCTTTGTTCCATCGCAATGCTCCTCTGCCAGCCTCAGTGCTGTCAGAGGCTTCTTGCAGGGGAGGATTCCAGCTCCGGAAAGTGATTCCCATTTCTTTTATTTTTAGCATCAAGATGTCTTTTATTCTGGCTGAAGGACAAAATCCCTTTTCACAGAGTCTGCTTGAGCAGCAGAAATGAGTGGCTATTAAAAGAAGGCTTACTGTAAAATAGGATAATAATCTAGTTACTTTGCATTTCTAAGTCATTCTTGAATTGATATTTCCTTTCCTACAATGTACACCAATTAAAAGCCACTGAGCAGTAAAAAAAAGCAGTCTGTGCAATAATCTGACAAAGAAGCATGAGCTGTGAAATGAAAGAATTATTTTGTTGCATTAATATGAGAAACCATAGCAAATTCTTACAAAGCAGACTTTGTCCAGGACTATTTCTACAAATGTCTTTTAAGTCTTGTAAATGTCTTGTATATTTTAATGCCTTTTATGTATAGATAAACATAGGTGACACATTAGGTTTCAAGGACAGCTTCTCTGCTTGCCCGTCCCCTCAATGCTCCTTGAATGCCCTTCATATTTCTACTTGTGCACAGGTACAGGGGCTGTGCAAGACTCTCTTGTCCCTGACACATTAGATCTGATTATTGGCAATACATAAATATTCCTCCGGAAAAGTGGGGGATTTTCCTTGGAGGGCAAAACATTGACTAGGAAAGAGGGTAGCAGAATATTCTCTATTAATTCCTAATAGTTAAGAATGATTGATTTTAGTGCCCCTGAGGTTAATGGCAAGTTTGGGACAACCCTCAGTCAAGCTGTTTAGCAAATATCATCAAAACCCAGCCACAACTGCACTGCAGATTTGGATGCAAGAATGGAAGAGGACAGATGAAGCTTGTAAACAGACAAGGCACTCATTATGCTAACTTGATTGTAGCTAATTAAAAAGGGATATTAGCTGATTGGATTACAGGGGATGGAGCAGAATGACCCTTTGTTCATGCCTGTGCTTGCATCAGTAGGATTCTCTGCTCTGTCCAAGAGCGTGTCTGCATCATCCTCACTCTTGTTTCTTCTCGCCTGCTTTCAGGGACAGATGCTCCCACACAGTCTGCTCTCCAGAGCAGCGTGCCAAGCTCCCCAATAGCTGCTGTGCCAGGCTAGCTGGTGCTCTTGTTGCTGTGCTGTCAGGCCGTGGCAGGGAGAAGCTGCCATAGCGCTGTTGTGCTCCCTGGCTGTCTCCGTGGGTGTGCAGAGCTGCCTGCCCTGATCAGAGCTTGGAAGAGAGAATCAGGAAACCACATCCAGCACCTTTCAACACCATGCTAAGCAGGGCCCTTATTTTTTCCATGTTGTTTGACATCCTCATTTTCCATAAACAGAATCTTTTGCCACATCCCTGGCAGTGTTCAAGGCCAGGCTGGATGGGGATTTGATAAAGCTGGTGTGGTGGAAGGTGTCCCTGCCCATGGCAGGGGTTTGGGACTGGGGGGTCTTTAAGGTGCCTTCCAAGCCAAACCATTCTGTCATTCTATGAAGTTTCCTGTGCAAACTTTATAGAATAATTAGATGGAAGTATTTTGCAACTACCAGATGTGAGACAATACAGACACTTACTGTCATTCAAGTTAGAAAAGTGGCAGTAGTAGAATATGGATTTTGGAACTAAATATAACAAAAGCTAAAACAAAGCCTGACATTCCTGTTTTAGTTCTCCATACAAAATAACAGGATACCATCGCATAATGTTTTTAGTTCTCGACCTGAGAAAAAGCAGCTCTTAGAAATGCAGTCTTGGCTGTGTACTAATTCTTTTGCCTTTGGTAGGACTGAGGTTGTTATGATTTGCCATGGTTGTCTCCTGTTTTAAATTCAGAGCAGAATGGAGACAGACAGAACTGCCAGAGCAGGCAGCAATGTTAAGAAGCCTGAAGAGAGACTTGCATATGTACTGGGCAAGGAGAGAGGAGTGTGAAGTCTTTTTCTGCAAAGAGATGAGCCAAGCGAGTCTATTTCCAGATTTTCTAGCTGTCCATGCCCCTCTCATTCTGCTAAGAAGGCAGACATTGAATCACAGAGTTGACACTAGAAGCCGTTCAGTTCAACGATCATTTGGAAATAGGGTGACCACCAGAATTATAAAGAAGGAAAGAGGAATGATAATGAAAAAAACATAGCACAGATTATTTTTGGAGGGACCAGCATTTCTTGGAGTTGGAACCACGCTATGGCTGATTCACTGTGCATAATTGTTTGTTAAAAGCATTATTTTTACCCCAGTTGGTGTGTCTGTCCGTTAAAGTCACAGAACATTAGTTCAGATCTCATCTCCCCTGTCTTTAGCCCTTTGGATAGGTAGGTCCCCAATCTGCACAGCTCATTTAGGCTCATGGAATAACCGTGGAGAAAGGCCAGTGCTTCTAGAAGGCTTTGATCTCAGGACAGGTGTCTAACACAGTTGAACATATCCTCTTCTGGAGAAGCCTTTCTCCATAAGCCGCAATTGTTGGCATACAAGGAGGCATTTAGATATCCAGGGTAAATTTTCCTGACAAAATCTTTTGGTATTTATGATCTGCTTCAAAGATTTAATTGAGGCTTTTGTTATAGTCAAGGCAAGTAAAGTGTGCCAGTGATCTGAGCTCTTCTGGAGATCATCTCAGCCTGTATGAAGATTATCCGTATAACTCATAGTTTGTATGAATAATAAGAATCATTTGTTGAATCTCATCCTAAATTCCGTTGAAGACCCTGGTTAGGTCTCTGTTGACTACAAGGAAGCCTTTGTTGACTTGCTCAGATACAGATGTTCCCAATTATAGATCTTCTTGTGAAATAAGAGAAATACTATCTCTATAAGATCTAAAGTTTGTTATCAAGAAAACTGTTAATCATCCGTTAGGGAAAAAGTTTGGATTGCCATTTTCCCATTGAGAGGTAGAATGGTTGTCAAAGTGCATGCAAGCATTAAGATGTGAAAACGCGAACACATGATTTTTCATTTTTAGATCACAAATATAGTATTCATTACCACTTGATTTTAAAGCTACTGATTATCTAATTCTGCCTAGGAAGTTTAATTTCATTCAGTCTGGCAATGCAGGAAAAAAAAGAAAGAATCCCTTTTAATAAGAAAGGATCAGGACCTGGTACTGAAAGAAAACCTTTGATATAGTAAGTATTCAAGTATGATCCAAGAGCTGTTAAGGGAGTCTCAGTCAGATTCCAGAGATGCTACTGGCATTGTGGTTAGAAATGAAAGTTGCTGACAACATTATTCCTCTGAATCATGGTAGATTAGATTGGTAACAACGTTCCCTGATACCACAAAGTAGGGCAGACACAGCAGGAGCCAGGACTATTGAGCAGTAGATTTTTGGCTGCCCTAGGACAGGTGAATAGTGGCAGATTTTGTAGTCAGAAAATAGGGCACTCTTACTGTGGGGGGCCGTGTGACCTATCAACAGCCACCTTGTTTGAAAGGAAATACGGTCACTGGTGTCAATCCAAACAGAAATGCAGGCAAGGGAGACTGGAAATCTGCACTGAAAAGAAAGAGATTTATTTTTAAAGTGGTTTATTCCTTTATTACTTCTTTTTTATTTGATGGGCTTTGAAAAAATCTTTGAGCTTTCTGTTTTGTGTGTATTGGTGCCTATTTCAAGTTGAAAATACCATTTAGTTGCAAATCCTATGAAGGCAAACTCATTGCTTTGTTGCCTGGATAATTTTTTTGTCTCATCTGCAAGGTCTAAATGAGAATTCTTCCAGAAATATCTGTCTCTCTTCAGTGGGAAAGTAAAGATAGTGATGAAAGGATTCATATACAAAGCCTTGCTGCACTGTTGCCTATTCTTCTTAAGCAGAATATTCTGCCAATAATGCTGCTTTGGTTTCTCCCAGGTCCTCTCCAAGTTTGCTGTTGTTTAGAGTTTTTACAGTCTGTCTAAAAGTACATGAGGTTCATGTCCTCTCTTCTGAAATGGGGGGAATGCAACATGTGAAAACATTTCAGTAAGACATTTTAAATTCAGTAAATGTGTTGATTTTATATTTTAAAGTTCAACTGAAGGTGAGGACCTTGGGAGGATTGCTTTAGAAAAATAAAATAGTCTAGCATGAGCAGCTGACAAATCTAAATTATATATTTTACTCTTGAATGCTGTAATTGGAAGAAGTTTGGATAAGAGTGGATTTCAGTGCATGAGTGTACACTAGATGACCCCTCAAAGACCTTTCCAGTCCTATTTTCTGTGATTCTCCCTGTAGAATGAGTTGGAAAGTATGTACGGAATTTGACTGAAGACTTTCATAAACACCCAAACTTTCTGAAGGTCATTTTCTTGGCCCTGTCCCTGACATATAAATTTGGACCACACTGAAAACCAGAATCCCTAAATCAGGGAGTGAGATAACATGAATATAGACCAGTTTAGCTACTTGAATTCCAATGTCTGTTTTCCACACTATAAAAGTCATCAAGTATCTACCCTACATTATCCCTCTCAAACTTGAAAAAAAAAATTTCCTACAACTCCCTGAGAAGTACAAAGCAATAATGGATGCCATTATTTAATAATATTCAGCATGAGAATAAACCTTTGGTTTAGGTTATTTTTTGTTGTTGGGTTTGACTGGGGTATTTTTGGTGATTTTTTTTTCTTTGATTTAAATAGGTGAGATTAGTTGGTACAATTTATATTATCCTGCTGTCTATGATAACCAGCCTGTCCATCTTTACCTACATCTCATCCAAGCCCTGAGGTTTATTGATTTTGAGAAAAGGTCCATGTTTTTTTCTGGAAGTGAAGTTATTGTCAAACCATACTGAGAGGCCAGATATTTGACGGCTCTCAGAATTCTGTCTTTAGGAAGTGCCAGAAACCCTTTTTTTTTGGTTGTTGGTTTTCTTTTTGGTCTGTGATAGACAATTTCAGGGAGAGCTACAGCTTTCCGCCTTCCTTGCAGACATTGTCTCACAGAGGGCTCAGTTGCTGTATTTTCCTTTAACTTTCTCTGAGTTATGTGCCATGCTTCTGATGACAGCAGAATCATGCCCCCGGATGTCTGTAGCTATGAATCAAACACAGCTTCTCCACATTAATGGATTATTGACTAAAAGAGCCTGGAGTTGCTGTATGATTCATTTTGCTGTTCTTGTGAATGCTGAACTTCAGTGTGTCGTTTGACCTACATACTAACCTGGGGAATTGCTCTACAAAAGACATTCAAAGTCAGATTTTTCCTAGTTTATGTTAACAGAATTCCCTAGAGATTTTTATCATGCAGTTGATTAATTTATTACTAGAACGAATTATAGGCAGCACTGAGATCATTCTTTTAATTTACTTCTTGTGACCCATTCTGCCCTCCTATTTCAGTAAATTTTTTTCTCTGTCTCTGATTAGAAGTTTCAACTTAGATTCATGGAGTCTGCATTTGAAAAATACGTATTAGGTCATCTAGGACAACTTTTGCCACTACTAAAGCTGCTGTGTAGGTAACAGGGAGGCATCACCGTAGGCATTTCTGTAGCAAGGATGTGTCGGAGTGTTCGGCAGTGAATTCACATCACAGGGCAGGCTTTATCAGACTGTTTTCCATCCCCTGCTCTTTGCTAGCTGCCTCTGCCTTGAATCAGTCACAGAGTGAAAATTCGTCTGAGCCTCTGATTTGACCCGTATTGCCTTTCTGAGCTACCTTGTAGTGGATTTGAACACAAATCACACAATAAGTGGCTGTAGAAATAAAGGAAGAACCCAGGGATCTGGGTGAAAATAGTATTTTTTGAGTCATTAGAGCTGGCTTTTCTGTGTGATTCAGGCACATTTCTTGTCTGCCACATTCTGAGTCTGAGTTTCACAGAGTGAACATGTCTCTCGATAAAGGAAACGATATTCAGTCTCATGCGTTACTACCAAAAATACCCTTCAAAACAGCTAAATTCTGATCACAAATATCTTTATTCCTCGTGAAGGAGAACTAGGCTGAAAGGTCACAATTTGACTTTCAGATCTCCAATTACATCTGCAAGGCTGGCATTTGGTGCGTGTGGGGATCATTTCACTTGCAAATCGAGCATATTTATTGACGGATTCTCCTTCTGTCTGCCTCTTTCATACATCTTCTTGTCCATCTCATTCAGACATTCTCAGAATAAGGACTACATTTATGGATTGGAGGGGCCTAAGAGAGTTACCCAAGGCCAATTCCAGTGCTGTCATTTCACACAACCGCTCACTTGAAGATACCAAGCTCGATATGAAAAGATTTTAAATATTTCACTCTCACAACTCCAAAATGAATGTTAGTTATGGAAGTACCTGATATTTAATAACCTTTGTCTATATACTCTTATTCCCCCTAGCTTTTATCAGTGTTGATTTATGGCTTGAATGCTTCGTCTTGCTCTCTACTATTTACTTTCCTGATGAATTCAAAACCACTAAATTAGCTAAACTGACCAGATTTTCACCTAGTACTCTCTTCTTAGATGGACCTCCATTCTCTTCTCTGTGTCTTTGGTCTTTGACTCGCTTTAGCGTGGACTGCTTTCTCTTAAACACCAGTGACCCCACGTAGACATAATGTTTCAGAGGCAACTATACCAGTTACACACCGGTTTGCAACCACAACAAAAACTGACAACTAGTACCTAATATAATATATTGAAACAACTTTTAGAGCAAGACTCTGTCCCTATAAGGGAAGGAAATAAACAGATAGAAACCATTATTTTGAGACTCAGGGAAATTTTAGCAATCTGAGGTGTATAGTCTCTTACCAGTGCATGAATAGAATTAAACAATAATACCGATGTGCCTTGGATACTTCCATCTTCAATAACCTTTGCTATCATTATCTACCTGTTCCTCACTGCATGTCTGAAAAGTAAAGAAAGTTGATTTCTTAACAGAGACACCCTAATTATAGCATCAATGAAATAATTTGGCTATTTAAAATAGAAATATTTTGGAAAAATGTGTAGTGACAGAATATAAAAGAAAATTATATGCTAAAAATTATATCCCAAAATAAGAATGGTGAACCCCTTCCCTGAATTTCTAATTCTTTTCTTAAAACCTTACTAAAATGAATAGATTACTAAAATGAATAAAAAAGCCCCTAAACTATTGTGAGAAGTTTTTTTTTCATAAGAAACACAGTATTTCTCCTTAACATTGGTGAAATGCTGCAATATTGAAGCAATATTGATGATGACAGTACAACACCACAATGTCAGAAACCCACACTTGATCCCAGTGCACCTTTTGACTCAGCAGCTCTATGCCTTAAGAGAGACAGGAGTTTCAGCCATCCTGGGCCTGACTATGGGTCCCTCCATCCTTTTCCTACTCATCATGGATTTATTGATCAACTGGCAGCAGAGACCAGGCATGTTGGGGATAGAGATCTTAATTCCTCATGGCTGGGGTCACTTGGTGACTAACTTCTTGGGGCAGCTTAGGAGCAGCTTCCAGACCAAAACCATACACTTTTTTTTCCTCAGAAGGTCCAGCTCACTTCACCAACCTTGGATCTGAAGATTCTTGGGAAGGGCAAGTTCCTGTGAGATTAATTAAACAAAAAGATATTTAAAAGTCAATCCCTGGCCACAGCTTGGGTTTGTGATATGATCTGGATCTGAGTCCTCCCTCATTATTATGGTGTGTAAACTGTTTCCTATGATGATCATCTCAGAACAACAAGAAACAAGAGGAATCCAGATCTCACTGGGTCAAACAGGTTTGCCAGTGGATTTTTTCAGGGATAGCACCATGGTGTCTTAAATTAGATACCAAACAAGTCTAACTCAAGTTGATCCTCAAGACTACGGCCAGATTGTAAACCGTCTGCTCCCTGATGGGAACAGATACTTCTGAAGAGATTTTAATGTGCTCTTGCTATCCCTTTTCTGCTCCCTAACATAATTCCTAAAGCAGGTGGGACTTCTGTATATATCCCAAATTTTCAGATAGCAAATGATACCACAGGGTTCAGATGGCTTCCTAGACCATGGAGGAAGATAGAGCAAAGAACAGAATGCTTCTGTAGAGGTCTAGACTTTACATCACCCAAAATAATTAAAGAGTGATTCAGATTGATACCAGAGATTGTTCAAATGTCAGCAAGAGCTAAAGACAGATCATATTTATCTAAACAGACGTTCTATGGATGCCAATCAAGGACAGTGCTGAGACCATGTTTTGGAAACAAGACAAGTGTAGAGCTGATTAATCAGCAGATTAAATTGGTATGTTGGGAAGTAGAACTAACTGACAAAGAAGAAAATGAGCCAATGGAATGCATAACGTTTTTCATAGAATCATGGAATCATAGAATGCTTTGGGTTGAATGGAGCTTTTAAGATCATTTAGTTCCAATTCCCCCACCATGGGCAAGGATGCCACCCATGAGACCAGGTTGCCCCAGGGCCCCATCCAGCCTGGCCTTGAACGCTTCTTGGGATGGGACATTCACAGCATTCCTGGACAACCTGTTCCAGTGCCTCATCTAAAAAAGGTTTTTTTTGTCTAATTTGTTTGAAATTATATGAGTGATAACTGAAGAAGAGGTGGAAAGGATCAGAGTTATTCCTTCCATTTGCTGAACTCTGAAAATCGTTGATGTTGCCGAACTTTCCTATTTTCACTTTGAAAGGTGACTCGGCAAATTGGATGTGAAAAAATGCGTTCAGCTTTTTTTCCTCCTTTGTCAATTGGCTTTTGCTAAAGCTTGAACAGCTCAAGGTTATACTATCTCTATCTTATTTTTTCTTTCCCTTTCTACACTTCCTCTTTTTCCCATCTTTTCTTGCCATGTGCTTAAAAATGGATCATGCTCAGAGAACATTTGGCTGTGAACTCATCACCAAAAAGGCAGCTAAATAGCAATGTTCTAAAGAGCACCACAATGACATAAGTTTGCCAGGTCTCCAGGTGGCCTGAAAGTATGTTGTGTCTGTCTGTCTCCTACAGTGAGCATGTTTACAAGAGTTAGCACCAAAATCAGAAATGGCAGGTTTTATCTTTGCTGTTCTTTTCTCTTCCCTATGTGCCTCCTGTTGTTACTCTGTCCAAGGAAACTGCTTACGACCCAAATAGGAGCAACAGAGATAATTTTATCTTCTCTTACTTTTTCTTCCCTAAACGCAGTTGTATTCGAGGTCAAAGGCTCTTTGTAGCTATTACCTGCAGCAGAAGAAAATGAGGGATGCTGTTTTCCAAAGAAGAAATTTCAAAATCTGGCAATACTTTACTGTGAAATATTTGCATTGCTTTCCCTCTCCCCTTCATTCTCTCCTTCCTCATTCTCTTGAGGGCCAGCATAGCTCTGAACCAAACTATCAGTCCTGTAAATGTTGGTAATCTAGTGAGTAGAGTCTGTTATGAATGCATGACTAGAATTAAAGAGTAATACTGATGTGCCTTGGCACTTCCATCTTCAATCTACCCAAACCTGGGATTTTCCATCTTCAATCACCAGATTTCACAAGGAAACAAGCTGTAAGCAGAATCCAACCCCATGAATAAACAAAAATGATTCACAAAGTGAAAGGCTGCTGCTGACTTAGAAGTAACAAAATTTCAGATTTCCTGAGCCATCCCCCTGTTTTTTGTGCCGATGGAGATGTTAATGTTTGTGACTAATGCATCACTGCCCAAGGCTTGCATGTCCTAGTCAGACTGTATACAAGGGTGTCTCTGTCTCCCAGTTTCTAAGGTAAAAGCATCATTTTAGATTGAAAAAACTTGTTCAACTACCTCTGAAATCAGAAAGGTAAAAGCAATGTGTTCTCCATTTTGGAGAAACCACCTGCACAGGCTCTTCTCTCCCATGGCAAGTCTGAGTTTCAAAAACCTGATCCAGTGCCACAGGAAGGAAAGAAAAGTCTGTCACTGACTTCACTGTGCTTTGCATCAAGGTCTGAATGGGTCAGATGTAAATGGCTTGTGACACTACAAACATCCACAGCCCCATATGGCTGATGTCTTCTGGGGAAGATCAAAAAGAACAGCCATAAAACACAAACCCAGGAAGGGGCACAAATATGTCTAGATTTGAAGTGATTTCAAGGTGGTTTTTTACCTTGTAGCCTTACCTAATGCATAAATCTGAGGCACAGCGTGCTGGGCTGTTCCCAAGCAGTGAATTACGGGGGTTCTTGAGGAGCAGCATGGGCCAGATGCATCTATCTGCCTTCTCTCCACTGACTCAACATGGGAATAAAAACCTGATCTGACATCAGAACTGAGGATGGAACATTTCCCCTGATTAAGCTGGAAAGAACCTCTTTTCTATTGCTTACTCTCATCTTTTCATGACATGTTGTACGTGGTGGTTGTCTTCAGTGTTTTTTGCAAGCGTGTGCTGGGAACCTGATCCTCTGACATGAATAAGCCTTTAGACTTAAACCCATCATACTGACTCTGTCATTCTCACTGCTGTTTTGAAGTCTTGAATGTAGTCCCTCATCTCATTAGCTGCCTATGGCCATGTGATGTTCTCTCTGCCTTTACCAAATCCAAGTACAATATAAAACTTTGTTCACTATTTGCACACGTGCTCTGAGCCAGTATGGCTGGTCTCTTATTACCTATTATATGAAGAAATTGCTTGGCAACATCAAGCCTGAGAGAAGTTGTCTGTATTTATGTGCCTGACAGTTGACCTCCGATGAAATTGCTGTTATTTTGCATGCACTGAGTGCATCAGCACCATTTACAGCAAGGGGAATTTTCAGGAAGAAGCTGTAGATCTGAGAAATATCCCCTCAGGGAATGGGAGATCTCTCACTCTTGCACACACATTTCTTATCTCACTTCAAGTACTTAGTGGTGATTCTCATATTTTCACTGACACTAATGCAAGTGTGCAGAAGACCAGTGAATCTTGAATATACAGAAAAATATTCTACTGTTCTGGCAAGTTTTATCACAGAGCAATAGAGAAATAACTTTCTCAACTTTACTAATACACAGAATGGAGTTTTCCAATACTGGTGTGTCAGCATTTAAAAAACTTTAAAAAATTTAGAAAAGAACTTTGCTGGACATTTCTGTTCAAATGAAAACATAAGAGAGCATTTCACAGTTTTCTGCTGTATTCACTTGCACATCCCATAGTTATTTTTTGTGATCATGTCCACGTGCAAACTTATCTATTATGCAGGAAATACAAAAATGTGTAGACATATTGAAAGCTTATGATAAGTAGGAATGTGTTTAAATCTTATCTTAGACATTAAGTCTGAAGAAACTTGCCCTCAATAGTTTAAGCTGGAATAAATAATAATGTCTGAACTAATAAACTAAACGGGGTAAGACATGGGTGCAAGGACTGTCCAGACTGTGAAATGTTACCATGCTCCTCAGCTGTGACCAGGGCAGGTTCCTCAAAGTTACCACACCTTCAGTAACAGTACAGGCAAGCCTAATTCTCTGTAAGGAGCAGGGATGAGGATAACCTGTGACTGGGGGGGAAGAGAAGTGACCATATGGGGCACAGAATCCCAGAATGGGTCAGGTTGTAAGGGACCACCATGGGTCACCTGGTCCAACCTCCCTGCTTGAGCAGGGTCATTCCAGAGCACATGACACAGGATGGTGTCCAGGTGGTTGTGGAATATCTCCAGTAAGGGGGAGACTCCACGTGCTCTCTGGGCAGCCTGTAATGCAGTGCTGTAACCATGCAATGCTATGCCAAGGTCCCATTAGCAAGAGATGCCTCTGCCCCAATTAAAATGCAAATGCGATCATGTCCTGAAGTCAATAATATGGATTTTATTTAACTATAAATGTGAGGAAAAGACATAGAAAAGAGAAGAGAAAGAGAGATCAAGCAGAATATAGTCATCATCCATGGATCCAGTGGTATCCCATTGCACCTTTTTCACCCTGGTCTTCTTGGTGGTGGGGGTTCTAGAGTTGTTCTTCTGGGGCTATCACCTTTATAGAGTTCAAGTTCTGTATATCCTCAGGGGGGTCGTAGAAGCTGTTCCCATAACTTGGGGTGATATATGTAGGAGCAGTTGCTTCCTTTCCCACACTTGGCCACAGCGGGAATTTCTGTCTGAATGCACTAACCAGGATACACTCACCAGATCTCAGCTTCCCCAGGCCTAGAATTTGCACCTCACTGTCAGAAATTCCTCCCTTCTCTGCTTATCTCAAGTTCCTGCTGTGGTGGCTTATCTTGTGGCAAATTCCTTCCGTGGCCTTGATGGTGTTTGAGACAGTCAACTGTGCTCTTTAAGTCCTTACACGAGGGGCAGCTAATGAGTCCTGGTCCTTTGGTAGACTAGTATAGATGTATCTACTGGATCCTCAGGAACTGTCTGGAGAAAATAGACTTCTAATGGCAGCAGCATCTCTGAACTTCTACTAATGAAAACCCTGAGAGAGCATCAAAAGGGCAAACTGGAGGGAGCAACCAAAGTGCAGAGCACAGAGAGGAACTGCTAAATGGCTCCCGCAGAGCTGGAGACATCAATTAATGTCTCTTTGGTCACTGAAGGACTTTGCTCTGTGACTGGCAAACAGAAGAAGACCTCCAAACCCCACAGCATTGCTGATTTTATTCCTTGAACAGCAAGGAATTACTGTTTTTTCATCCATTCTTATGGGCCATGTCTTATTTCAGAGCAGCTTTACAACCTCCTGCTAGAGTTAAAAGAAGGTGAGATGACTTTGAGCTGAATGGCCAAGACTGGGGAGCCAAGAGGTTCAGCCAGTGCCACAAAAAGGGCTGGCTGAGGGTGACAGCTAGAAATCATGGTGCTCTGCACTGGAAACTTGTCAGACTGCTTCAGAAGTCTCACTCTACCAGTGGGGCAGGGTAGATGTGAGAGGTGTTAAAAATGTTGCAGTGATTGAGGGTTGACTGGCTGGACTGTGTTTGAATCCCTTGAAGAGGTGTTGAATGGCGTCTGGGACCTGAAAGCATCAGAAAAACAAGACAGGTTGTGAAGGAACACCCCTAGCCAAAAAGAAGAATGATCAGCATTTCCCAATTCATTTTGCTCTGTTCTTCCCTCTCAGGGACTTCAAATAGCATGAGAGGAGGCAAGAAGCTTAAAACTTTTGGTTTCCACCTACTGTCAGGGTAAGCAAGCTGTGGAATCCACCTGGGGGTCACTGTTTGTGGGGTGCTGCTCTCAGAGATAAACAACCCTATTCTCCCCTCAGCTAGACATTGTAAGTCTACTTATTGTTTCCGTATATTATCTCTTTGTTTTTCATCTTGATGTTAACAGCCCTGATATGCTCAAGGAAAGCAAATGCTTATGCTCATTTTAGGGGAAGGTGCTATGTGTCCATCAACTGTGTACTCTGAGCCAGTTTTCTCCTTAGACCACACTGTGGTTGTCTATCTGAGCCAAGGGCAAGGCTCCTCTCTGGGGAGGTGAGATGTCACACACCATCTGGGTAGAGAGGCTGAACTAATCTGGAGAGAAACAATGCCCAGCCAGCAGAGAACAGCACACAAGAAAGACAAGGAAACCAAACGAAATGAAGAACACACTTCAAACATCTTCTCTCTTAGCTTGCCTTTCTTCCTCGATTCAGCCTATTCTGGGCACACATGGGCTTTACAGATCTCAGAAGTAACCACATTTCAAAATGTGGACAGTTTTAGGATATTTTTCTGTCCAAGCTTTATTGGTTTTGGCAGAAGACAGTAGCACACTGGTCCACGTTCTTGGCTTAGGGCTTGATTTACATTTCTAGTACACAGGCATTAAATTTTAGCCCTCATTGGATCCCTCAGGAACTTCTTTTCCTATTTATTCAAAAACCACAAATCACAAGCACTTTCCCAGCACAAATGTAACTCATTCTAAATCCCTGCTAATTCAACAAGAGACCAGTTTTACTAATTGCTACCTTGATTAATCAAAGTGGAAACAATTTAAGATGCCATCTGCTTCCAAATAGGCAGGTCATTTAAATTTGTTTGTTAACAAAGTTTGAAATGTAAAATTTGGCCAATGTCTTTCTATTAATCAAGCTCATATTATATACTATCATTTTCCTTCCTGATTACCTCTTCAACAGCATCATATGGTTGTGTTTGTGATTTCAGCAATGATGGGGACTGTTACCTAAGGCCCATCCTCCTTTCTAGAGGACACAGCAAACTGAAATTATTATTCTGCTACCTATTAGTGTAGCTTTTAAAAGACTCCAATTTCTTCAGTCCCCAGTTCAGCTCCAATGCGTTTAGACCTCAAAAAAAATTTAAAAAATCTTAAACAACAGTTTACTTAGGGATACAAGGAGGTTTGTCACCATCACATTGTTTGGGCATCTATCCACAGATACATTCAGTGATGGGAGCAGCAATTCAGGAGTCTTTTGAAGTTCATCTATCCTGCAACTCAGGTCTGAAAAATGCAGTTAATCCATGGGAGTGCTGGTACAGCTCGACACCGTTGATTGGTGACACAATCTGACTGCTCTAGAAGTGAGTGTAGGCACATCACTATGCCAGGACCGATCTGTTCTTACTGATGGGACTAGTGGCACATTCCTTCCTTATAAAAAATTTAAATGAAGGGTCAAATCAGGCCATAAGCAATCTGATCCACAGCCCCTTGTTACCAGCTGCTCAGACTTCTGCTGGTGTTTGTGGGGGTTTTGGGTGTGTTTCATCACAAGAGGCTGCTGTTTGAAAGAAAGAATTGCTTCAGGAGTTTCTCCAGTGGTGCACTGTGAAAGCTTTAGGGTAGAAGCTGCATTTTGACAGAAAAATACTTCTGCTGAAGTATCTTTTATGTACTTTGATCACAGTGCTCAAAGGATATGTTGGCTTAGGTCTTATCTCTTACTCCTTTCCACACAGGCATTAAGTGAAGGATTTAAAGCAGTCACCAGTGTCTGTTTAACAGGAATATTTTCTGAACTTTTACAGGATTTAAAAAATTATTATTAAACACTAGGAATATCACATTTGACAGGTCAACAGATTATTGGGTTTTGGCTTAAATATCAAAAGCCACAATCCTTGGCACATTTCAGCATGCTGAGGAAATGCCTGAAATTCACAGCAAATAAAATGTTTAAAAGCTGATTACCTAATCTTCTGCAGGGAGACTGACGGGGAGGCATGCTACAACCTGGCACCATGTTTAGCTGAATTTTTAGCTTCTTACTTACTGATCCACTTTTACAAAGTGTCTGTGGGAATATTATAATGTCTTAGAGGCTTCAGCAAATGTGAGGGTATCTCAGGCCTCTCTATCTCTCTGTCCTCCTGCTTCTATTGGAAGAGACCTTAAAGATCATCTAGTGGCATTTCCATTTTCATGGCAATATGCTGTGATGAGGAAAATGCACAAAGATTACTCCACCTGTCTCACTCGTCCCAGGAATAGTCCAACAGGCCACTGCTGGGGTCTCTGCCAGCAGACTCCTGTTAAAAAAAACATGAGAGGCAACTCACAAAACATTCACAGAAACGGGATGAGTCCCTGCTAGTTTCAGATATACAAGATCCATTGACTTCTGCAAGCCTGGAACAATTTATTTCAGCTGAGGAGTTACCTTAATATTAGATTTTAACAATAACAGTCTCTTGAAGCCTGTTCTACTGATCTTTGTGGGAAGTTTGCCATTGCCTCTAGTCCTTGGCTGGTGGACTGGAGTTCAGGCACATTGGCCAAGATTCACAAAACACCTTTGCTCTGGTCTCCTATGAATTTCAGTGGGATTCAGGCAGCGAAATTCCTTTATAAATCTGGGCCTTCGTTCCAAGAAATCTGAAAGTTTGAGGAAGCTTATTTAGCACACTGTCCTCAGAGACTGTGGCTCATTCTATTTGTTTGTCAAAGCCAATCATTCTTTCACACAGCTAATGCACAAATTAATGGGATTAATGGGCACATACCTTCCTGCTGGTATCATGGGACTTTAGATAACATTTCTGACTCTCCTGTTAAAAACACAGAACTTGGCTTTTGGAATAAAACATAGGTCAAATATCAGAAAAAGAAGGGCAAAGCAAGGCAAAGTGACAGGTGAAGAGCCATCCTGGCAGGAGACCTAGTCATAAACTCCAATGACACATGTACTTCTAGAAGCTATTTTTTAGAGGTTTCCCTTTCTTTTTGCGCCTCTGGTAAGTCATTTAGGTGAACTGATCAGCAGAGTGAGGCTGAAGCCCAGGACTCCTCAAATTCATACTCAGCATCGTTAGTTACCCTTATGCTCCCAAGGCTGGTGGCTTTCAATGAGTGCAGTTTGCCTTAGAGTGGGAGAGAAGGGTCTCTGTGGTTGACATATTTCTCAGACACTCCTTCCTATTAAATTTGCTAATTTTTGCTGATGCATGACACATACAGAAGGTTTCTCTGTGCAGTTGTAGTGTAGTGAAGCAAGGCCAGTACACTTCAGGGTGATATCCTAAGGGATGCATCAAAGAAGGAAGCAACCGGGTGAACTTCTGAGGAAGGAGTCTGGGACATGGCTACAACCCAGGGCTTTTCTCCAGCCTTGTTACAGCCGTTTTAACAGGGACAGGTGTGAACAGGGTAGAGATCCCACGTTCATCTCTGTGTCAGCTCTGCCTGGATTTCTGTCCTTGAGTCAGTGTAGAAATGGGGCATATATCCTAGAGAAGGACTACCAGAAAGAGGGTTTACTCTTCATGGTTCAGCTGGCCCACCTTAGGTCCTTCAGATTAAAGGAAGACTGGAGAGCTCTTACCTTTATAGGGCAGCATGCAGAGAAATGATGCGGTATCTTACTGCTCTGTGAGACACGCCAAGGAGAAGCAAAGGAAACATACCCTGGATCATCCCAAATGAAACTGGGTGAAGGCACACATGGACAACTGAAATGAGCCCGTTGCGCCTCTGGATCCCATTGTTGTCCCCGGACATGCAGTCAGTGAAGCTGATGCAGCCCAGAGAGAAATTCAGCCCACCCTGGAGTGGGCAGCTGGTGTCTGCATGGCTGAGTCACTCCCCAGGCCCCATTGGCTGGATTGACTGAAGTTCCTTGCTGCATAAAGAGTTTAAGATACTCAGCATTCGGACAGGCACCTACAAGGACAGATGTGTTTCTTTACTCTTGAACTGATTTTCACCCAAGACAGCACTGGCTTTTTTCCAGGGTAAATGGTTGAGTTCAAACCACGGGCAAAATTTCAGCTATGGGCTCAAGGTGAAAACAAAATCCATGCCAAGAACATAGTTTTCTTTATAGGACAGGTATTTATACCGCTTTATCCCACCTGTAATATAAAAAAAGAACAAAAGTTCCCTCAATCAACACATTTTTTGTGCTGGATTCTCATTTAATTTTAGTGAAAGCACCTTATTTGGGAGCGTAATTCCTCTTTTGGAAGTTTTAAGTCAAGGAATAAGGACTTTCTTGTAGACTAGGTGAGACTAACACCAACCCAAAGATGCACTCAAAAGACTTTAACAGCCCACATCAAAAACAAACAACAGGAGGAAAGGAAAGATGGTGTTGGGGAGTCAGTCTGGCAAAATGGGAAACTAAAGGCAATGTTTCAGGTAGGATCTAGGCAGGGTATGGATTAGCAAGAGAACCTTAGAGGAACCTGGAGGGAAAGAAAAGTTTTGATTTTCAAGACATGGCAAGGCACTTCTCTCAGGCTACTGGTACAACAAAATAATGCAAGATCTAGACATGACTGATTTGAGGAAAACTGCTTGAACACCTGTGCATAATAGCCTGGAGAAACCTACAAAAATGGTTTATTATGAATGAAAGGCTGCACTGGCCTGTCTAGCCTATCATTATTTTCACTGAAACCCTAGATGATGGAATAGGAAACTGCTTAGGCAGTTTGCAGGTACCACCAAGTGGGGACTGACCAAACACGCTCATGGGTGGGAGTCATCCAAAAGAAGTTATCTGGGTACTTTTTAAGAAAATGGAGAAATTACAGTGCAGCAAAGGTTTCAGGCATAGTCCTTCATCAGAGTGTCAACTACACAAATAAAAGGGGGAGAAAACAGATCTGCAGGAGAAGTTCTGGAAATTGCAGTGGGTGAGAAGCTGCACTTCTCTCCTTGACTGAGTAACCAAACTCATGCTCCTACAGCAAAGGCAGACACAGGAGGACAATAATTATCCCATGCAGTTCATTATGAGTAAGACCTCAGCCTGAAGTTTTGTGGGCACCAAGTGGAAACAGAATTTGGACTAGCTGGGGAATGCCCCGGGAAGAGATGTGTGTCAGTAGAGATATTGTGCTAAGGACATGCACTGGAAGCTGGACAGGACTGGGGTTGCGCAGTCCGGGGAAGACTGACAGGTGTCAAGAAACAGGGGTCAATATACAACAGATTGGTGCAAAACCAGTCTGTTCTCCATGTTCATTTCATGTGGGACATGATGCAATGAGGGAATATCTCAAAGAGAAGGCTTAATTTAGAAATTAGAAAAATGGTTTTAGCAGTGAATCTAGCTAAATAAGCGAAAAGAATGTGAGAGGCAAGGAAATGTCTCTTCCAGGAGGTGTAGCATTTGACAGCTGTCTATCCAGAATAGATTCCAGCCTGGTACGGCCAGCTGTGTGCCCCCTCCAGCCCCATTTCACTCTGATTCCACAGTGCTGTGACACAGGGATGGCAGAACAGCTTGATGCATCTTCATCAGTAGAACTTGACAGGCCACTAATGTGGCATAATATCACAGGCAGCCCAAGTATCTGCCTGTATACGGGAAATTCAGCAGAAAATTCTGAAAAGAGCTTAAAGCTTTGGGGAATGCGCATTTGTTTTCCTTTAAATTTCATTTTCTGTTTCCTTTTGGTTTATTTGTAAGCAGGATGCTCCATGAAGTGCAGTTCTGTTGTGTCCCACAGACTGGTTCCCACTGGTTGTTCATCCCTGGGCTTCCTGATTGTCAAGTTAGCCCTTTCCAAGGGAGTTGAGGGCATAAAACTACAGGTGTTGTCTGCACTTTGCCTTGACTGAGGAAAACCTTGTTATCTGTGGGGGCAGCACAGGGGCTGAATGAGGCTGTGTAGGCAACCAGTCTGTGCTGATGTTTTTGGGGTCTCACCTGAGGTTGGCTCTGCTGAGCACTGCCATGGGATGGCTGATGGCAGGAGCCAGGCACACACTCCCAGCCAGGCTTTTACCTACATTTAATTTAATTTACCTAAACTAACACCAGTTTGAGTATTGGCCAAATTAGCAACCTGAGGAACAGGTTTTAGTTCAGGCATGC
Source organism: Falcunculus frontatus (assembly GCA_013398115.1). Lineage (NCBI taxonomy): Eukaryota > Metazoa > Chordata > Aves > Passeriformes > Falcunculus > Falcunculus frontatus. The sequence goes on from VZRV01007977.1 coordinate 206,921, forward strand.
CATGGAATTGAATTGTCTTGCTGTCTTTTGTCACTCCAGCAGTTTCATTAGAAGCTGTGCCTCTTACTCACTTCCTAATGGGAAGAGACAGAAAGGTTGAAAAACCAATTCAGTATCTGAAAAAACATTAATAATTTCCCCAGATCTCCTCTATCTTCAGTTTTGACTATATTGAACAGTCTCTGGCTGGCAAGGATAATACACCCATAATCCTGAGCTCAGGCCAGTAATAGAGCTTTTTAATAATAAAGCTTTGGTGAATTGATTTCCAGCTGGTGTTTGCATTACCTTTCAGGGGTCCTTGCCTAAGCCACATTCAGCTCTCATTTGAAAAGCACGGGATGAGTAAGGTTCTCATGGGTCAGAAACTGAACTTGGACAGGTTTTTATGAGCTCCTGCTATGTATCTTAAGCCTAAATCACCCCAAATGAAGCCCTATAGAGTTATCTGTGAGTCCATCTATGTTGTCTTTGTGGCCATCACCAGAGTGTGAAGGGTGCCTTTGGAGCTAAAACCAAGCCAAATGGATGGTATGGGCTGATGAGAAAGCCTAAAGTGACAATATGCTTGTTTCACATTATGTAGATGGATGCTTAAAGCTTCCCAGATCCTGGCCCAGATCTGTTCCCTTCCTCCCATGTTGGTATGAGCCTTTCCTTCTCCAGGGTGACTGTGTCCTGCAGTGGCCACCTACACCCAGGATGACTAACACCACTGGGAATGCCACTTGGGCTTCTTGGATCTCAAGATAGATCGAGTGGAATCCCAAGTCATCCCAAGTGGGATACCCAGGGAAATCAAGTCCTTGAGGAGGAACTGAAGACATCAGACTGCCCTGGGAGCAGACATTTCCTCCATGCCAGGGAGATGGAATCAGAAGCCCAGACCTTCTCAACAATATCCCAGGAGAAGGGAAACACTTCACCTCAAAGGGATACTTCTGTGGGTAGAAAGCTGCCTCTGACATCCGTGCAGAGGAGGGTTGTTGAAGCCGGGATTGCTGTAGGGCTGATCCCTGTCTCTTGCCCATGAGCATGACAGGCAGTGGAGGTATGACTGTATAAATGTTTTTCTCTCAATCTCAGCTTTCATTTTTGGCTTTCCTGTACACAGCAGATAACACCAGGCAATACATTTCTTGAGCACCACGTAAGAGTAGTCATGCACTAGAACATGAAATTATTACATTTCCTGACTTATGGTCAGTCATTTGTGCAATTTTCATTCCAACAAAATAGCACAGAGTCTTTAACAAAGGAAGAGAGGTAACTTGCCTCAATTTGTTGGAAAACAGTTTGAAAACTCTGTCAGGTCCTGCCTGTGACCTGAAAGAGTCAGAAAACCAGATGATGTGTTTTAAAATTGGCATAGTTGGTCATTCAGAGCTAAACAAAATTTACTTCTGTCCCAGTCTTGCAGGACTGTACCTGTATTTACTGGGTAAATTTGGAGTCACCCCAGGAAGCAGCTACATCAGTGACTAGAGGGGAGAGGATACACACCTGTCTTGTGAGGCAATGAAGGAAAAGGGTTAGCAACTGCATGATTTTTTGACTGACTTTTGTCAATCAGTATGTTCCCTGCTCTGTTAGAATTTGAATCTTCCTAACAACATCTTTTCTCAATTAGTTTTTTGTTACAACAAGCAGGCCAGTTGCAGGAAAAAAAACCCAAACTCTTAAAAATCTTTCCTTCAGTGCTTACAGGGCTCTGTATGTATAAGACACTTATGAAACTATTGCCCAGTGTAGAGCTCATGAAATGGCAGCATTTTATGCAGCAGTGGGACATTAAACCTCAGAAGTCAACACAGCCTTTCTAAGTAGGCTGAAATTGCAGTGGAAAGTCTGATTTCTCTTCCATTGATAGCTTATTAATAAACAAGAATGAAATTCACTTGTGTAATATGGTTATATACAACATGAACACCCATACCTGAGCAAATGTCCCTGCCTCCCCATTATAGCCAGGGAAAGAGCTGGTCAGTGACATCAGTAGAGTTTAGGATGCAATTTGCCTTGTTCTAAGCCTCCCACATTTGGTCCCTGTTGACTCCATTGGCTTGGGTTCTGATTCAGTGCTGGAGATCTGGGCAAAGCTCAGGTGTAACAAAGCTGGGACACCTCGGTGGGGTCAGCTGTGTTTGTACTTCCCAGCAGCAGGGCAGTAGGAAGTTTGAACATATTATGTGGAGAGATGGCACCTGCATCTTCCTGACCTCAGGAATAAACCTGACATTGTCAGCCTGTTCCAGAGCAGTCTGTAGCTCTCACAGATGTGGGGAGGAGCTATTGTGGGTGTCAGCTCCATTGCACAGTGACTCCCCCAAATCTGCTGTAAGAGCAAAGACATTTCAGAAATAATTAGAAAGTCCTGCAATGGGCTAAGGCAGGTTTATTTCCCTTTGCACCAAGAGTTTATTGGCTTCAGGGTGAGCTGTGGGTGTAATTCTGAAAAGGTCAGCAGCATAGCAGGGAGAGTGAATCACTTTTATGGCTAAATAAAGGCTGACAATGACCATGGAATGGTACTTCCCAGCCATGAAGGAATGTGGTGGCCCTAGATGTATTGCATTGGTGGGGATTGATTGAGAATCCATCCTCGCAATAGTGGAGGGTGGCTGTGACTTTGCTTGCAAGCAAGGAAGGTGGAATGTGCAGGGAGGAGAAAGTGAACTGTAGAGAGGACCGTAATGCTGCAGAGGCAGGTAGAAATCTGTCGTGGACTAACCTGGAGGGACCACAGATGTAAACAGGCAAATGCAAACAGAAAAAGTTATCAGAGAATTAATAACCAGTGTCTGCTTCAGCTGCCCTTCTTCCTGACACACCAGACCAGTACATCACTGGTATGACTCTGGCCTCTGGCCTTTGTCTATGGCTAGAAGTGAATGGCAGGGGTTCAAAAATATTGTGCCTTTACAATAGATCCAACAGGATCGACTAATTCTTCCTCTTTTTTTTTTTTCAATTAATATTCTGTCCATCTTTATAAATAGTTGTAAAAGGTTAAATAAAAATAAAGAGGTGTTAAAAGCATGTTGGTAACAGAAGTAACTGTACTTTATACATGGTACAATCCCATCACGCTGGCAAACCTGTGGACCTCTTAGATTCTTAACTATCATAAACACTGACCAACCATTTATTGACAGTCATTAAGCATTTATTATCTCTGCTTGAATTGTTTCTAAATGTTCCAGTAATAAAAATTGTTCCTTCAAAATTCAGTAACGGAGCTGAACCTTACTTGCAGTGCTCTCTTTGCCCAGCATTTAATATGTTTAAAATCCCCTCTGAGTAAAAATTTCTGTAGAAAGTCATTAGAAGGAGAATGTTCTTTACCACAATAATCCCCCATGCATGTATCTCTGTTAATTGATCTACTTTTCTAGACAATGTGGTAATTATAGCTCATTGAAGAGCATCAAAGAGCTTCACTGTTATTGTACCCTGACATTTTCCCCATCAGTGTGAGGTCTCAGCAGCATAATAGGGGATTTCTCCCTTGAATCACAGGGCACAGGTAGGAGCTGTGTTGTTTTGTCAGTGATGGGAAACAATGCTATAGGCACAGACATTTTTTGCATAAGATCATTTTTCACAATCCCTTCCATCCATGCAGGCACAGCCCAGACAGATCACACTGAGCTCTGTGGTTGTGAGGCACCTGCCTTGGACAGAACTTCCGTGTATCAAAATAACCAAATAGATTTAAAAAAAAAATTCTTACCGTTTTTATCTTGTGATATTTTAAGATCTGAGACATGTAACTGTATTTACAGGCTGGGATTTTTCATGTTGTGAGGCTGACTGTATAGTTTGGGTTTGCTTTTCATGTAAGACAAATCCAGCCAGGATGGCTTTGTTCCTGCTGAAGGCAGTAGTTGGACCCCCATTGTTTTGGCCAGTGACTGTACAGGGAATCAGATTTAGCAAGTGCAGCATGTATGGCTTCCTGAGCTTGGAGGTATTCTGCTTCACAGCTCAGAGATACCACAGATGAACATTAGCAAAACATGAAAATCAGCTTAGTCAGAGTACAGAAACAGGATATGGGAACACGACTTCGTGTTGAATTTTATGAAATGTTTAACGAGTGAGTGGGCTTTTGTGGTGATTAGTTTTCCAGGTCTAATAATTTACTTGATCATTAAATCTGCTTCTCTTCCAAAGTTATGTTATTCTAGATCTAACTTCTGGAGAAAAGCCATCTGTTTACTTATTATCAATAGTCACCTCTTAACTTATCAATATTGAGTACTTGTTAAAACTTATTTGAGTAATATACATGCATGGAGGAAGTGTATATACACTTTATTAAGTGTATATTGGATGAGAGTTTTGAGGGAGAGAATAGATAAAGTCAAGTAATAACAAAATAATTTTCAAAGTTAATTAGGTAGGGGCCACAAAAGTAATCACTATTTATCAGCATCACTTCAAAGCACATCTCCAGTAACTCATGCTTCTCCCATTACCACAAAGAAAAGAATCCAGAGAATAACTCCAGCAGGGAACTGAAGCCTGAGTAAGGACGTGATGGCTAAAGGCTGTTTTCTACTGGACTATGTGGCACATGCTGAGCTGGATCCAAAATGCTGGTATTAAAGCACATGGCATAGTTGGCAGTGTTGGTGAACCATAAATTCAGATGCACATAAAGAAGGATTTTTGGATCTGGATGTTGGCCTGAACCATTGAGAATGTCTGATAAAGCTCTCTGGAACCTGACAATCCCCTCAGCAAAGTGAGGGGCTGAGCAAACTCCCCGTTAGAGCTGATGGTTTTAACACCAGGTTTTGCTCAGCTTGAGGAGGCTGTGCTATGCCTTCTACTGCTCCCCACACACCCTGCTAGTGCCCATCCTGTGCCTTTTACTGTTTGCTGTGCTGGCACTGACTGCCAGCTCCTTGTCCTTGGAGAAATGCTGCAGTTCCTCAGACACAGCTGAGCCCCAGATCGTATGGAGCCCAAATGAATTGTTTTGTGATCCAGTGGGTAAGCTTGCAAAAGAGGCTGGAGAAGCTTGCAGGGCTATCATCCTGTTAGATGAGCCAGAACTCATACAGCTGCTTTTTGCTTTTTAAACTGGGAGCTTTCAGCCCCACAGTAATTATATATTGCTTTAAATTACTTTGGAGTGGCTCTCAAGATGTTGTCATCAAGGCTGTCATCTTAAGGGACAAGCTCAGACACAAGAGAAATAAGCTAAAGTGAACCAGACAATGGTGGTGGCTGAGTTCATTTCATTGAGCTTGTGCAGTCATCTTGACCTCCATAAAAGTTCTCCATTTCAATTTCTGTCTGCTGAGGAAAAAGCTACAGCCTTCCCCTTTTGAACTTTTTTTAAATGGAGGAAAAGCAGGGAAGAGTCTTTTTTCTTTTAGCCAGAAACAAGACAAGCCCATCAATGCTTTGACAATAAAACCCCACAAACTTAGAAATTGTTGTTGTTACCTGCCAGGACATAAATCACATTTCAGCTTGCCTCTCATTTTGTCACAGAGCTGACAACTTTTACCCACTTCTCTATTACACATGTGAAGAGCAGTGTAGACATCTGAAATTTACTGCTGAAATTCTTAATGTGGAAGTAAGCATGATTTAATGTATTGCTCTGGCTACTGCCCTTTTAAACTGCATCTTGGACAGGATGCTGTTGAGATGCCCTTCTGGATTCTATTTAGTAACTCTTCATCTCTAAGCAATAACGTGCTTAGAAGTGAGATCTGTTAGAAAAGTTGTGATGGTGCATAGCAATGGTAAGCAGCCTTTAAAAAATGTGTTTTCTAATGAGATACTAAGGAAAGGAACAAAAAAAGTACTCTGAATCTCTGATGGTCTTGTAATTGTAACATTTTAGCTCAGAAATGAGATAAAAATGAAATCGTTTTGCTTCATTATACTTGGTAATTTGGCCTTTGCAATTAGAAAAATCTGGAATAGTGTATTTTGTACCTTTGTGTTATGAAAGATTATAAAGGCTCCATGAACACGCATAAAAGTAGCACTACTGTGAGTGAGTTTCTGCTGATGAGCATCTCCTGGTGTTCAGTCTGACAACTGAAAATATAAGGGGCTCTGAAGCTGCCATTATGCTCCATCATATCAGTGATCCATGGATTAGGAACTGGCACCAGCACACTGAGGAGCTCTAAAGGAGCTGTAATAGCCTGTCTTGTCAGCAACCAGGGGCTGTAGATTAAAGCAGGAGAGCACTGAATCACACCGGTTCCCTTCCTGTCCTGTGCTCTTCACCTCTTCTTAAGATGGGAGGCTTGTCCACTTTTGGAAGTATGATAACCAACAACTGTTGGTGAAAACTGGATGCCTTTTTGTCATAAATACAACTTCTGTGGGCCAGCTAGGGAGAAAACCATTGCTAGGTGTGGTGATGGTGGTGGTGGCTTGTCCATTGCAAATGAGTTTGTGATCACTAAATCACTCTGTTGCTGTCACATGGCCAAGCACCCCTTCCATGGTCACATCCCTGGGCTGTTCTCTGATGGTGCTGCCAGTGACAGTCCCTTGCCATGTCCCTTGGCCTGCCCAAGGACAGCCATGCTCCTTGCAGGGTCTGCTGCACGTGTGAGGGAGTGCAAGACAACCTCCAGTGCTCGATCCAGGCTGTGTTTGCATAGAGGCAGGTCAAACGCTGAGCAGCAGTGATCCTGCTGCACTGCCCTCCCAGTGTTTGCTCTGGAAAGCAGCAAGGAACAGGCTCTGTACATTTGTACAGTGGTACGTACCCCCATTCACCATTCTTTGGGACTGCAGGGGACTGGAGTGACCAGTGGCTTTACAAGGACTAATCCAAATCTTGCAGGGCTGCAGCAGAGAGCTAATGAGTCCTGCAGGACCCAGACTGACTCTGTGCAGAGCCAGATGGATGCCTTTGCAACTTGTACCCACATCACCAGTTCCTTCTGTTAACCCAATTATCCAAAACCACCATTAAACTGGATAAATGAGAGGTGGTCTTTAAGATAATAACCTCTGTGTCATGACATTTTCAAGACATTTTAGACTTAACATAAGAAATTAGGTGAAATAGTAATTGCTCATTTAAAGTTTTTTTGGGATCCACTTTAGATTTTGGTAAGGAAAAAACATTTACCTTTGGCCACTACCAACCTGGAACAGATCCAGCTCAATGACCTACATGGGAAAACATCTATATCTATTGCTGAGCATCTGGGCCAAACATTCCCTAGTGCAGCAGATTTACAGTCCTTAATCCTGGAAGTAAATTCAGAGAAGCAGAGTTTTATGACAAGGCTAATACTTGTTGAAGGTTGTGAGGTTTCTCTGAGAAGGAGCAGGCACCACAGTCAGGGCTTTCAGGGAGAGTAGCATATCCATGTCAGGTAAATTCAGAATGTTACAGAACATTGTATGATCCAAATCTCAGGGTTTTCAGGCACTCAAAGTCACAACCGTGCACTGCTGTATCAAAGTTTGATCTTTGCCATTTATGTCTTAGTGAAGGCTTGAATCTGCCCTAGTTCACAAGCTAATTTTGGTTTCTAGTCACATCTACTTGCTCCATCTGCCCTTATGGATCAGGTAACTCAGCCATGATGTCTCCCCTCCCCTCCCNTCCTCTTTTTCTCAAGTTTAGTGGAAAAACAATTTCATTCCAGATTCATAGCGGTTATATTTTAAATCTCCTCTTTATTTTCTAATTTATGAGACTGTTAAATTAATGCTACCTCCATTAATCCAGAAACACTTAGAATCTCTGTATTCCTTGGAGAAGATAAGAAAAAATATTTAAATAAGAGTCACTATCATTACTCTATCATATCTATATTTTTCCTCATATGCAAAGGTGTGAATTTCAAGATCTGAAAGGATGCTCTGAAACCTACTACAGAGGGAGAGAGATTGATCTTTCTGCAGTGGGAAATCCAGTCCACCTACCTTAATGATCTGTGCCACTCCTTCATGTTAAGATGTTTGTGTTTTATTTTCAGTCAAAACTTTCTGCCCTTTAACATTTCCTATTTCTTTTTTCTTTCTTTCTTATGGCCCTCAGTTAGTTCTGCTATGCCTTGGAAACCAATGCACATTTACTCCCCTTCACTTCTCTCAATCACAATCACATCGTAATTACATAAAAGAGGTAACTATGGTTATAAAAAGTCCTTCACTCTGGAAGAAAGAATCTTACAGTTTTCAGCACAACACGACTCAAAGAGACCTTGTTTTTTATATCAAATCATTTGATGCTACACTTCTTGCACTCCAAATCATAGGCATGCCTCATGTTTTTCTCTCCATCACCCCTTTTGTAAGACTGTGAGAGCTGCTGCCGTATAATTGTTACCAATTCTGTAGCCTAAAATTTTCATGGCCAAAATTTACTTTTTTTTTTTTTTATTCTTTGGGAGAGGATGATCTCTTACCCCAAACAGCTTCTTTTTCTTATCAACCTGAGTCATTGTTTTAACCTCTGCTGTTCAAGGAGATGGATGGTTTCTTGTGTCAAACAATGAAGGTTCCATCATGTTGGCATTTATGAAATGCCACAACTGCAGTGTCAATGCAAGGAAATAGCTCTGAAATATGGTGGTTTCCTGTGTTAGGTACACACCTCTGTCTCTGTGCAGTCCAAAAATTCCCTGTCTCTAGTGTCTTCATCCACACACAACCCTTCTGTCCCCACAATTGGTGACCAAGTGCATTGTCCACTTTGCAGTGGGAAAGGCAGGTGAAGTCTGGGGTCACAGAGGGAGTTCCCCGTGGACCAGGCAGCCTTGGCACACAAGGCCCTGGCTGCTGGAATATCCTCCCTCCCTTCTGAAGTTTTTGTAGTCACTTAAGGGATTTGATTCTCAGTCCTCATTAAATTAAATGGGATGAGGGCATTCAGACATCTGAAGTTTGCTCTGAAAATCTCAGCTGTAAAAGACAGCTTATTAGGCCATTTCCCCCATATCTTACAAGCAGAAAAAGAAGATCCATTGTGAGTGAAAGGTGAGACCAGTACATCATAATAAATAAGAGAAATAGCTACTATTTTGTAATTCAATTGTAACTTCCTATTAAATTTAATAATGCATACACTTTAACTTCATTTTATTCTTATTAAGAGAAAAGAAATTGGTCCAGGCAAGCAACCAAATAATTAAATAGAAATATTAAAAAATGCATGAATAGTATAGAGCTTAAACATGTATCGCTTTTACACAGCAGACATGATTTAGAATCTGAGTCCCTAAAAATGAAGCATTCTTCAAACTTCTGAAAGCTCTCGAGGAATTCTAGCATCAGAAATGAGTTTTCAAAATACTAGTATCTCTAGAGACATAAGGTTGCTTATTTTTCCGTGGTGCCCAGCAGGGGCTTTATTAAACACAGGAACACCAAGGGAAAGTCCACACCAAGTCGTAGAAAAGGCTACAGCATAGCACTGGAAATACCTGAGCTGCCTTTGAATTCCCTGGGATATTAGCACCCTGCTTCTCAGTAGGCTGCTGAAAGACATGCTGTTTTCCAACTGAAGGAGCAACTTTTAAACACAACAAAAATCACTACAGTGCCCTGTGGTGACTGCCTGATGGACCAGCCCTACCCAAGCAGATCACAACATTTGGAATCTGAAAATAGAGACATCAAAAAAGTCACTAAGCAAAATTCCAGGGCTCTCTAAGGGGCTTCATGCTATGAGAAATTTGCCTGGAGAGCTTGAAGTGAAGCCAATGGAGCTGATTTCAGCAATTTTATCTTATAAATACATCTAAACCTGACCTTTTTGAGGCCTACTCACATTCACTGCCAAAGGATTTTCCAAACATCACAGATCTCTTTTTTCACATATACTTGTTCTTCAGGCAGAAAGCTTTCTGTCCCTACACCTGATAGAGAGAACAGACAAGAAAAGGACAGGCACATTTAAATACACAGACGGAAATACCTACTTAATCTGACTGGCCTCTCCCTTATATGCCTGTTGAAAACTTCCTTATTCTTTCAAAAAAATCCATTTGCGGTAGATAAACATTATCTGGATGTTCCAGATCAAATCACTGCCAAAAAAAAATTAAGTCTTGACATTGAAATGACCAGAATTATCCTGTTAAGGAGAACTGAACATTAATTCTTTAATAGGCCTAAATCATCTTTTATATGCAGAGTACAAGAAATGCTATTGCAAGGCCAGGCAGAAAGGCAAGCTACAGGAGAGGGAATCTTTGCTTCTTTGGTGCTACCTCTACAATGACTGTTCACCTTGATGGCTGAAATAAACTTTACAGTATCAATATTCCTCTTTATTTCCTTTCCTCTGCTGGGGAACATTACGTTACATACCCATTCTACCCGCTGATTTCAAGTCCTTGTGGGAAAGGAGAAAAAACTATGAATCTTTCTGCTTTAAAATCATTTCTGCTCTGCTGCCAGTGGCCCTGTATGGTACACAAGCACTTGGGCTGAGCTGTGTAAGCTTTGTCTTTGAGTCTTGTTTTCCTAAGGAGGTTGTGGCAAGGTGGGAGTCAGCTTCTTCTCTCAGGCAGTTAGTGATAGGATAAAAGGAAATGGTCTCCAGTTGTTCCAGGGGAGGTTCAGGCTGGATATTAGGAAGAATTTTTTCGCTGTAAGAGTGGTTAATTGGAGCAGGCTGCCCGGGGCAGTGGTAGACTCACCATCCGGGGAGGTGCTCCAAGAATGAATAGACATGGCACTTTGCAGCATGGTTTAATGGGCATGGAGGTGTTGGTCAAAGGTTGGAGTCAATGATCTTGGAGGTCTTTTCTAGTCTTAAGGGTTCTGTGACTGTTTGTAGATATGTGTGTGCTAATTTGGGTCTGGAGGCATCCCTCTGCAGTATAGAAAGTGTATGAGGTTTTATTTTCAATGCCAGGGAATGGGAGCACCAGAAATTAGTGACTACTACTGGCTTTTAGCGTTGCTACTAATTTGGGTAAGATGGAGTGATTAAAGGCAGCTAATACAAGTACCATAAGTAGGTCAGGCAAAACAAACATGCAAAAAATGAACTTGGTGCTTTTAGGGAACCTCCACAGCAGACAGGGAAGAGTGAAAGTATCGATGGAACTAAATGCTGCACTAAAGAGAAGAAAAATGGTGTGAGGTCAGAGCATTGAAAGTGAGATCTGTGGCTGTGTGAAAGATTTGCTCAGCAGTGGAGTGAGAGGGCTGGCAGCGGTGTGGGTGTCCTTTAACAAGGAAGGAGCTGAGGAGCTGCACAGGCTGGTGCCAGAGTCAGGTGTACTGTACATTGCACTGTACAGCTGGAAGATGGATTGGGTTTCAAAAGAAAATATGTCCCATATTTGCTAAAGACAGCAAGAGCTGCAGGCTGACCACTGACAAAGGGGAGAGTCTGGTTTTGAGGTGTCAAGGCAGAAGCGACAGGACAGGCTGGAAAAATGATCTGTGAGATTGTTTTAACTAGGGGTGAAGTTAAAAGCCTTCTCACCCCTTTGTTCTGCTGTGTTATTTCCCTTAGCGACCCTGTGCTTCAATGCTGTAGGATGCCCAGTTTTTACTGGCTATTTTCTAGTGAGCAGAGAGGTTCTGGGAATAGAAAATAATCCTTGATTTAGTGCCAATCTCTACAAATCGCTTTGAATTTCCAAGCAGGTGAACATTATTCACGGCAATACATGGCCTGAGCCTGAAATAGAGCATGACACGACTTTGCTCCTGTCTCAGTCTTGCAGTGGGGACAAACCACATGAGAATGACACAATCAAAGGTGAAAGAACGAAAACATAAAGCCATGGCTCCAGCGTTCCACAGCCTGGAAAGCAGATCACAGGGAAATCCTTTTTAGCCATCACAGCAGGAACAATATTTCCCTGTATTTTATCAGCCCAGTGAGAAAATCAGGACAACCTCTTTGCATTGGCAACATGCCTTGCCACCACCTAGAGCTATGATTGGCTCAGAGCATCAGGATGTTTGAAGCACTTGCAGAAAAGCCAATTTTTAAATGGACATAGGGTCAGCCTCAAACCACCCTAGTATAAATGGAACTCTTACCATATATTTAAGTGAGTTTTAGATTAAGACAAGGGGAGCTAATTAATTTATCCCAGAGCCTTTGGAAACCTCCATTCAGAGAAGGTTTATCAATGAAAGTTCATTGATAAAAAGGACCCAGAGAAATGGACTGTTGGTTGAATACACTTCCTTATATACTGTCAGGCTGATGGTAGAACAATGTCTGGTCTTTTGAGCCCACATTAGGGTATTTATTTACTAAAGAAATAAATAAAGAAAGAAACTGGGAGTTTTATTATTGAGAATTATTTTTTATTCTGTAGTTTGTGTCATTATGAATCCCATGTTCTCCCTTACTGGTGCCATATACATTTTAAAATAGGGCAATATTTGAAAATATTCATTTATTAACATTGAAGAATGTATTAGCAAGAGATACAAACAAATACCTCAATGGGAGAATTAAAATTATAATCATAAAACACTTTTATATGTATTCTAGAGTTAGAATGAAGGCCAGGAAGATTCCAGTTTCAGGTGCAAAACTAATACATCAGCATGTTAAATTACTGTGCCCTGAAAAATGCATTCATATTGAACAATAGACTGGAAACAAAATTTCTGGGTTGTATTAGAAGGCATTTGTTTTACTTTTAATAAGAACAACTTAAAATGGAACCTTTTTAAGATAAAAGTATCAATAATCACCTGTGACTTGAAAAAAGATATTTCCTTTCCATTATGCAGAGAAGCCTGTGATGACGTTTGTTGCCTCTGCAGTTCTGGAAGCAGCAAGATCAGGAGTCAGTATGTCTGGTAGCTGTGCCAGTTCATAGGCACGTAAATCAACAGCTTGCTGACCTCAGAATTGTCTGTCCTTTAGCCACTTCCATGCTCTTCACAGATTTATTCCTTACCATATTTTTTCTGGTTCAGACTAACTTTACCTGTTCTGAGTGCACTGGTTAAATATGAGTCTGATTCACAGCCCAGCAGATCTTGTTTTCCTGATTTTCATTCCATATTTTTTTATCTCATAGATATTGTTTTCTTTGGCTTTTCCTTCACCCACTATGTTGTTTGTTTTCACTGATAATGACAAGACAGATGCACTTTTATAAGGCACAGCTTTATAGTTAAATCCTGTCTAGATTTACACGGATTTTGTCAGCACAAGCCAGGAGCAGGACTGAGAGTCTGACCTACTGAAGGATTTAATACTTTTTCCCACTGAGTCCCTGCCCCGCTGGAGCAAGACAGTAAACAAATGCTTTTTAAAAGTGAGGTTTGATCCTCCTCTCAGTTTGTGCTTATCCAACAGACTCTGATTTCCCAAGTGAGATGATGGGGACAGCCCCTTTCATCCCTACAAACTCATTGGACTGCCACAGTCCTGTTTCTGCTTCTCTGCAATGAGTGCTGAAGGTGTTCATGTTAGTTTTTTCAGCTATTTTATTAACTTCCTTGATTTAAGACTTAGTTCATCCTGGGGCTAACAGAAGAGACAGATCTGGAGGTCTTAGGTTGTGCTATAACTTGCCTCCTTTCTGTAACGAGGAGTGAAAAAAGACAGCAGTGCAGAGTCCTTAAATACTGTAAAGAATTATTATAATTTCTGATTTAGATGTTAAAAGGAAATACCATTAGGAAAGTACCTGTGCTTCTGAAAGAACAACTTGGTATAGCAGTTTTTAAAAGACTGAGGTTGCAGTGTTTACAGTTGTGATTTTTAGATAAACAGCCTATCTTCCTCCTCACACATTGCTAGATCCACAGCCCTTTTCACAGCCATAATACAGGCTAAGCTTTGTTAATCCTTATCTTTGCTTCCAAATAAGACTCCAGTGAAAACTACCTGGCATTTTGGCATTTAGGAAAAGCAATCCAAGAATTAAACTTATACAAAAGTCTGCAAGAATTGTATTTTAAATGAGGGATTTTATAAGGAAAGCTTGGTGATCATAGAAATTGCAAACTGCTGCCAGCAATTATTAAATCTTTCATTGCTTTGCTCTATTAAAGGCAGACTCAGACAAGGAATTATTCTAGGTATGAGTAGCTGGATATTGCCTCATCCTTTCTATCAGAATGGGGTTACCAAGACAAAGCAAACCAGAGAGGTCCTGGTGGGGATCAGAAATACAGAGTATTAGCATCTGTGCAGTTTTAAGAAAGTGAAAAACATTTCACATTCAAATGTGAAAAGAGTGAGGGATGATCTAAAAATTGCAAATATCAATGTTATATTCATCTTCTATAAAGCAGGAAAAACATTTTGCATTCAACTCTATTAAACAGGTTTCACCACTTTCAGCTTTTGACAGCTTATGTTCCAATGTAATGTAGTTTAGATTAAACCAGAAATGTTTGACAGATTCATTCCAGTACTCGGATGTACAGTGAAAAGTCACTTGTGCCTTTGCATATGGTGCAGTTTGGAAGAAATAATTTATACAGAAAGCAATTGAAACTAGAAATATCTGCATTAAACTGGTAAATGAAATAAGGCCTAGATGCTGCCATCCAAAAGCAAGTCCTGTACAAGCTGTGGGAGTTATATTTCAGGATGCAACTAAGGGCAGGTTTCTTGTATTTCATTTCTGTTATATGGTTGTATGTTGCTGTAGGAACTGGACTAAGTATCGTGATGGACATCATGCCTTCCATGCAGACCAGTGGGTGCTCAAATTTTTCATCTGTTGAGAAAAGGATTGGAAATCAATTACAGTGGATTGTATCAGGGATATAGGATCTACTCCGACTGTTTTTCATTGCTTAACTGCACTGAGCAATTAAACCAAAGTGTCAATTTAAATTTGCCATTTTATGGGGCTTTGAGGGAGATTTAGGCTGGAAATGAGCACACAAACAAAGACACAAAAAAACCCCAAAATGATAGTCGCAAAAATCTACCCATGCTCCAACGTTCATCCAAATGGAAATCCAGGCTCTCACAGAAGCCACTGGAGTCCTTTACCATGATATGATGTAAAATCCCAGCTGTTCACGTGAAGAGTTTTCTAAGACAGATGTTATGATTCTGATTCTTAACAAGTGTTTCTGCAGTTCACCATTTGAATGACAACAGATTTGTGCTTTAAAAACCCATTAGCATGACCTAACTCAGAATTAAAAGCATGTTCTTTCAAAACATATTTATTACTGAAAAGACAAAAAAATAGGCAAAGAAGGGAATGCTGAGATGGTATGAAATGACATAAATATATTTCAATAGGTATTAATCTAAAGGTGAAATATTGCAGTCTTGTATCTGTAATTTAAATGACCTTACTGTCACATTGGCATCCTGCCAATTTAGTTCTAAAACTAAAATTTCAAAGCCAACATTAAGTAAAAGGAGATGAACTATTAGTGAATACCTCATGGATTTATTTATAACTGCATTCAGTTTTCAAAAAATATGGCAGGCAAAAGGGCAAACCCCATCCTGGGCTATATCAAACACAGCACAACCAGACAGGCAGCAGAGGTGATTTTCCCACTGTGCTCAGCCTTGGAGCCCTGAGTGCAGGGCTGGGCCTCACTAGTTAAGAAGGATGTGAAGGTCCTTGAGCGTGTCCCAAGGAGGGCAACAAAGCCAGTGAAAGGGCTAGAAGTCATGTCTTGTGAGGAGCAGCTGAGGGCTCTGGGCTTGTCTGGTTTGGAGAAGAGGAGGCTGAGGGGTGACCTCATGGTTCTCTGCAGGGCATGGGAGGTGCTGAGGGCTTCTCTCTGGTGTTCAGTGATAGGACATGTGGAAATGATCCAAAGCTGCATCAACAGAGGCTTAGTCTTGATATTGGAAAGCATTTCTTTATTGAGAGGTTTGTCACAGAGTGGAACAAACTTCTTAGAGAGGTGGTCAACACCCCAAGCCTGTCACTGTTTAAGAGACATTTGGACAATGTGGTTAATAACATGCTTTAACTTTTGGTCAGCCCTGCCATGGTCAGACAGTTGGATTTGATGGTTATTGTAAGTCCCCTTTCAACAGAACCATTCTATTCTACTCCATTCCATTCCATTCCATCCCATCCCATTCCTTTCCGTCACAAAGAATTTCTGTTACACAAAAAGACCTCACAACTGGACATCCAAAGTGAACACTTTTCTAAAATTTCTGAGTTTACTTCTGCTTTTGGCTGTTTTTCATATGAATGGCTTTCCACCCGGAAAGTGCTAACTTAAGGTTTGCAAGCTCCAAACCTGCAAGAAAGACTGTTTTTTTTAAGGTGGAGTGGGCTTTGAATTTAAATTGCTCACAGTCCCTGGAGTTAATAGCCTCATTCATCGTGTAACCATTTTGGCTGTGGTATCAGAGACATTACAGCATGACGCATAGCATTGAGTCTGCAATACTAATGGGCACCAATATACTGCCCAAGTCATATTTCTCTTCTGCAGCAGTGTTAATAAAGCAACTATGGAAGCTATAAACTGCAAGGGAGGGAAAGTTACAACTGTGCAATGTTTCAGTGAGGAATTTGAGATGACCGTAACAGTTCTGCAACTCATCAGTCATTTCCGTAAACTGGAAAAAAAATCAAAATCATGATGATATATTCTGAAGCTTAAAAAAATCCTCTCAGTCTTGGGAGTGAACAGTAACCTTTGAGTTAATGGTAGTTTGTCTACCAGGAAAGTTTATCAACCCGGTGAGGCTGAAGACTGAGAGAAGTAGATTTTTGAGGAAAGGTTCTAACATATTTAGAGTGTTCATTGCTTTGTTTACAGACAGTTCATGCCTTTCTAGGGCAGCGAGAAAGGCTGAGGCTCAGTTTGTGCACTAGAGCTGCTGAGCTCTGGCTGGGGCTGGCTCTTCCTTGTGAGTTACCGCATCCAGATAACCCGCAGCTCCTGCCTTGCTCTGCAGTAGTGTTGCTAGGCAGTTGCTAAGGCTGTTTTTGCTCCAGGCTACATGATCTACCTGTTTACTGCACTAAACTGTGGGATTTAGGGATGGATTATTTTCCCAAGCCTGGGTATTGAGCCCTGGCTACTCCTTGTGGATATGCAGAAGGACACCTGGTTGCTGTGCCCTGGTAAAGGTCTGCATTGCTCTAACACCTCAGGTGGCAGCGTGGGTGAGAGCCAGGCTGCAGCAGGAGACTCCTGGGACCGCAAGGAGGGATTTTCCTTGTGGATTTAACTCCTCAGGATGGAGACGGAGATTTCTTCCTCTGAGAGTAACTATCACAGGTCAGCATCTGAGTGCAAACACTGGCATCACATAACAAGGACCAATTGTTCTGCCTGAGTCTTCCTGGGAGTTATGGCTGATTTTGTTGCTCTAATGTTTTATCTAGTTGTTCTAGTCATACCCAAAGTAGTTTTCCCTTAAATAAGCAGAGGTCTTTCATGCAACAGAGTGTAGCTGATATTCCTTTAGTGATTAACAGCATTTTCTGAAAAGAATTTAGAGCAGGGCCAGGTTGGTCAGATCTATATTCAACCACTGAAGATCTTACTCACTTTTCTATTGCCAAGGCATTGCCCTGGACTTGCATCTGCTGCATAGATAGATAAATGGAATGTGCCTATCCCTCAATCCTGAAGTCCCAGTAGGAGTTTTGATAAAATTTATTCTGGTAAATTGCATTCAAGATATCTGGGATTAATTCTCACTTCAGGGTTTTCTGGATATCTATCGAATGAGCCCATAGGCAAAGTTCTGTGCACTCTCAGGTAGCTCACTTAATCCACTTCACAGTTTGGTTCCTCGTCAGTGAAATAAGGCTTGTACCTTATTACTACCTTAGCAGGGGAGTCAAAAAGCATTACTGAATATGAGCTGTTCAGAGGTTTGGAGAGCTGTGAGCCAGAGAGGAGAGTATCAACATTTTTTTCTTATTTAGTATGGTGATATTTTCTAAGGGAGTGTTCAGTTATCAAATTTCATTCCAGAAGAAATATTTCACATGGCCAAATCATTCTTTATCAAGCCAGTTCTTTATAGTCCCTTTCTAGGAAAGCTTATTTTACAGAGCTTTCTCTATTCCATCTTTTAATGTAGTTGACATCCTGCTAGGTGCTTCATCACTTCTCCCTACTCTAAGTTTTCAGGATAATTTTAATTTCTCTAGTGAATTATCATGATCTCTGGTGATAGCTGAGAAGATGTAACAAAGCAGAGATGCTTCTTTACCTCCAGCCATGAGTTTGCATTTTTTTTCCTTTCTCTGTGATTGCTACAAAAGTTGATTCAATTAGAAATACAGAGAAAGATCAAGCACCTATGTGAAAGGAAGTGAAATGAGGTTTCACAAAATTAGAACTTTAGGGGCTTTTGACAGATTTATGTGGGCTCTTTGCATCTGGGCATTGTCTACTTCAATTTCAAAATGTTTCTTTTACAGAAACCATTGCAGTTGCTTTGCTGAGCTTTTTTTAGGCTTGTGAAAAGAGCTGGTTGTCAGAGCTCCATCTTGCACCCTCCTGTCCCAAAATCAGGTATAAGATCAGCCCAGAAGGGATGTGGAGATGTTGACTTGTCAGTGTTTTGCCTGAAGGAAAGCTTAGCATCACAGAAAATATTTTTGACCGGTCCTTAGCAGGCATCAAAGGATGGAGATGGTCACTGGCTGTGAAGCAGAGTGGTACCTGTATATTTCTGGTATTGGACATCTCTGCTGATGGGCAGATGTTTACTGTCATTCTCTCTGTCTTAACACCATCCATGTATCTCTATCGAAATAATTTTTCTTGTTACGCAGGCAAGAAATTACTCTTTTGGGAATCAGGCCAATGGCCTTTGTGCTCTGACCACTAAGAATAATACTGATTAGTTTTAGTGAGGACAGCCTTAATTTACAGGATTATTAGCCAGTAACAGCTCTTTAGCATTTGCTGTTCTTGGTGGTGCCAAGGAATAGGACAAGAGGGAACGGGCAGAAACTGATGTACAGAAAATTCCACCTGAATATGAGTAAGAACTTGTTTACTGTGTGGGTGACCATGCACTGCAACAGATTTTCCAGAGAGGGTGTGGAATCCCCCTCACTGGAGATATTCCAGAATTGTCTGGACATGATCCTGTGCTGTGTGCTCTGGGATGACCCTGAGTGGGGAGGTTGGACCAGATGACCCACTGTGGTCCCTTCCAACCTGACCCATTCTGTGGTTCTGTAAAACATCAAAGAGATGTATCTTTGGGACATACTGTATTTCTAGATACATACTACGTAAGCCTAATGTGGAACTGTTCCTGTTGTTGGACCCAGGATCACCAGATGTGGCAGAAGTTTCTTTGCTCATGGCTTACAGGTGAAAGTTATGCCTTCTGACAACTCCCTTTCTTCTCAAATGTTCCCCACAGACCCTAAGAAGCTTTTTCTCAAGTAGAAGTTTTCTCTTCTTGGTTTCGTCCCTCCATCCCAGTCACACCTCTCTCAAAAGATACACTGCTTGTTCCTGTACCAGATTCCATGTTCATCTTGCAGATGCATTCTTTCCTAAGTTATTTTAGCGGGCTTATGTCTTTGGAGTAAACTACTTGCACTGGAATTGCTTTTGCTTATTTCAGAAGTTGGTCTGAAAAAGAGTTCCTGTTTTACTCAGTTGTGAAATTATGGGTAAATGAGGAGAAAGCTATAAAAATACACATACGTATGGAAAGCCTGAAGAAAAGGAGTGATTTGGTGGGCGGGAGAGGGGGGAAATTAGGGAGTAATCAAGCGCCACTGAGAAATCAGGAATTTAAACTGAATGTTGATTATACCAGAGTAGTTCAACAAAAGAAGCAATAGAAAGTCTGATAATCACAAGCAGATCATATCTGACAAAATGTGAGATAGTGAATAACTTTGTTTTTCTCTTTGCCTGCTCAGCCAGCATTTATTCTCTCTAAATTAAAGCACAGAAGGTGGGTATGGCAAGAATTATTTTGCTTTGAGCTCCTTTTATTAGTCAGAGGAGAGATAAAGACACCTCTAGAGTCTGCAAGAATGAGCAAAAAGTGGGCAAGTTTCCCAGTAAATGGGCAGAATATACCCCCCAAGGCACTTCTTGTCTCCTCATTCATTGTTAGGAGAGCTTAGGAAAATTAGTCATTTTGAGGCAACCTAGCAGATTAGGGCCAGTTTATTAATATGACCCAGCACCTTTGTACCTCAAATCCTTACCTGTCATCAGATGTGCCTTCTCCTCATGAGAGTGAAAAATTTTGTTAGAGCTCTTTTCCGGCAAGGTAATTTGAATTCTTTAAGGATGATTCAGCAAAGTACTTAATTGCATGTCTCAGCCTATCCCTAATTAGCAGAGATCTTAAATTCTTGTACAATCCTGAGCATATCCTTGAAGTTAACTCGGACACGTACCCAAACTGCTGAGTATGCCTGGGGGAAAGCAGGTGAGTTGAGCCAGTATTTCAGTAGCAGGCCATGTAAATGGCCAAAGATACTCAATATCTCTGGTAAAAACAACAGCTGAACCTACAGCAGCAGAATTTCTTCTTTATTCTATAATCACAAAATTACCATTCCTAAGTACTTCCTAAAACTTCACCTCCTTTTCTTCTTCTATTGTGTGGACAGGAGTTTTCTCCATCTTCCTGATACTGGAGCATTGCTCTCTGCATATTCCTGGATGGTTTGTGCTAAAGAATGTTTTGAAATACAGAAGTTTGAAATATCTTTGAGAATCTGTTTCTTTTCACTGCGCTTTATCGAACTTGACTGCCTTGTGTTCCACTCTAAGAACAACTGACTCTCTTTTTCCCGGGCTTCTCGGGTTCACTTTTCAAGGGTTGGGAGGTCACTAGCATTGGCTTTTTTCCACCTCAGAGTTCCTGAATTTCTGCAGGAGAGAACACAAAGTGTTAATAGTGAAAACTGCTCAATATTGTCTGGTGTTCTGATGGATGGCAGTATCCTTGCTCTGTGTCTCTTGGTACAGCAAAACACTTCAGCTGAAGAGGTTTTAAAAATCTATTTTGGCTGTTTGAATACACAAGTTCTGTGGTAATGAACAGTCTTCTTACCAAGGTCAAATCAGACTAATTGCCACTAAGCCGATTTTTTAGTGAAAACAAGGCTGTATTATTTGATAAGAGAGTAAGGATTGTGGTTATCCTGCATCTTGCTTGTTTCGGTATGTATTGAGAATTTGCTGGAAACTGGGAGATTTATTCCTTCTTCTTTTGCCCTTCCCATTGCCCAGTGTGGGCACAGTCTGCATCTTGTAATGGCAAAGTTCCTGCCATCACCAGTATCCATTTAGACAAATCATGGTCAGGATCCAGCTCAGTGCTATGAATAGTACTCAGACAACTGAGCCTTTCATTTATCACATTTACTTATTTTTATATTTTATTTACAACATTTATTTTGTTCCATACCCATTCTCTGGCTGGTTGCCCATGACAGGTACTGTGGATATCCTCCACCCTTGGTCTCCCAAACCTGGCATGTCATTTGCCTTCATAGGAAAAAAATAATTGTCGGCTTTATGTGGAACAGCAGAGATTGGCTATGACAAGAAATGGGATGATGGCCAGAACCACACTGGTGCTCCTACAGGTGCTAGATGTCTTGTTTCAGGGTTTTATTCATTCAACTTGGGTTAAAAATGACTATCAGGTATATAGTTTAGAGGATATTTTTTTCCATTTTGGATGATTAAAACCTGGGGTGTTGCTTTTTTGTTTGTTTTTCTTTTGTTATTTCTGTAGCTTAGAGCATAATCCACATTTTGAAAGAAGAGGATATTTTCACTTGAGTGCTTTTGCAATTGAAGGAATGAAGTCCTCGACCTTTCCTGTTCTCTTCCCCTCTCTTGTGTAGTTCTGGTCATTTTTGATCCTTTGTACATTTATATTCTTGTGGTTTGCAAAGATGACTTGAGCTGAGCACTTCCAGATGAAATGTTTCCATAATTACCTGCAACTGGAAAGACTGAATGCAGGCCCAGCTGGTCTCATCCATGCCGTGTTCCCAGTGTACCTACCTACCAACCCTACAAAGAATCAGAGTTATTTACAGAAGTCCCTTTGAGCATTTGGCTTAAACTCTGCCAGTGCAGCCTCAACCTTCATTTCTGACTGGAGATGTCATTCTGGCATCCTGCTCTATATAAATAACTGTGTAGCATTGCTGTCATTGCCCTCCATGATGGGCTGTACAAGAGAATTCCTTACACATTTCCAAACAGTACAGCCCTTTGACCTGGAGAGGAAAATGAGTGCAGCCTAATTCTTGGAGTATTTGTAGCAAATCATTACATGATTGTCACAGCTTTAGTTGCCCAGCCAAGCCATCCAAGGTGAGTTGTTTTAATGACAGGGTTTTAAGCCTGGGATATTTCCCAAATAATTTTATTTAATTAACTGAGACAATCTGCTCAGAAAACAAAAGGCACCACTCTATGGCTCCTGAGATCCGTGTGGCATGAGTGAGTTTGCTTTTGAAATAGGTCCTATTCAGCTGGCATGACCAGAAAATGTTTATAACTCTGGTTTTCATGGGTGACATGGTGAGGCTCCATGTGTTGGCACCTCTGTGCAGATCTACCACAGTGTAACAATGGTGATACTCTCTGCTGCTTTCTCTCATTGAACTGTAGTGAGGCTCATGACAAGGAAAGCTCTCTCAATATATTCCTGTCTTTCTTGACTCTCCTCCCAGCTGGGAAAGTGATTTTTACATAAGAAAGGAAGTCTATCTTGCAGAAACCTGTGCTGCTGGTCTATTCTTCTTCCTTTTTGATTTTCTTCTCTTTAATTTTTGTTTTTGTTTTTTTTTGAGTAAAGACAGTTGTGAATTGATTCAAAGAAGAACCAGACTCACAAGGGTTGGGTAGGGGGTTAGGAAGGCACAGTGGGAATTTACCCAGAGCAAATTAATTTGAAGATCTACCTCAAATGAAATAAACGAACCTCAGAAGTACTATGGAATTAAATTACTGCAAAATTTCTTCAGGCTTAATCATTAACGGTCTAGTTAAAAGAACATTATTTGGCAGTATAGTGTCCCACTGACTTGTCAAATATATTAGGCTGGGACTTC
>VZRV01007977.1:230053-325451 GCA_013398115.1 Falcunculus frontatus
CTTCCTTCCTTCCTTCCTTCCTTCCTTCCTTCCTTCCCCTTCTCCTCTTCCTCCCTTTCTTCCCTTTTAGCCTTCCCTATGTCCTTCCCTCCCTTGGTGTCCCTCAGCAGCCTGTGCAGAAAAAAAAATCGCTTTATTTTGAGCACAGAACTGCAGTTTCCAGCCTGGGGTTTGCAGACCCTCAGAGTTACTTGTAAGAAGGGATAAATATGAAAAGGAACTAGGAAAAGCAAATTGAGGTACTAAATCCCTGCATGATAGCTATGCCCCTGAAAATAAAATTGGACCTTCACAAAGTAAAATAGTTAGAAGCTACCAGGAAAGAAGGAATTATTACAAGAAAAAACATCAGGAGGTTTGGAAGGTCATTATGGTCAAATATATAATGTAGGTAAACTTCAGAGGAAATCTGTTCAGTGTTAATGCAATTTTAGATCAAAGGAATAACATAGTACCTGAGCTGTAGACAGTTAGTGGAATTAAACTTTTGAACCTCTCTAAGACTTTCCTGTCATTTTATATAGCCAGTAAAAAAAAAAAAACCCTAGTTACTTCCCTGCAGTAAATTCACAGAAGTTCATTAATGAATTTGAACTCAAGTATTAAAGCTCTGAAACACCATGCTTTTGCTTATGTAGGGACTTATATTCCAGGGGAACTCAAAATGATTTATGGACATGCATTTCATAGGGCACAGGTGGCATCAGAAGCCACATTTCACACTGCTGTGTCTGGTGCAGCCATAAATAACTTAGCAAAAAATATTTAGGTTGAATTTTTTAAGAGCTTTGCAAAAAAGTGATTTGTTTACAAAACACAGCAAAACTGCATGAATATGCCATGTCTGGATGTGATGCATTCTTCTTCAGGTAAAGGCACAAAGATGAAAAATAAAAACTATTTTCAATTCAAACACAGCAGCATTATGTAATTAAAGCACACAGCTTTTAGTCAGAGGAATCTTTGTATGCCTGTGCATGCGAGACTGGCCCACATTTCTTAGATCAGGCCACCAGTGTCCCAATTGTTTGTCTAAGGCACTGCAATGTAATAGTGTTTGCTCTTGAGAAAAGGTCTCAGACTCTTTGCATAGACAGGTTGAAAGGAACAGCACCTCCCCAAAAAGAAAAAATTACCCCAGAACAAAACCCCAGATAATTTCCCTGCAAATGTTTGCCACACCAGGGGATGGCAGAGTCATTGCTTACTTCCTTCCTACCGTTACCCCTAGGAGTGGGTAAAATGCTGGCTTGGTTTAGGGGTACAGATTCTAAATCCTTTTGCATTTAAAATCTAAACCCAAGCAAAGTTACCAGCTTCCTTAAGTTAGAGCCTTCATGTCTGATTCTCTCAGACTTTTCTATATAGCTGTCACATCAACAGATAATTTTTTTTCTTTATTTTGCCCAAAGCAGAGATTCTTGTGTAATCATATATCTCAAGGAGCTGGGGCTTTAGAAAAATGCTGAATGTTATGTTATATACTGTTGCAATTTGTCAGAAGAATTGCTTCTCCAAGCTATTGAGATCTACAAGGTTCCGCTTAGATTATACGGAATAAATTGTCCCTTGACTGACAATCCAAAAGAATAGGTCCATGATTATTGTTTTGGGACTACCTTAAAGTAGGATTTCCCTTGCTTTGCCCTTGCCCCTGCATGCAGCCTCACTCAGCTCTATCCAGCAATCAGTTAATTTCTTTACAGAGATTCTCCCCTGCCACAAGCTGGGTTTCACAGGGCCTGTGGGTGCACAGTTGTCTGCAGCAGTTGAAATGTGTGCAATAAAATAAACACTGTGTTTTCTGAAGCACATTCTCAGTAGTTGTACATAGTGATCAACATCTTTGGCTCTTTTCTATACCCTCAATACCTGTGTTAGGCAGAGCCTAAATTTGGAATTGGGGAGCTGTTGCAGAGGGGTGTATTGAAGCCAAACCTCTGACACTGCAGTGCCAGGGGACATTACACAGGACCATTTCCACACTGTGTTAACCATATTTTATTCTGTCAGAGCAGCAGAAAACCCCTTCATGTAATGGAAAATCAGCCTCTTTCTGTGCAATCCCAGCACTGTTTCCAGCTGCGCAGCTCAAGACTTTGTCCATCCTCCCCACCCAGACTCCCAGTGACCAGACAGAGAGGGCCCAGTGGGTCCCTACTGCCAATGTGGGAAGCCTCAACAATCTGAAGACACTCATTTAATTGCCTGCCAGGACCTTTGTGCTTCCAAAGGGGAGGATTTATATCCAAAGAGTGCTCATATCACTGCTGTGGGGAGCCAGCACTTGTCAAATCCGCTGCCGGCTGCTGGTGACTCACAAGATGTCCAGGACAAGCAGTTTAACTTTCTTTTTCCTCCGTTTCTGTTTTCAAAGAAACCACTTCTCAGCTGCACACCAGGGGGCTGTTGTGAGTTTGAATTAATTTGAGGCTTCCAAATTAAAATTGCTGCAATACAGCAATTCATTTCACCCTGTGAGGAATATCTCAGATCCGCTGACTCTTCCTGTGGAGGCACCTGTTTCTCTCCAAAGCCAGCTCAGCTAACAAGCTTGGGCATTTCACTGACTCTGATGAGCTCTCTCAGAGTGTTAACTCTTCTCTTTGCAGGTCTTAGGACCCCACGGGCAGGAAACAGAATCCTAACTTGCATCACATGGGAACTTAACTGAATATTGTGAGCAAGCCCTATTTCCAGCCAGTACAGGCCTGCTGCTGTTCTATTTATGCTCTGACTTAAAAACATTCAATTGAGGATGTCATTAGGGGGTTAATGGAAGCATTGTACTTAGAAAGTCTCTCTGCAAGCTAGGCTAGCCTCCTTACCTTACTGTGTGATCAAAGTCATTATTTTCCAGCTCCTGCTGTGATTGTAAACAGTCAGATTTGAGAAAGTAAGCTGCAGATGCATTTGTATCAGGACAATAACATGAGGGGGGTTCGGAATGGCATGCTATGGCCTGCTCAGGGAATAACGTAATTAAATTATTGTTTACAGAAAGAAAACTGGCACTTCTGGGTAGATTCTATTTTTAGGATTTCTTGAAAAGAAACTTGAGTCTGAAGCATCCTTTAAAAACAGAAAATAGAGGTGAAACACTGGATGAGATAGCAAGAATAGGAGAATTTCTTCTCCAGAACTTTATTAACAGCACATACACATCACACACATATGATTACACCTTGTGTTTGTGCAGATCTTAGGCAGAATGAGACCATCTGTACTATCAAGGCATCCATCACTTAAAGGTTGTGTGAGCAGCTACTAAGCCCACAATTTCCCAACCTTCAGGAGACTGAGTTTGCCTGAACTTGACATAAAAAATGGGTGCATGATGTCAAAATATTGTCTTCATTTTATGAATGAGGGAATGCATTGCTCAAAGACTTCTTGGTTTTGTTTCTCTTTCATTTGGGGAGGACTGGAGTGGGGCAGGGGGACACAGGACTTTGGGGGAGGGGGGAGAAGAGTTATTATTTTGAACTCAATTTATTGTTTATATGTAAACAACTGGTGACATTTGAGATGTTTCAAAGTATCAGTATGGGATGGTAAGTAGGACACAGAGAAAATCTCCCATTACAGCACCATGTCTGTGCAAATAAACCAAACCCTGGATCTCCAGTAATGATAAGGGGAGATGTAGGCACCTTGCCTACATGTAGTTGTATACACATGAGCACAGCCTGTGTTAAGACTCAGAATTAACCCTGACTTGATGCTTGTATTTTGTTTGGGATTATTATTTCAAAGAAAGATTGACCATTTTCACACTTGCATCTCTCATAACAGCTGGGTTACTACTGTGACCAGGTAAATAGTGCTGAGTGACTTTCATGGACTCCTCCTCACTGTTCTCCTGTTTCAGTGCTGTCACGACACAGGAGAGGTGTGCTGTGACCACGCTTGAACATTGTGCAACTGTTCAATGTTCCTATTTTAGCTTCTGTACAACGTCCTAGACAATCTCTCCAATCGTGGCTGCCAACCCCCAAACACTTGACAGCTTTATCCGATGGCATTTAGACTGAATTGAAACATGTGCAAAGCTTGGCCTGTCTCCAGAGCCAAAGTAGAGAGCCACCTCCACCACCATAGGCTGTTTGCATCTTGTTCCTGTTTCAGGAGAAACTTGGAGGCCACAGAAGACACGCAGTCTGCTATGCAATCACTGTGCTGCAGCTTGTGCAGCCAAACCACTCAGCCCTGTTGTGCCTGTAGCAGCTGGGATTGTAAATCCTTGTTTATTCATCAGACTTCATCAGGACCATGGCCGAAAACATGAGTCTCTGCTGTAGGTCACCTCCTATCTCCCTTGACATTACAACATTGCCCCTGCGATAAATTGACCTTTTTATCTTCTCAGAAAACTTTTGGATGTGACACTTTTTTTCCTTCCCAATCTCACTTTGATCACTCCTCCAGTTTTCATGCTCATTTACTCCTCCAAGTGGAGAGATCCAACATTGCTAATACAGCACTTGTTTGTGTATGTTAGAAGAGTGCAGAGAGCAGACTGGAAAATGTGTCACACTTTTAGAATTGCTCCTACACAGCTCCTACTCTGTTTCTGGAAGAACACCTGGATGGACCACTGGTCTGAGCTAGCAGGACACTTCTTTGATGTCTCTTTTCCAGACTACTGTGTATTCAGATAGGTCATGCAGTTCACCTGAAAAATGTTAGGGGAAAAAGTTTTTGGCTTCTCAAATTGCAGACAACATGCCGTATAAGGAGATACAACCGATAAGGAGGTTACTGCCTTTTCCCTCACCTCAACTGAATTCCTATCTCCCACCTTGACCTGGAAATTGCCACACTCATTGGGCTGGTGGAAAAGATGTGGGATAAACTCCTGTGCTGTTTCTGTCAAAATGACCCGCAGTAGAAAAGACATTCCAGTTATCCTGAGCAATCTAACGCCTTTCAGCTTTCCTTCCCACAATGAAAGCAGATATCATCAATTGGATAAAGACTGCTGTGATTGAGAATACTGTGGGCAGGCTCAGAGGTGTGGTTTGATCCTCAAGTCTGCACAGAAGTCTGTTCCCATTAAGGAAAGAGGTGGGAAGAAGACTGTGAAGTTGTTGTGGTTTAACCCCAGCCAGCAGCCCAGCCCCACGCAGCCACTCACTCACGCCCCCACCAGCAGCACTGGGGAGAGAGTCAGAATGGCAAAAGCTGGAAAAGTCGTGGGTTTGATAAAGACAGTTTAAAAGGGAAACCAAAAGCCAAGCACACAAGCAAAAAAAACCCCAAGGAATGAATTTTTCCTGCTTCCCATGGGCAGGCAGGTGTTCTGCCACCTCCAGGAGAGCAGGGCTCCATCACATGTAATGGTGACTTGGGAAGGCAAAAGTCATCACTCCAAATGTGCCCCCTTCCTCCTTGTCCCCCCCACTTTATATACTCAGCATGATGTCACCTGGTCTGGAATATCCCTTTGGTCAGTTTGGGTCACCCACCCTGGCTTGGCTCTTCCCAAGCTCCTCTGCACTCCCAGTCTCCTCCTCAGTGTGGCTGTAGGAGAAGCAGAAAAGGCCTTGGCTCTGTGTAGGCCCTGCTCAGCAATAACAAAAACATCTCTGTGTTACCAACCCTGTGTTCAGCACAAATCCAAAACACAGCCCCACACTGGCCACTGTGAAGAAAATTAACTCCCAGATGAAACCAGCACAAAAAGCAACATGGGAGAACCTCCCAATGACACTCCTACCTATGGAAGGTGTAAACCCTCCATTTCAAAGACATGTCAACAAGTATAAAATATTTTGGTTAAACAGAGCCATTTCATTCTTAAACTAGAACAGAGCTGCTGTCCTTTATGTACTAGGGAAGATGTGAAAAAATCAGCTCTCAGATTTTGCTCTTTTTGAACACTACTAAGGAGGCTTCATAGAATGGTACTGAATGTGCCAAAATGGGGTAGTATATTCCATTTCCATTCACCCTTCAAATGGAAACTCACATATTCTCATATTTGAATTCCTTCATTTTAAGGTGAGGAAGGGATCCTTCTGACCAGTAGTATAATCAGCTCCTATAGTGACAAGAAGGCTCACAATTTCATTCTGCATCCATGAAAGAACTCTGTGAATTTTTTTTCAGAGTATCTTTTTTAGAAAGAATCGTAATTTATTTTTCACTAAATTCTGTGAAGGAATATCCAGCATAATACTCCCAGTATAAAAGAAGTAAGCAGGAAATAAAGTTGTCTTGTCCTTTATAACCAAAGTGCAGTTAATAATCAGAACACCGTAGATAATTTATTTTGTTTCTAAATTGATACTTTGGGCTCAGTAAGTTTTCAGAGAATGCTTGATTCACTATCAGAAACTGAAACAGAGACCATGAGTTCTGACTCTCAACCCCATTTTAGATCCAAGGGAACCAGAACAGTCCCTGAGGAAAAGTTAAATTAAAATTAATTTCTAATGCACTCCAAAGGCCGCAGTTCTGTGGCTCTCTTCATTGCTGGTTTATTACTGACGATCTGTTCCAATTTGCAACAGAGACAAGATGAGAATTATGCTTCCTAACAAGTCTTGAAATAACCCATCAGCTTTGAGGTACTACGAGAAAATTCTCTTTTCACATATTATTATTGGCTGAGAACACCAAGTTCTAATTCCATTTCTCTGCAAGTATCTTTTTGCACCAAATTCCAATTTCTTACTTACTTAGTGAGCACAGAGCCACAAAAAGCAAACAAGGTAAATACATAACAGGGGAAGTTATCAGATCCAGTATGGAAATAAAATTCAAAGAACACTAGGAGAGACATCTGGGAGAACACTAGAGCCTCATACTCTTTGTCCCAGAATCCTGAAAAACTGGCATATTGATGGTCATTGTGAGTGTTTTCAGTAAATCTATCAAACTGATAGAGGAATGGCCAACATGTTACCTGTAGTCAAATGGTGAGAAGCTGGTCTGTGCAGATTCCAGCTGGCCTCAGGAGCAGAGAGGGATGTAAGAGCTTCTTTACTTTAAAAGACAGAAATAAACAGAAAATGTAAGGTGACTGTGAAAGAGCAAATGAACTTGTAGGATGCATCAGAAGTTTTTGTCCTGGGGAAGGGGAAAGATAAAATGTGCTAAGATACTAAGATCTAAAATACTGCAAACCTGTGGGTTTTTGTTTGAGGTCCATGGAGTACTTGTAGAAATTGAACAAAAGGCAGGTCAGAAAATCAGCTTTGCTTTCCAGATGCCTGCAGGCATTTGGAAAGGACCCCAACTTTGTTAAAAAATTTCCAGAAAGACAGAGACTGAGAAAGCTGCAGCCCATATCTATATACAAATTTGGCCATGTATATTCAGAGCAGAGAAGTTCAAACTAGATCAGGTGCAGAGGTGGACCTGTCATTATCATGGGATAATGACAAAACAGAGAGATTATTTTCTTGTGAGGAGAAACACACTGAATCAGCTTGTTTAACTTCAGCAAAGTGGAGGCTGCAGAAGTGTATGTTGTCTGTCAATACATCAGTGTGTGATCACTGGAGAGGCAAACACAATTGTTAGCAGACAGGACAGTGCTGGCGGAACCAAATGTGAATATATTGCTCATGATTATTTTAGGATGAAAACAAGAAGGGTTATGACTAGTTGAGGAGTAAGATTATGTGACACTCTTGCATCAGAAGCACCAGAGGAGAGATGATCAGAGCAATGGAGATGCAGTCTGACCTGCTTTTGCACAGGATTATGTGACATGCCATGGTAGGAGGGATGTAATGACCCAAAGGATTGATTTCCCTCAGATGTTTTATTTTTCTGCAATTTGCCTCACTGCCCACTGGTCTTTTAATCCCATAACCTGTCAGATTGAAAAATCCCAGTACCATCAAGGTTAAGAAATTTCATAATCAGTTTAGAAGCAGGAAGACAGGGCTAAACCATGTCACTCTAGAATGCCTTGGACATTGGTAGACATCACAGACTGTGCGGGGGAGGCCTCCCAAGACTGTTAGACCTGTTATGCATTCAAGCCACAAGAAATCCTATAAAGATGTAATTATTCAGCCAGAATCACCAGACTTTCCTCCCATCCTAGAAAAGGAGTTATGTGTGGTGCAGGGGCAGAATAAACAGCATATTACGTAATGGGCAGTTCACCAATCTCCTTCCCTGCATTTTTTTAATATTGTTGACAACATAAAGGATCATAGATGTAGGAGAATCATAATATAAAAACAAGTGTTTATTAATGCAGTGGGACAACTTAATATTAGAAAGATAACAATAACAGAACATATGACTTAGCAGAATATGTGCTTTTAAAATCTCTTCAGCATCTCTTCACTTGAAGAATTAATTCATTAGAGCTGTCAGTTTTTGAAACATTAGTTAAAATCAGCAAGAACTTTACAAGCTTTCGGGAGACAAACAACAAGCTTTTATTTGCCATGTTGTGACCTAATCTGTTGATGAATCAAAATGTGTTGCTGTGTGGCTCCTTGTAATAAAATGAAGTAACATTCTGCAATCCTTCACACTCCTCCTTTGTCTGGGGTGTTTGCTTTTAGGGCTCTGATTTCCAAAACTGTTATATGGTGATGTATCACTTTATTCACAAGATACATTCCCTGCTTATTGCCATAAATTCTGGGAATTTTTCTGGGATAAAAATAGAGATTGGTCTTGTTTTACAAGATCCTCTAGAACCGTGCGGAGTCCTCTAACTACGGGTGAATACTCTGCAGGTTTCCTCTCTCTGGTGGTCAGCAGTAGAATTTATAACTGGGTTTTAATTTGAAGCCATTCATATTTCAGCTCTCTTTCAATTGCCTCTTTTCATATTTTGTTGCCTTGTCTTTTCCTAATGCAGCCTAACACCATCCTTGTGGTTGCCCAGCACAGTGTACTGAACAGATGTTTTCTTTGAGCTGTGCTCAGCCATATCTAGGCCCTTTCCCTCAGTAATTACAGTTAATTCTAGGAATCCTTAGTGAATATTAATAGTGGAAATGGTTCCATCAAATATCCATAACATTACACTGAATGCTCTTTCACAATGCAGTGCTCAGTTACGCAGATGCATTACATCATCCTGAAGTTGCATGTACTTTTCTTTATGCTTAATTAGATTGAAAAAGAGTGCCTGGAGGAATGGGGGAATGGGCTCTGGCTTCCCATAAATCCCTAAAGCACATTATACCCCACGCTCAGAAATGTCTTTCTCCCTAAAGTTCCCCTCTAATTTTTCGGTATTTTCAACATTTATCTTCTAACATGATTGAAAGGAGCTGGTTGCCTTAAAATATATAAAGGTTTTCCCTCCTTTACCCTGCTCAGTTTCTCCTATTTGATCCCACAGTAAAAATGCAGATCTGCCACCATTACAGTCAGACCAAAATACTGCCTATAACTATGTCATTGACTGTCATCATCACAGGCTTTGCCTGTGACTTCATCCCCGGGCCAGAGAGGGGAGTGGAATGGGAAGCAAAGGAGAATGGCTGTGATTAAGTACAAATCACCAGAGCAATTGGAGAACGTGACCAGACTGTAAAAAACACATGGAGACATCTCTCTGTCTCATGAATTCACAGGTTTTTTTCCTACTTACAAAAGCCTATTTTTGATGTTTACAACCTTCTTTGCTCCTACTCTGTTTAAGGAAGGTTGGCTGGGCATAAAGGAAAACCACAAAGGCAAATAGCCTGGTCTTTGTATCTAGCAGCTGTAGTTCTGCACCCATGGTGGAGGGCAGAGAGACAATTCTCTGAAGCACATGGTGCTCCCTGAAGCCAACAGCAGCATAGATCTCTGTCTGCCCTCTGACTCAGGCAAGCAACTCCTACAGATCTCTCTTTATTGACTGATTTATTGAAAGAAATCTCTGATGCACTTCTGTTGGCTCCTGTTATCAAAACAGGCACTCAAGAAACTGTGGTTCTCTTTCAGTCATGCAGAAATTTGCCCTATAAAGCTGGAATCATAATGTGCATAATTAGCCCTCTAGGTAATTGTCCGTACCTTGCAGTCAGTCATTAAGCGGGACTGAACACTGCACAAAGTCTTGTGAAAATAGGACTTTGCTTAACACAATTAAAATTCGACTAACAGTGTTTCAGATCAAAGAAGGAAAGACTTACTGTAAAGGATGGAAAAGAAGCTACGGAATTATCTATTTCAGGGATGTCA
Source organism: Falcunculus frontatus (assembly GCA_013398115.1). Lineage (NCBI taxonomy): Eukaryota > Metazoa > Chordata > Aves > Passeriformes > Falcunculus > Falcunculus frontatus. The sequence continues at coordinate 240,209 of VZRV01007977.1, forward strand.
GACTGTCCATGTGCCTCTGCAAAATGTTGATGCAACAATTTGGGCAACATTTGGGATACCATGAATATCAAAGCAATTGTTCCTTTTTATGAAACATGCAACCAGTGCCAAGTATAGTCCTTGTTAAATGACATAACCACTCAAGGATGCTGTTGCAATCATGCTCCTGTAAAAAGAGAAGAGAAATAAGCCCAGTGGCCCAATGCTGTCCAGTAACGTGCATGCAGCTGCATTCAACTTGCAGGCATTATGTTATAGGTTTGGCTTTCTCATAAATATTAAAATTGATCCTTTAGCACCTTTTGTCTAAGGATCCCAAAGCAGCTGACAAGTATGAATTACCAAAGCTTTGCAACACCCAGAAGAGGAGGGTAAGTGCTGCATTCTTTTAACACTCAGGCGTAAAATGGCCAATTAAGGTTAACTGACTTGTCTGGGGTCAGGCAGTGAGTCAGAATGGGAGTTGGAACGTGGTACCCAGGAGTTACTCTTCTGCTGCTGCTGAACAAGCACAAGAAGAGGAAATCAGGGAGTTGCCTGAACGCTGTTTGCTACACCTGGTGCTGACTCTCACAGCCCCTTATCTCTGTGCACGGTGCCCTCAGGAGCTGAAGCACAAACACACTCTAGCCCATATGCTCAGGTGCTGGGAATACCCCAGAGAGCTCCTACAGGTGCTATGAAGAGGATTCGTCCGGGCTGATGAATATAGAGAATAATTTTAAACAGAGTGTGAGTTCTGAAAGGGGAATAGCAAGAATTCTTTTTCCAGCAGCTTCTTTAGTTTCTGTTGCCACAGTCCTTCCAGTTAGGAAAAGACGTAGGGATGTTTTGTTTGTTTCATTGATTTGTTTTTGGGGTTTGTTTTTGGTTTGGGTTTTTTTGTTTGTTTGTTTTTTGTTCGGTTGGTTTTTTGGGGGGGGTTTATCCTGCATTGGTAACAACAACAATAATATTGATATGTTTCCTGATTTCAAGTTGCTGAAATTGCAGTTATTTAATTGGTCCGATATGTGGTTAAATCATAGGGTTTCCATTTCTCAGATGAGTAAATGGAGGCTAAGGACGTGCATCTGTAGCAGAACTAAGAACCAGAAATCCTTTACTGACATTGGACAGATTTCCTTTGGTGGCTACAGGGAAGTTTTATATATGTACATGTTAAAAAATTTAGATTAATCTGCTGAAATATTGCCCTGTAGACTGCCATTAAAGACACTGTCTGAACCAGAGAACAATAAAGATCATTACCATGATTTCCAGCCTAGGCAAAGGTATTGCCAAAGCTATGGCTGAAATCAATAATGGTACCATGGTTCAGAAGTTCCTGCTCTAAGCTTTAATGTTTTATTTCACAGCTATAGAGGGCTGTGGGTCCATGGCCACTTATGATGCCCAGCTGATACCTGTTACACTGATGCACTGATTTCTTTGGCTTAATTGTTTAGACCTCTAGTCTGAATTTTGGCTACCTCAAAATAACTTTCATCTACCAGGTTTTTTCTCAGTGTAGGTGAAGTTTTTCCTGTCCCACATATGCACCAGGCAGTTGCTGCTTTCCTGCTCCTGCCCAATGGCCACTGGCAATGGATCTTCCACTCTGTGTCATCCCAAAATAAATTCTGCCCGAGTGAGCTATAAATCAGTAGATGACCTCTGAGGCACAGTGGCTCTGTGTTGCTCAGCCTACATTAGTGCAATGTAGGGCACAGTGCCACAATCCAGCTGTTGAGATATGGATAAACGACAAGGAATTATGTACAGACAAATTTAAATACTGCTGACTTAGGGGAAATAAAATCACTGAAGCACTGAACAATGCTGGCAGGCTTGAAGCCAAAATCACATTTGCTTTTGTTCTGCTCTGACATGGAGTGTTATTGGGTTACAGCAACAACACTGAAATAATTTTTTTTTAAGGTGAAGAACACAGAAATACTTCTGACAGTGGTCATTAGAATGTGAACAACACTAATTGTTCATCAAGAATCAGATAGAATCACAGAATCATAGAATATGCTGAGTTGGAAGGGACCCATCAGCATCATCAAATCCAGCTTCTGGCCCAGCACAGAACACGACAAGGATCATACCATGTGCCTGAGAGAACTGTCCAAGTGCTTCTTGAGCTCTGTCAGGTGCTGTGATCACTTCCCTGGGGAGCCTGTTCCGGTGCCCAACCACCCTCTGGGTGAAGAACCTTTTCCTGATGTCCAATCTAACCCTCCCCTGCTATCCAATCTAATCCTCCCCTGACACAGCTTTAGGCCATTCCCTTGACTCCTGTCACTGGTCACCAGAGAGAAGAGATCAGTGCCTGTCCCTCCTTTTCCCCTCATGAGGAAGCTGTAACTGCAATGAGGTCTCCCCTCAGTCTCTTCTCCAGGCTGAACAGAACAAGTGACCTCAGCTACTCCTCACACAGCTTCCCCTCCTCATTTTTGGTGTGGTCCTTCCTTCACCATCTTCATAGCCCCCCTTTGGGTGCTCTCTAATAACTCGATATCTTCCTATTGTGGTGCCCAGTACTCGAGGTGAGGCTGCCCAGTGCAGAGCAGAGGGGGACAATCCCCTCCCTTGCCAGGCTGGCAATGCTGTACCTGATGCCCCCCAGAGCAGGGATGTCCCTCCTGGCTGCCAGGGCACTGCTGACTCATGTTCAAGTTGCGATTGACCAGGACCCTCAGGTCCCTTTCCGCAGTGCTGCTCTGCAGCCTCTCATTCCCCAGTCTATCCACACAATCAGGGTTGCCCCTGACTATGACTGTGACTCTGACTGGCCTTCCAGACACTCGGATAGCCACTGGTCATTACAGTTTACTCCAGTAAGGTACTAACAACAACAAAAACAAATCCTCTAGAATGAGTGTCCCAATAATATTTTTTTCTTTTTTTTTCCCTTTTTGTTTTAACTTTGGGTTAAGTAACAATGAAAACAGTAAAACATCCAGAATGTATAATTTGGTTTACCAGTGATAGCCGTCCCAAACTTTCGGAGGGAAATATGGACTGAAAACTCTTCCCCCCACGCTGAGGAGCGCACGGGTGAGGATGGGGCTGTGGTTGGTCCCACAGCCCCTCTAGGGTGCTTCTCCTGCCTCCCCCTTCTCCCTGCCCCTGCACAAGCCATTCCCCAGGCTGCAGCCCTTCAGTGAGGAACTGTGCAGCACGGGCAGCTGGCTCAGCTCCCTGGGATAAGCAGGAGAGCAACAGATGGCTGAGACAGAAAATACTGCCGAGACTGGAAAGGAATTTCAGCATTTCAAAGCCTTTGGCCTTTACTATGCTAGGAATGGATTTGGAGGATAGTTGCAATTCTATTTTTGGTTGTCTGGTTTGGGGACTCTCGGTTTTGCCAATCTCACGTATCACCAGGCACTGTCTGCAGGAGCCAAGGCAGGTCCAGCTGTATCATTTCTTGGAGCCAATCTGACACTGCAAGTGATAACTTCCAAGGATTTCACTTTGACATTTACTTGGCTCATTCTATCTTACCATTAACACACTTCTGGAGTCTACTTGAGAGAAACATGGGACACCAAAAATGCCTTTAAAACACCTGTTTCAGCCATAACATTTCATTAACTAGGGATGAGTTTCTGTCATTGGGCAGCAGTGGTAATTTCTTTGTGCCCTTGGCTCTCCAGCCTGTCAGACTGAGCGGCTCATCCTGGGCTGCCTGGTGGCACTGCTTTTACCCTTGTAAGTACTTGCAGAAGTACTTCAAGAAGTACTTGAATTCCTACCCAGGCCAAAACAGCTATTATTTATTAATGTATTAGACCTTCACTCACTATATATTCTTGGATTTACCTTGCAGTGAGATACACAGACATTCAGCCTGTTCAGCTAACCACCAAAAGTCAATAAAATGCTGTAACCTGAGGAGGGAGAGAAGTTGCACATTTAAGGGCCTGAATCACAGGCCAAAACCACAGTGCTATATCTTTCCCAGTAGGATTGGAATGGTGATTATCCCAAGAGAATTGGTCGGTGAGGGCAGACTTCATCCTTTTAAGTGTTTAATCTCTCAGTGCCAGAAGGCTGTATATTAAAATGAAAGGTAAATGGATAAATACTTAAAGCAGACTAGGAAGAATTCATTTAGATACTTTGAAAGTGGTAGCAATGTTTTGCTAAGATGAGAAAGGAGTTTCTGGAGAGATATCTTGGCTTTTCTCTTTTTTTGTTTGTTTCCCAGCAAAATGGTTTGGTTTGGTTTGGGTTTTTTTTGTCTAGGACAAACTCTGTATCTCTTTGTAGCGCAAAGTACGGTGTGCCCTCAGGGTGAGAAGGTGCAAGCAAGAGATTAAAAAAAAAAGAGCAGTGGGCAGTTACAAGATAAATTTCAAGGTCTTTTGGCACTGAAAAGCTTTAGAGGCGAAAAAACCCCATTAAATTGTCTTTTGTGTACATCCCAGGAGAATGTTTTCTCCTTTGGTGTGTTGAATCCGTGTGTTTACTCATGTGTTAAAATTGCTGCTTGGTCTGCAGTGTAAAGATAACATAAAATGAATCCTAAATACCAGATATAGGTTTACAGCCTGAGATGCTTTCCAGAGCTGTCATCACTTCTGGGTTATGTTTGCGATGGGATGTAATGTTTTATGCTCTGCAGCTTCTGGACAAAGCCAAGGCTAAAGGAATTTAGAGAAACCGACCAACACATGTAGGTTAGGAGACTGCTAGAGAAACACACAGCAAGTAATGAGGAATTGCCAAGGAAGAGAAAAAGTCCAGAGGAACAAGACTAAAAATGTGTGTTATCACGTTGCAAAATTTATCCTGCCTTTCTGTGTTAAAACCTTGGCTATGGACTGGAGCTCATGGGGACTCAGGGACCAACCTGAGTGGGTTCCAGACTGTCAGGGAGAAGAGGAGGGAGAGCAAGTCACAGCTCTCAGGCAGGCAGAAACTGATCCCATTCCTTCAGCAAGGTCACAGCAGCCACTGTGCACTAGATGAAGTTGTTTTACCTCTGTATTCATAGTGCCAAAATCACTTACTTCGATGGGGTGGAGAGAGGTCAATCTCAGAACACAATGGCACCCAAGGGTGGCTGTCTTTGATGTGGTCCTACACAACCAAAACTCAACTTTCCTTGTGATGATATTACCTGTTAGGTTGTTGCCAGTGTCCCCTTTACATACTCACAGCCTGGGAGCCTGCAGCCCTGGAGAAATGAACTCCTGCTCAAGGAGTTCTCTGATTTGTCTGACGTGCCATGTCGCATGATTTTTACCCAATTTCTGAGGAGTATAAGTGCTCCTGGAAGTGGGACAGGAGCTGTGGTCATCAAAATGAGCTGCGCTGGCAGACACCATTTGTGACATGTGGCTTTTGGGGAGGGAGCAGCAAGGGAGAGGGGTCATTGCTCTTACTCTGCATACACCTCCTCCTTGTGGTGTGAGCCAGTGGCTGCTTTATGGCAGGGTTTCATCTGTGATTAATGAGCTATTATCAGCATCGTTAGAAAATCCACCATGGTTGTCACCAAGTAACATTCATTTCCTACTCAGTTCCTGCTTTTGGCTGTCAAACTTTGGCTGAAATCAGACACTAAGGTGGAAACATGGGAAAGCGATGGATGGTTTTGGTTTAGGCTGTGTAAAGAGACCAGTTGCTCTGTAAAAGATCACCTGTGTGTGTTTGGTATTGATAGCATTAGAGCAAGGTAATTAATATTCCAAGATTGTAAACCTGCTCCAGATTAAATAATATGCCCTTCAAAGGAAATTACCAAGCCATTGTTTCTTAATAACACTGAACAGGCATTTATTTCCTTAATGAATTTTGAGTACTAGTCTCACACTTCAGCACTGTCTCAACAAGCCTCCCTTAATTAAAGTTTTGTTAGCACAATGGGTCCTTGAAATTTCCAGAAAATATTGGACCCGTAACCTTTGTAAATTTGTACATTCTGAAGTCTCCTTCAACCAAACTCTGGATTTGTGCTGCAAGCTGTGGCTACCTGCGTAACTCAGGGGAAATCTGCGTTAGGTGTGGTCCGATGTCACCCAGGAGAATTGTGAAGATAGTAGAGTTAATTTACTGGGTTGTTGTTAACAAGGTTCAAATAAAAACCTCCTGATAGAGATGTTACCTCTGTTGTTTTGGATCCTGCCTCTGTGGGGTGTTTCAGAATTATGGGAATCACAAGACCACTGCCAGACTGCGCTGAGAGGCTGTACGTGAAGTTACCCCTCAGCTCTCTGTCTGCAAGAATAAATTACTGAGGCACAGTGCTTTAAGTGTGCTTGCAGTCAAACATCAGACTGATACCAGAAAGCAAAAAAAAAAATCATAATTTTAAGAAATGTGATTAGAGTCAAGCAGCTTCTTTGAATTATCTTATGCTGAATTGTGTGGACAATATCTCATACTCATAAGATAGAAAAGTGTAACTTTAAAGCTTCTGGCCTGTATTTGTGTGCAATGATGGTTTCAGTTCCTGCTTGAGGTCTCTTCCTTGTCATCAGCAAACAAACCTCAGGCAGGTGAAGTAACCTTCTGTCTCATATTTGTCAGTCTGTGGAAAACAGCAGGGCATGCAGCACACAGAGGTTAGGTAGGTCTTCATCAGCAGTAGGGTTTAGATGTTTTGAACATGGACATGTTTAATAAATGCAATTGTTTCATTTTAGCACCAGGCTCTATAGAAGCCAGGGGCTCACTCTGAATGTCGACTGAGCTGTGCTGGCTATGTCCTGGCTGTGCACCACCCTTCTGCCCTGTTCTTCCTTTCTTCCATCATTACGTGCAAGAGAGTAGAGATCTAATTCAGTTTGAAACTTCTCACCACAAATATTTGCATTAAAGAGGATTGCAGAGACAACATAACACTGAGCTTGCATAAGGATGCCTTCCACTTTGTGGCTTTAAATAGTTTTCAAGACCCCTTAGCAACGGGGTTTTACATTTACATTTTATGTGCAATAAAGTGTTTTTCATGATTGCTAATCGTCAGACATTGGTGCCCATGCTGGAGAGTTAATATTGATTCCCTCTTCATGCTGCAGCTGTTATTCAGAGATTTGCCCACATTATATGATTAGATCAAATGATCCTCTCCAACATTTCCTTGAGGGTGAATGGAAGGGTTTACTTAAGAAATAATTTTGTTATTTATTTTCCCCTTGGTTTGCTCTAGCTTTGAAAACAGACAGTTTCAAATCAGTACTGATACTGATGGAAAACTTCACTCCATTGGTTTGCAGTGGGATGCCATCCCATAAACCCATTAAATGATCCCCACTTTTATTATTTATTGGATCACCACATTTTAAATTAACATAAAGCTTCATCCACTTATAAGTATCTCTTTTCAGCAGCTAGTGGCCTCCTTTGTTGTTACTTCATGGTAAAACCTCCACTGTGTTGCCAGACAATTTCATCCAGAGCTTCATTTTGCCAAAAATAGCCTGAAACCTCTCATTTTTCTAACGCTTTTCTCTCTCCAGTTTAAGGTAAAATATTCTTTCTAGTCTTTAACTGTCAGTTGCCTCCTAGAGCAACAACTGTGGATTTTTTTAAAGAGAATTAGTTAATGGAGGCAGGGACGAAAGAGTGCACTGCTATTTCATATTCTCCTACAAAGGGGCAATGAAGCATCTCAGGTTTTTAACCTTGACTTTGAAATGGCTTTGTAATTATGCCTTTTTAAGACAGTAGGTTTTAAAGTCTGCTCATCACTGGCTGAGTGGGAGAAGGAATTTGTCATTCATGATGGCTGATAACTCGCTTGCCAGATCAAAATTAAGAATAACCTTTCACCAGCAGCTCTAGCGCAGCCATCATCCTTTCTGCCTTCTCAGTGCTTACCAATGAGATTACAGCCAGATTGCACATGACAAACCAAAAATATCCCCAGCAGTCTGTTAAAATTTAACTCCCCCAAAAGATTACATCCTCACAAGCTCTGCAGCCTGGTGTAGTTCAGCTGATCAATGGGAGCTGAATCATACACTTTATTTTTTTCAAAGTTTTCAGAAATCTCAATCGGAAAAGAGTCTGTGCTGCAAACAGGGAATGATGGATCATGATGTAATATCCAGCAAAGATTGCATGGTAAAGTCTTTGCAGGATTAAAGCTCCAGGCCTTTAGAACTGACACTGTAAAATTCAAAACTAATTCTTCTAATAAAACCTTAGCTAAATCCTGTCTGCTTTCCTTCCCTGAGCCTTTCATTGCTCTAGTAGGTTTCTCCTGTTCTGTTGGAAAACACATAGAACTACAGCATTACCTAAAGGCACCTCAATTTATCACCTATATTCCAAGCTATTACAATGAAAAGGGGTTTTTTTACAGTTGTAAGATCTCTCTTTAAGACTTCTCCCATTCACCAGAGACAGAGGTACTCAGAACTGGCAGGGTAAAAATTCCTGAACTGACAGCAGATAGGCTGGGGAAAAAAAAAAAAAAAAAGAGAAAACATCAAAGAAAAAAAATCAGCAACTTTGAACATCTTGAGTTCAGGGCACAGTGACAGTATGTTTGGGGCCGTCTTCCCTAAAGAGGGAAATTACCAGACATCAGAAGTGCTTAGGTCATTGAAGCATGGAGATTTTCACATGAAAGGGTTTGGCTTTGGGCTTTGCTGTCTGACTGTCACCATTTCTCTGTGCCCACTGTCTTTCATCATTACCCTGTTCTTTTCTTCCCTTCTTGGGCTCATGCTTTGAGCTCTGGTCTTTTCACTGTTAAAGTCACTGAGAGTTTTGCCAGTAATTTCTATAAGCATAAGATCAGGCTCTTACTTTCCTTTCATACTCTTTCTTAAGTTTCCCAAGTGTTTCTTTCCAGGCTTCATTCCCCAAAGCACAGGTGTTCATTCTTTCATTCTGTTCCTCTTCTTTCTTTTTTCTTTTTTCTTTTTTTTTTTTTTTTTGGCTAAAGAGTAGAAATACTTCAAAAAAATCAATTAATAATTTGATTTGCCAAGCACGCTGGGAAATCCTCTTTAGGATAGGGGTGATGATCAAGGTAGTTTAGGTTTAATCTCTCCTTGAAATAGCAAACAAATATCTGTAGGATGTTTAGTTGCAAAAAATAAATTCAGAATACACATGCCCATGCTCACTCCCACCTACAAACTTTCCTGAAAGTAATTTGGTATTCATGTTTAAAAATAATTAAATAATTTCTGGTTGCTCACGTCCAAGCCCTGTGAACAATGCATGCAGTTAAAGCTGCTAAATTAAACCTCCCTGACTCCATAATGCGGGTACATCGAGCAGATGTGTTCCGGAGTACTACCCACTGCCTCAATATCTCCTGAATAGCTGCACATAAAGAGAGAACACTCATATAACTGTCTATAAATATAGCAACCAGAATACACTCCGGAGATGTTGTGAGGGCTCCAAAGTTAAGTTTAGTTTGAGGTTTTGAGCTCAAATCAGAACTAAAACTGATGTTGTAATGATTGAATACACTTTCCAGATTTAACATCTTCACAACCCTATTTAATTTCCTGTAATATTTTTAGTTCACATGAAAAGATGTTCTCCCTATTCATCAAAAATTATTTTAAACCTGACAGGAGGAAAATGAAGTTACTGATGTCTACTTCCTTTATTTAGTATTTTTCACTTACATGCTGTGCTCTCATATCAGCTTCTTACATCTGTTTTGGGAACCGGGGAGAAGAGCTGGTCAGTAAAATTGCAGGTAGCATAGGAAGATAAAATAAGGAGACAGATGTGCATCTTGTACCTGAAGTTATACTGAGTAAGTTTGGTGATGATACTAAATTGGGAGGAGCTGTCGACTCCCTTGAGGACACAAAGACCTCAACAAACGAAAGACATGGGCAATCACCAACCAAATGAAGTTTAGCAAGGGTAGGTGCTGGATTCTGCACCTGGAACAAGGCACCTCTGGTTGTGGGGACAGACTGGGGAACGAGAGGCTGGAGAGCAGTGCTGTGGAAAGGGACCTGGGGGTCCTGGTTGACAGAGAGTTGAACATGAGTCAGAGGTGCCCTGGCAGCCAGCAGGAACATCCCTGCTCTGGGGGGCATCAGGGACAGCATTGCCAGCCTGGCAAGGGAGGGGATTGTCCCACTCTGCTCTGCACTGGGATGGCCTCACCTCAAGTCCTATGTGCTGTTTTAGTCACCACAATAAAGAAAACCTCATTAAGCTATTAGAGAGCATCCAGAGGAGGCCAGAGGAGGTGGTGAAGGGCCTTGAGGTGAAGCCATAAGTGATGTAGCTGAGGTCACTTGGTTTGTTCAGCCTGGAGAAGAGGAGACTGAGGGGAGACCTCATTGCAGTTACAAATTCCTTATGGGAGAAAAGGAGGGGCAGACACCGACCACTTCTCTCTGGTGACTAGTGACAGGACAGGAGGGAATGGCCTGGAGCTGTGCCAGGGGAGGTTTAGGTTGGATATTAGTAAAAGGCTTTTCACCTAGAGGGTGGTTGGGCCCTGGAACAGGCTCCTCAGGGAAGTCATCACAGCACCTGACAGAGCCTGACAGAGTTCAAGAAGCACTTGGACAATTCTCTCAGGCACATGGGGTGATTCTCATGGTGCCCCATGCAGGGCCAGAAGCTGAATTCTATGACGCTGATGGGTCCCTTCCAACTCAGCTTATTCTATGATTCTATGATCTTTCTGGATTTATTTCAATGGTTTTCCACTGCATGTGCAGGAGTTACACCCCCTCCTGCACCTGTGGCCCTTCATAGTCAGGCTCCAGGATATGAACATGGGGTCCTCTGTTTCATTGCAAAGTCTACAAGGACCAACAGCTTCAGTCACAGGCAGTTACAGAAAATTAAATATTTTCTGCCGATGATATCAGAGACAATCTACTTATGCACTGCATTCTCCAGAACAATGACAGTCACCTCTACAATGAGCCTGAAGCACTGAAAATAGACAAAGGCCTACACTGAAGACCAAGTGTCTCAGAAGTGGGACACTAATCATTTCCTGCTATAACAAAATAATTCCCAGATTAGCCTAAGAAACAGACGATGCCTTATGTTCTAGGAAAAAGAAAAGAAAATATCCAGGCCTAAGCCAATGCTTGATGCCAGAGTGAAGTGAAGAGATATCCCTTCCTGATGCCAAATCTGGTGCTTGGCTTAAATCAGACTGTGGAAGATGTGTGTTATCCTGTGCATCAAAGACTTCCTGGAATTTATTGCACTTCTGCTCAAGTTGTAATTACTTTCCATAAATGGTGGCCTTTGTATATGTGCTGCTTCTAAGAACCAAAAAATATGAATATGGAACAGGTTTCAGTGGGATGTAGAAATACCTGAGCCTGCTTTAACCAGGCTCACAGTCATAATGGAAGCAGATTAACTGTGAAAGCACAGGAATTTATGCCCTCATGTTAATTAATTTCTTCTTAGTATGAAAAATTAACCCATTCCACTTCAGCTACATTTGTCTTCATGCCCTTGATAATTCATTAATTCTGACACTCTCATACTAAAACACCCTACAATTAAGTCAGAGATACTAACAAGTAACAGCAATAGTATTTGCTGTTTGACCAGATCTCGTTCTGCAGCTTCAAGGTAAGGTTTTAAAGGTGTGTATACACAAACTTGTTCTCAGGGATAACAGATAATTTTTATTTTACTCATGAGGATTGAAATCCCATCACAGAGTAACTAGAGGGAGGTCAATATAAATTTGTGAAGCTTAGTGAAGACTGGGCAACAGAATCACATGGCCTGAACTCCCCCTAAACCCAGTATAGCCAAGGCAATGAGATCCAGCCTACAAGGCTGAGGGTGGGGTAGAGTTAAGGTTGTCTGAATCTTTCCAGTTTAGTATTTCAAGTTTTCTCAGTTCCCATTGGGCACCAAAGAGTGACAGAGAAGAACTTGTTGTCTTGCAGGTGGAATGGATGAAGGGGAGAGGAGGACCTGAGGGGGCAGGCAGAAGCATACAAATCACACCAGTGCATGCTGACTCTAAAACAGGAACTGGTAGCTCCCAAAAGCATAGCTGTATGTTTCATATATACCTATGAAATAAATCTGGATTTTTTTATATGTGAATCCTAGAAAATTAATCTGTACTTAATTTGTTCCTAGATGAATGGAGGTAATTAAGGAAAATCATGCATGCAAAAAATGTCTGATCTGATGCACTGCTACCTTATCAATTAGGAACATTGTGTGACTCCAATCTAGCTAACTTGCTGTACCATAAAAGCAAGTGGAGAGGAGCCAATAACCCCTGAATTCTCTCTGGTTTTAGCTGTTATTTCTTGTCTCTTCTTTTATCATCTAACTCATGAAGTTTGGATCTGTGGGCCATCAACTGACTGACTGAGATTGCTGCTAAATTAGCCAATGAAGTCATTGCTGGATCTAGTGACTGCAATATAAACCCTGCTTTTGAGCGGATAATGGAAAGGTTAATGCTGTAATAAAGGATGAATAGACAGACATGTGCAATTAATTCCCTGCTCTGTAAACTAGGGCACTAATAAAAACTGTGCTGGAAATAAATAGAGTAAAATAAATAAATAAATAAATAAATAAATGGAATAGAAAAACTGAAACTACTTTCAGGATGTGAGAAAACATTTATATATGACAGTATTCTCCAACATAAAGAACTTCCACAAGTTAAATAATTACAGAATGAATAAAACTGTCATGAGTTTAAGCAGTGGAGCAAGGTTGAAAGATGCAACAGAATGTACAAAATGATGACTGCATTATTAATTTCTACTGTGAGGCCCAAGGGAAAAGCTGCTCCTGTTTTTGTGCGCAGTGTGACATTTCTTGCATAAAGGAAATGACTCAAAATTCCTGGCAAAACAATATTTGTGTTTGAAACATTTCACACACTTTTGTATTCTTCTGTCCTGTGAAGGAAAGAATGTGATGATCCATGCTGGAAGAAGGAGCACAAGTTCCCCCAAGAGTCTAAAGAGTGAAATATTTCTTAGCCTGCCCCATAACTCCAATAATGGTGTGTGCAGAACTTAATTACATGCTTTCTGTTGTGGGCATGTTGAATCACTTGTGTTAGATAAACAGCATCCACAGCCGCATTACATCTGTTTAGTGTACACTTAAAGCAGGCACCTTGAGACACATCTAATAACATTACGAGCAATCTGAGTATAACCACGTGCTTATTTTTAAAATGTCACGGTGACCAAAATAGTGCCAGTAATTTAATGTGAGGCATTCACCATGAAACCCTTTCAAATTTTGTTCTTGTGAGTAATTAGCTTTATCATTAGACTTACCACAGCATCCCCAGAATTCAAATAACTTGAAAACTAGTAGTTACTGGGTCTTATAATTTTACTGGGATTTCAATACTTCATTTCTTTGATTTTTTTTCTGCTAGAACTCTCCTTACAGGAGAAACTAAGTTTTTTTCTTTGGAAACTCTTACTTTTATAGTTGTCTTATCTGTGGAAAAACAGTAGAAGTCATGCACACTCGAGGATAAACATGGCACAGGGGAGGTATTTCTGAGAACAACTCGGTATTAATTTTGGCTCCCCAGATGAGCTGCCTGGGACCAGCTCCTTAATTTCCTGTTTAAAAAAATACGGACTACTTTGAGTATAGACCAGAATTCTGAACATTTTTGGGACTACTGCTGCTGGTAAGCAATGGAAAAGTCAATGTACAATCAGTCACGAGGATCTTGATCAAGACTACTCAGAAAACACCCCTGAAACAGATAGAGCCTATGAGATAATTAATCAGTGTTGAGAACAACTTCAAGCCACATTATACCAAATACAAATGTATAGCCAGTGTTGTAGATAGCCGAGGCTAAGATCCCTATTTAATCAAGGCTTTGAGATACTGGAGGGATCATCTGAGTCAGCAGGTCTTTCACCCAGGAAAGAGTTACAGCCTAGTGCTCACTTACTAATGTTTTCTGTAGTCACAAGGCAAGTGTGCCACCCTATCCCTGGACATGTCCTGGTGGGAGGTAGAGGGAGAAAAACCTGATTTTCCACACACTTCAGATACCTGTGTCAACCCTTATGGTTTTCTAGGAGTTCAATAAAAACCTAGACCTGAAATTTGTCCCTCTGCAACAGTCTTAATTTTACAGCAAAAGGGAAAAGCTCTACATGTCTGATGCAAACCTTCCCCAACACCCCAGTATTCAGAACTGGCAGAGGCACTGCAAGCTGTGAGCAAAACATCAGTGTTGTTGCTTTCTGCTACAGACTTTCTGTTCCTGTTCATCAACATGAGATGAGATTCAAGGCATGATTTGGATATTCAATTCAGGCACCCAAGTATCTGTATGTGTACAGATGATTTAAGTGTCTGCTGTCCCTCTAATCCAGCTGATACTGTCTGTGGAGCTCAGGGGGCTGTTCAGCTCACTGAGTGAGCTTTATTGGCTGTCTGGCTGGTCAGATCTGTCATGCAATACCTGAAAATGGATTTAACTCCCCACCCTTATTGATTCATTATTATGCCACTCTCTGCACAGATGACACAGTAAATTCCAGCCATTGTCTGCACTGATACCACAACAGAAGAAGGTGGCAAAGCTTGAATTAGGAATAGGAATTCCTGTCCCCGTGGATGTCACGTAAGAACAGGAAAGTTGTGTCAAGGCTAGGTCCCGCTGTGCCCAGTATTACTCTGTTAAAGAAGACCTTCTTTCTGTAAAACCAGCTGTTCCATCTGAGAGACACACAGAGATTCATGGTTTTTGAGGATAAAAACATATGAGTCCTAACAGAGTTTCTTAGCACAGATTTAACTGCTTTTCTAGATTGTATTCTGCATGCAGAACTTCTCATTACTGCAATTTTTTTCTATGTTTCTAAATGTACTTTACATATGCTGAAATCTCTGCCATTTTAATTTACTTATTCAACTCAATAGATTTCTTTCTTCAAATAAAACCAAAAATATCTCCTTCCATATCACCATTTTTTCCTGACGGTTTGATAGAATTGTCATTGTTTGAATCTGTCAGGTTAAACAGGGATAATGCCATCTGAGACATTAACGAGTCAGTTGAGCAAAAGGGCCATCATACATTGTGTTGAGAAGCATTGTTGCAGATACTGGTGGAACATTTCAGGAATAAAATTGGGCACATCTGGAAAAGACAGATAACCTGCTCCAAAGACTTCAACTTCAGGCATCAAATGAAATGTTACATGCTTACAGATGATCGTTCTGAATTTTGAATGCTGATTAATCGTTTATGTTAATGCAAACCAGCAGAAATACTTTAAAACAGCATCAGATTTACATAGGTACAAATACTGTGTGCTAATGATATCATTCTGTTGTGTAAATCGAAGTCCTGAGGATACAATGACCTCCAAAGAGCTTATCCAAAGTTCACCTCCAGTGAGGTTGTGATTCATTTGCTGTGCTAACACAGCTCATCATTTGCTAATGGATGTGAACTGGAGATGGGAAAGGAGCACAAATAACTTATCTGTACCCCACACTTCAGCTGTTGCTGTGTTGGCCTCAGTGCTCCATCAGCACTATGGGTCTGCAGCTGCAGATCCTTCAGTGCTCTTTCCTATGGAGATGCAGATCTTACAGAAATCCCACCGTCTCTTTAAGCACCTTTGCTGAAACACTTTAAAGTTGACTTATTTTAATTAGTTTAAAGTCAAGATGTTGCAAAAAAACATTATCATAAAGGGATTTGCCTTCAAACAATTGATCATGCCCCTCACATTTCTATCCAGACCACATATCTTTTCATGTGTTAAACCATCAAGGCAGAAGCTGACATTTTAGGGTTGAAATCCAATTTTTGTCCCTCTTTTATCTTCCCAACAAATAGATATAAAAAGGAAAATCCCAGTGTTCGTATAGAACTATCAGAGAAGAGAAGCCCTCAAACATATTTTGAAAGGCAGGTATTAAAAGACAGAAGACCTGTGGCAATGGTTTGATTGGTGTGAGGCTGAGGGAGGGGAGTGGTTTCGTTTCTGCACTGAGAGAAAAGGCCTGGCATCAAGCATTTGGCCATCTGGGGAAGGTGTGATTAGAAGACCATGCTCAGGTTCACACCCCAAAAGGATTTTCATCCGTGTGACGGTGTGCTCAGTGCCAGGACTCTGGCAATACTCTTGGTTGACATAATGGAGACATCTTCAAAAACACAATAATTTGGGGCTTGGGTCACATGCACCAAGTACTCTGTGAGACTCCGTGGGGGGTCTTCAGTTTCCATACAGGGCTGGAAGTATGCAGCAGAACCTAGGTGAGGAACATCTGTTTCTCCTTGGAGAAGCAGAGTGAAAGTGGAGTTGCATCGTGGTGTCCATAATTACTGGATAAAAGCCAGCTGGGATCATACTGAGGTAGACTCCTACAACTGATATGCTTAAAAATGGCTATTTTATCTGAGATAATCTAGAGACTCTGAGACATTCCCACTTCTGTCCTAGAGAGATATTTAAGAATATTCTGCATTCAGTCGCCCTCCCCTGGCCTCCTGCTAATGCTATTTTCTGGGGTACTGGAAATGAGCCAGAGCTGTGAATCCTTGTTGTCTGACTGATCATGAATGCCAAACTACAACCTGCTATGGAGCATAAAGCAAACATGAAGAGTCTGGTGTAAGAAAAGGTTTACAGGAACAACATCAAGTCAAACTGGATTAAAAATTTGGTTTAATTTCCAGTGAAATTTGGTCTATTAACACAGTATTTTGTCTGTGTCAATTTGAGTATTCAAAGAAAAAGCATTCCTCTACACCACCACTGTTCATTTTATCCACAGCTCCTGTAACATGAGTTGAGCCCTTGCATCTTTTAGCACAAGTTCTTTCTCCTCTTCTTCTTTCCCTGTGGATAACGTGAGGGCAGCTCATCCTCTTTGCATTCTGCACAATAAGAAATACTTCCCTGACTGATTGATGTTTGTTTTGCAGCACCGCTGAGTCTGTGAATGGGTCATAGTCTACAGACCAGGTTGTTGAGAAATCTGATATGCAGTGTTGTCAAATAATCTAAGTTGCAGAAGTGACTCTGCACTCTTCACTTACAGAAAAATTTCAGAAAGTCGTCCTGGACTTTAAAAACCCCAACAACTGGATAGTTCAAAGCAAAGATCTGAGACCTTTTTCTGATTCTCTCCAGGTCAGGCAGTGAGCTGGTTTGGGCCAAATTCAGGGAAACGTCCAAAAGGAACGTCTCCTCAAAGGAAGGCAGGTTATAGCCGCTCCTCCCCCACCCAGGTTCGGGAAAGAAATATTCCTCGGAGGAATGTGAAAGAGAGAATAAAACTATTTATTTAACAAACACACAGGAAAAGAATAATAATGCTAAATAATGAAATCTCTCGCTGTGGAGAGAAAACCTGAAAGATTTGAGAGTCCTTCTGTGAGCGTGGTCTCTGTCCTCCTCGGAGCTGGGTCGGCGTGGGGCTCACCTCCAGGCCGGGGGAAGGTCCCCCGGTGAGGTTCTGATGTTCTGATGTTCTGAACCAGTCCAGAAGAGAAGGGAAAAAAAGAATCCGAAGTCCCAGAAAAACAAGGTTTAACTCTCCGTCTCTCCCTGAAGAAATGGAGCCGAAAAAACTGGCTGAAAAGCAGGAAGGGTGCTTCCTCCACTCTTCTCCCCACAGCAGAGAGACGCAGAGGAGTGGTGACCTTGGAGCACAGGCTGCTTTGAAAAAGTTCATCTGGCCTTTTTTTCTTTCTCTTCCCTCTCTTGGGCTCAGTTTAAAGGCACAGAGAGGCACAGGAATCATATCCGGGCATAGAGCGATGATGGGGGATACACATCATAAAGTCACCCCAAGACAGGCAGTGATTAAAAATGATGTGGTAAAGATCTACCCTCCTTTCTTGCTGCAATACTTCATGCTTTTAGCTGGAAAAGTCCTGAGTCAAATGCCCTGTGTCACAAGCACAACTGTGACCACCTCAGGTGCAAAATGACAGAGCTCACTGTGGAGTTTATGCCAAAAAATCCAGAGATCTTACTTAATGTGAGAGAACTGGGCCATATGCTTGGCTCCACAGGAGCTGCATTATCAGGACACCCTTCATTGCCCATAATGGAAAACCCACTGAATAACTGATACCTGGACCTGGAGTGTACTGGCAGTGTTGTTGTGGGGTGCAGGTCATGTGCAGCCACATACCTCTTCCTTACACAGCTGAAAATCTTTGACCAGGCTGAAAAGTCCACTGGGAATTGGCACCAGGCAGCTTTTCTTCTGAATGTCCCACTCCAAGTGAAAACTGACATCCTTGCAGACAGTGCTCATCTTCTCGCATGAGAGTGTGATGAGTTTGAGAAGGCACAGGCAAAGGAGATGCAGTCCCGGATGGAAATTGTTTTTTCACTTGGCAGTCGCACATGGCTGAAGTGCTGCATTGGGTTGGAAGCATTGGCATTTTTGAAAGTATGGGGTTTGCAATGTAGAGAAAAAATTGAAAAAAATCCAACTATCGAAACTCCCAAATGGGTTGAAATCTTGCATAAAGGGTAAAGATTCACTTTTCAGATCATTGTAAGACTCTGTCTGACCACCAAATTATTATTATCAATCTCCTGCCTAGTAACTCTGTATTAGAGACTACAGAGGCTTTTTCTGGACAGTGCTGCCTTCATATTACAAATTCACTTCCAGCTATGCCACCTTTGGAGTCCCTAATATATTGGATGTGAGTGCCTGTGAGAAAAGGGAATTTGGTCAGGTGGAAGAAAGGGTGGGTGGGCTCTTTGACTGGGTTTTTATGCTTGTTTTTTTACTGTCTCCTGCAGTCTTTTGATCTTTATTGATTTCAAATGGGAAGGTAGAAAATATCACAACAGTGTTCAATCAAGGCAGAAGTCACAAGGTGAGTTCAGAAATTATGCTCATTTGCATTCTTTGGAGATTTCTAAAAATTTATTCAGAAGGTATAACTTATTCCTCTCTTTTCTAAAGAAACAGCAAGGGTTTGTGGAGGAAATCAGTGCAGGTCCCTGTGAGACATTCTAAATTTTGTGTACCCCTGAGATTTTGTCATATTTGGAAGTAGACTCCTAGATCTTTTGTCCCTCTGGACACAGCACTCTTGGTGACATTTAAAAAGGTGTCTTCCCAGAAATTTTTCTCCAGATGTTTAAGTATTGACATGGATGATTGCTACTCTTACCTTAGGCTCTTTCTGTAATCTAAATTCATTTCTTTACAGAGTTTGCTGAAGGCTGGGCACTTGAACACTCAATTACAGACTGGCTTTCAAAAGTCCTGCACTTTTATTTTGGAAAATTACAGAAACCAACGTAGGAGTCATAAAGTTTACCTTCAAATGACTTCATGCAAGTTTTTAAATGTCCTTTGGAGAATGCCCTGTCAGAAGCATTTCTGCAACTCATTTGATTTGTGGTTTTTGCAGCTGGGGGTGCTGGGTGATGTGGTTTGGCTCTGTGCTCTCCCTGCTCTGCTGCACTGCATGGCTCACCGTGTTCTGTAGTCTGTGTGTCTCAACTCAATTAGCAGCTTGCTGCCAGCCAGAGATAAGCCCATGGATAAGCATTCTGGTCATGGCAGATAAAAGCCCCAAACAATAGTTCAGTCTGATGTCCTTCACTTAATATAAAAATAGAATTTAAAACCACTAATGAAGCAACTCAGAATATTTAGTTGCAATGGTCAGAAGCTTTTCCACCCTTATTCAATCTCCAGGGGAATAGGAGACATCTAACCCCTTGGTAGCTAATGCTGTCATTGCCTCTCTTTTGCCTCTGTCCCCAAGTCAGTTACCCGTGTGAGAAGATGCCTTGGTCTCTCTCAGTAACTTACACGTGCCAGGAGTTTCGGAGCATTTTTAACACTTGTCCCAGGAAGGAAATTGGATGTTGGTATGTGACTCTTGTCTTCTAAACTGAGAAAAAACAGGCAGGGAAATGTAGTGCTCTGGGCTGTTTTGCAGTCTCATACCAACAAATATGGGAGATGTGTCAGGTCATTCTTCTGAAATGTCCCCTTGAGCAGAAAATCCAGGTTGATGGCGTCTGTGCTGTCTGACATTGCTGACCCAAAATGTACCAGCATGCCAGACTCCCTGAGAAAGATGGCAGGTCAACAGGGTGGTCAACAGGGCTCAGAAGATAAAGGTTTTTAGGACTGAACCTGAAAGAAAGCAGGACAAAGGAGCTTTAACCTGGCTCTCGGCTTGTACACGGAGGAGAGGAAAGAGGAACCATCTGATATAAAAGCTATTCTTTTTCACCCTAAATGCCCTGCTGTGAAACACAGCTTTCCTCTCCCAGATCTTGATTTTAAAAGCTTTCCAGACTTAGGGAAACAGCAATGAAGCCCATTCAGAGGCATTCCTGTCAATGAGAGCCCAAGGTCGTCAAAAACATGGCATGAATAAAGGTTTGGGCTTTTCTACCTCAGCTTCCTACTGTGTGAGGGACAATGTCCGTCACTTCTGTCACCGATGGACGAGTGTCATTCTGGGCTACCACCTCATCACCTGCCAGGTCAGCTTGTATGCCAGTGAGACTAGGGCTGTTTTGGGGATCTTTCCTTACTTCCTAGGGTTTCCCTCAGCATTATGTGGAGGAGTTTTTTCTGCCTCTGCCGTCACAGCAGAGCAAGAGTGCAAAACAGCTTATTGAGCGTGGCATTTCTATCCTGTCCTTGCTGTATAATGGCCCTGGGACAGGGACTTCTGCATGGAGCTCTGTGTGTGCACTCCATGGAATCTGGGGATGCAAAGAGGAACCTTAGGACATACCTTCTGCAGGACTTGCTGCTTTTTCTCTTCTCTTCCAGGACCTCCACTAAGTTTCTCAGTGTTTTTCCCTGCATCCCCTGCCCTTTTGTAGCCTCACAAAATGTTTGGATTTTTCCTGTCACCTTGAACTGATCTCTGGCCTATTGCTTGGAAATGCAGAGATTCAAAAATCTAAATATTAAACAGTGAGTATTCCTGACTCTGTGGAAATCAGGCATGCATTCCCTTCTCTCTGAAGAGCTGTTCTCAAATATTTGGTAATGTCATTTTTTTTAGTGTTAAAAACCCTGACTCAAGCTTCTCATTAGCAACCATAAAGCGATCAGTGCAAGATACTGCAGATGTTCTGTGAAAAATGAAGTTTGGAAGAAGAGAAAAAGATGGTGGGTAGGAATATAGAGCAACTGAAAGAACTGTGAGAAAAGATGCGTTTTTAATCCTTATGGGTAAAAACCAATAGCTGAAGAAAATAAGGTTGTTCCAATATGAAATTTGGGAAACTGTGTGGGAATCATGGTTTAGAACCATATTGCTTTGGATACCCTAAACCAAAAATTTAGCAGAACACTGCCAGATTTTCCTTATATATCACAGTCTTAGAGAATTCCATTAGCATTTACCAGGTGGCAGAGCATAATGAAACCAGAGCACAAGCTTTGAGGGAAGAAAATAAAGTACCAAATGAAGTAAAGCAGAAAAATCTAAGATTCATAAGAACATTTGGAGACAGAAAAGTCCCAATGTCTTGCAAGAAGTGGTATTGAAGATGAGAGAGCAAACAGAAACCTGTTCACTGTTGTAGTGGGGAGTTACTACTAACTGTTCAAGAGCCTTTGCTGCCCAGAGCCTGGATTGTAATTCTGTAACCGGGATCCTTGACCACATGTAGATGTGATACCTAAATTTACAGCAAGGGATTTCAGAAAAACCTGGTCATGTAGGACTGCTGTGGCTGGCTGGCTAATTCTTTCAATAGTAAAAAATACATAAACATTATTAAGAGGTGGTGTTTGTAATTGTATCCAAACCAGGGGTGAACATAAGGGGTGTCATTCAGCTAATTTACACAGTAAACCTCTCCACAGGAGCTTGTCACCAGCCTTTCCTTATAGTTAAAGAGAAGAAATATCCTCTGTAGGTGCTCCTGTCCAACTTGAGCTATTTATTTTAAATCAACCTGAGCTGTACACTAGAAGCACACATTCCTCTCTATTAACTAAACCTCACTGAGACTTAACATTTTGTCCCACAGCACAGAAATTTGTCAAAATGATACCAGATGCAAATGTTTGGTCTGCCTGTGACGTATGTAGTGCTCAAAACAGCTTCATAGGGAAGCTGCTTTGGAATAGATTACAGGCAAATTACTACAGGATCTGCTCCTACAATTTTGAAGGAAGGGATGGCAAACAGGAAGCATGATGAGAAGATGTATATATAAAACACATAAATGTTCTCAGCTAGATCTGCATTCTATTGGCTTCAAATGAAAACAGATATGGAAGAAAAACTCGAAGAATGGGAATTATTAAAATAAGTAAAAATTTACAAAGCATAACAGTCTGTGATGTTCATACAAGAAACATTAGATTCATGATCATGAATAGTCATAAATTATTTCTTTTCTGGGAATGAATCTTTTTTTGAATACTCTTTTTAATACACCAAAATAGTGCAATTAGAAAATATGAGTATTAAACATGCAATTTCTAAAACTAAGGAAATATATTGACCTGAATAATATATTATTTGTGACAGTGACAAAAGAGCACTCCCATTTGGTGGTCTGGAACTTATGCATACAACAAACTAATCAGATTTTTAAGGCATAATGCTGCAAGCAGGAACCATGTAATGTGCTGTAAAAATTATGTAAAATACTGGCAAGGATGATTCTAAAAAGCTGAAGAACACATTCAGATCCTCATTTGGCATATGTGATATGCATTATTAAAGTCTGGACTGCCACCTGCTGAAAGCCTGTTTAATAGGAAGCTTTGACTTCATAGGATTCAATTTTCATTTTAAACGTTGATTTTCACCCTATTTCTTTCTTCTAACCCTTAGTGCTCTATGTCCCATGAATCATTACAACTGTGAGTAAATTTCAGATTTCCTCCCCTTCTGTCTCTTGATTCCCCAGGTCAGTGGCAGCCTTCCTCCTGCTCATCCTCTGTGATTTCAGCAGTTTCTTACCCTGTAATTTGCCTGTTATGATTTTACAGCCAGACTCAACCACTCAGCCCACACTGCTGCCTCCACAAGATGAAATTAGGCAGTGTAGACTCAGGTATTGTCCTGTTGCCAACTGTGTCTATGTTTGCACGGCCACCATATGGGCATAGGTGAGCCCACAATATGGGCAGAAGCAGCAAGGGGAAGATGACCCTTGTTATCATCTTAGCTGAGCAAGGGGGACTGATGTAAGAAGCATGGCATCTGTGTAGCATCTTCCATAGAAAGAGGACGCAAGAAGACTTGCAGGCTTCAAAACCACCAAGATCCGGACCAGAGGAGGCTGGGTTGCGTAGCATCAGTGCAGATTAAAATTGATGGCGTGCTCTGAGACGCAGTCATAATTATTGCAGATGCTGAGGAGGACTGCTGAGATGTGAGTTGATTAACTTTTGGGTGTCTGCAGTTGGTGTTTATGCCTCGGAAACGGTGCAGCAGGAGGAAAGCTGACCCTTCCAAGATGCGTTGTGGTTATGGGTACAAACACAGGCTTTTCATCCCTTCACAACCCAGTGTCCTGCAGCAAAGAGCAGGACTGTGGCTCTGTGGGCTCTTGGTTTTGGGGACTGCAGCTCCCACTCAGCAATGGCACCTCTGAGGTGCTTTCATACACTTCCTGCATTGGGGGGTTCAGGCCACAGCCTCTTCTCGGATTTGCCCTCAAGATTTATTCATGAGGACTTGTGATCTCCAGTATAACCCTTGCACCCTACTTTTAGTGGGGTTTTTGTCCTGCATGATCTGTTGTTCTCATGGGTGGGCTCTCACTTGGAGCTGGGCCTTGCAATGTGGGCTGTGCCACACGGAGGGGTTGAACAAGCAGCACCCCCAACAGCACAAAGCAGTTGTCCCTCGGTGTCAACATCTGGGATTTTTATTGACCAAACCCTTTCACTACTGAGAGATCCCTTTTCTTACATCACATACGTGGGTGCGATCACCTGGACGTCATCCGCATTGAGTCTGTTCCACGGGGAAGGAAAACGAGGGAGCTGTATCCCCCCGCTCTGTGGAGCACCGGTACCCTCTAGTGGTAAAACCGCAGGCATTTTTAGGCAAAAAAAGATGACGATTTCACTACTAACTTATCTTCTGTCTTCCTTTTGGACAAAAATCTGTGCGTCATCTTTAATTGACAGCGGTGTTTTGTTAAGTTATATCATAAATTCATGCCTGCAGTTTAAGTAGCCTGTGATGTAATGTAATGATGTCATTTCCTTGGACTGCTTTCAGTTTGTTTCACCTTTCATTAAATTGTGAAAATGATACTTTGTGAGCTGATGGGTGACCGAATTTTCACATGGTATAAAGAAGTGGCTGTAATGGAAAGTACCAAGCAGCAGCTGCTCAAAGCTCTATATGGAGTGTTAGTGGTGGTACCACTGTAAAGGCTGTGCTGTGGCAGAGCATAGGTGGCTTATAGCTCATCAGAGGAATCATGTTGTCTTTGTTTAGTTTTCACCAGTTTTCTCTTGGGAGTTCAGGACAGCTGGATCATGGGTCTTGGGAAGCCAGGGAGCCACTGGCTTTATAACTGCAAGGTGGGGACAAGGTGGGGTGTGACAGAGCAAGCTCAAGGACATGGCAGGAGTGCCACAAAATTGCTAAATGAACTGCCAAATGTGTTGAGCAGCAAGAGTGTGGTTGTCGGTAGATGGCAAAAGACACATTTTGGTCTGTTTCCACTAACTACATAACCCAACTCTAGAGCAAAAGAGTGGGAGAAGGTGAACTTGCCGAAGAAATCCAAAATTATTTAGCATGAGCAAACACATTTGCTTCTGTACTAACCTTGCTTGAAATGGCTGATCTGAAATTTTCCTGGCTTAAGACCAGCAAATTTTCAGAAAAGCCATGGCAAAGTGATCCTTTAGGGCTTGCTATGAAGTGTTTCACTGTTGTCTTTTCCTTCCATGGAGGGTGCTAGTGGATGCTTCTCGGAGGGAATTCCCCCCAAAAGGCAGCAGGAGTTTTCTGGAGCTCACCTCTGTCCTTTCACTCAAGCTGAAAATGAGTTGCATATTCTCAGAATACCATTCTTTAGCCCTAGGTTTTCTCAGACGTGAAGGAAGTGAAAACCCAAGGCAGGTTAGAGGACACATGTCACTGAGCTGAGCTGAGTCCCTGGTCACTGCCTCCACTCTGCAGGCTCTGGCTCTGCTCATTTCACCCAGTGAAACAAAGTGGAGTTTTACTCAGCAAGAAATGAAATCACGCTCCAGGAACCAGATTGAAATTCAAAACAGGTAGTACACATAAACACAGCTTGATTCTTCACAAGCTTTTTTCCCCTGGATGATTTCAGTACCTAATGCCTATCATTTCTTTGATGTACCCTAGCTATGAAAGCAGGGGATCCAGAGCTTTTACAAAGACATCCTTCTAATTTATTCATTAAACTCAAAATATTTCCATGGCCACCTGCCCTGTGTTCTTGTGGATCAGGTTTTGGAAGCACATTAAAATGCCCATGATCTGGGTACATGAAGTACTAGAATATGAGCTCGCCCCACTTTGCTTCACAGTAATCACTTGTATAAAAGAATTTGAATAGCTTGAACCTGGGAATAGTTTTGCAAAAGAGATCAGTTAGAATGAATTGGATTTGCCATCAATGGGAGTTAAATTTTTAGTCCAATCTCTGTGTTCTGGAGCCTCACAGACAGAAAATAACACAGGGGCAGTGATTTATCACACACTTTGTTTACTGGAGAGAAGAAATTTACCCTCTCTTATTACTCTTTCAAGCCTTATAGTCTTTTCATCTGCAGAGAAATGAGTGCAAAAGGAGGAGAAAATAAAAGAAATGCAATGCAGCTTTCAAGGGAGGGTTTGTCCTGGTGCTGCATTTTCGTGAAGAGTTTACTGTTTCCCAGGCCTCAGGACGTGCCAAGCAGAGCCATTGCCCTGTAGCTGCAGTGCCATTCTGGGCAGCACACAGCTTGGAATAGGCCTCCTGAGCAATACAATCCTCTGCCATGCCATACAATCCCTTCCCAAAATGCACTATCACCCTTTTCATTCTTGAAGAATGTGAGTTAATTAAAGCATGGCTGGTCCAGGAACATTCTGACTCAGGATCTTGCCATGACTGCCAGTTCCCCCTGCTCCATTCTGGTTGAGAACCCTTGGTCTTCATAAAAGTGCACCTCACTGCTCGCCAAAGGGAAGCAGCTGTCCCATGAAGGTCTCCTCTCAGGATTTTATAGGCAATATCTCCAGTGCAAATATAGAGAGGAGTAACAATGCTGTGGGTTTTTTTTCTTTTCCTTCATTCCAGGTTTCTGATTGTCTTGGGGTGTTTGATCTTGGCTGTCCTGACAACTTTCAAGGAGTATGAGACTGTATCGGGAGACTGGCTGCTCTTGCTGGTAAGTAAACTGTGGCATCACCCTGGTAAGGCCCTGGAATTGAAATCAGCCCCATCAGCAGGGATGGAAACTTACTCCCAGCTCTGCAGGCAATGAGGTTTCTGCTGTGTGTGTCCTGGAGCAGTGACTGTACACTTATATATTGGAGAGTTCCCAGTCCATTGTTAACACCAACTGAATAAAAAGAAACTGAAGTTCCTGAGCAAGAAGAAAACGAGGAAAAATCCTAGCCTGAGGCTTTTAAATAATGGCTTTTAGCATTTGTCTAACAGTCCTTCCATCATATTACCAGTATATTTCCTATTGACTGTGCCAGACCGATGCACACTTGAAAACTATTTTTTGGGTGACTCTTTCAACAGTTTTGATTCATTCTATAGTATTCTACTAATCCTAGTGTTTCTTTCAAGTGAGATCATCAGAGTTGGACTCATGCTTGTGTCCAATAGCAATATAACTGAAATTGCTGCAGGCAGTGCCTTTGAGAGAAAATGTATTCACAGCAAATACATTCCAGATTGCTTGTTCTATAAATTCTGAAGTTCAGGCTCAAGACTTTATTTCAGTAAGGCCTCCCATCCAGGAAAAGAATTAAAAAATAGAAAAAGACTGTCACTAAATATAAAATGTCAAATTCAGCACTTTATGAAAATGATCCTAAAAACGAACTTCCTTTGCTCCCATAGCTATCATAAAATACAGGGCACAATGTTTCTCTTAACCTGGCCTTATTTAAAGCATCCCTAGGGAAACTGCACAGCAAAATTAGTTCCAGGATCTCAATTTCCATTTCCCCTTGTACCCCCAGAGACATATAGATCCGAGCAAGAGCTAAATGCCAAAAGGAATGAAAGGTGAATTCCCCATGCATGTTCCTTCTCAAAAAGTGCCTGTATGAAAACACCCTCATCCCTCAGGGAATGTGAAACTCGCTTTTGGTCTCTGTTACCCTGCTTAGACCCATCTTTCACATTTGAAAAAGCCTGAGGTTATTTTTCCTTCTCCTGTGCCAGTTTTTATGTGGCTCTTAGCAGTTTTCAGAAGCACCTGTGAGCAGGAGGAAAAGTCCCCTTTTCCCTCCTGCCAGCAAATCACGGAGAGGAAAAGTAACCATGTGCCCCAGGCTGCCCTTGGCCCATCTCTGCTGAGCACCTCAGAGAAGCTCTCTGCTCCCCATTCCCTCCCCATGCTTAGAAAGGTTCTGGAGCAAGGTGGAAAATCCCATTCTTTCATCCAACAGAAATTTAAGGGAACAATATATGCCTTAAATTTGTCTTATATATGTCTTTATCATTGCCTTAAACTTATGACCATATGAATATCCTGTATCCTGCCCCTGTCTCGACAGATATGGCTGCATGAACGAGCTGCTGGTGGGTGACCCTGGGGGTGGGTACAGAGTGCACTGGGAACTTTGCAGTCACCACTCACAAATGTCTGCTAATTTTGTGTGGAGCAGGAGGTCTTTCTGTGAAGTAATTGCCCTTCCATTAAGGCAGGGTAAGCACTTCACATTTACCCAACAGCAGGGGCAAGTCCTTCCTGCAGAGTACTTAGCAGGCTGGAAAAGTCTGCCCCCCTTTGCCTTGCCTCTGTCATTAATCTCAATTCTCCTCCACTTTTTTCCTCTCTCTCACACATATCCTAACACTTGCACCTCATCTGTTTCCTTCAGCTGTATCCTTGTGTCCAGAACTACTGAAAAACTTGTTGTGAGACTAACAATGTAGTTTGTGTCTTGATACAGGAAACTTTTGCCATTTTCATCTTTGGAGCAGAGTTTGCCTTAAGAATCTGGGCTGCTGGCTGTTGCTGTCGCTACAAAGGATGGAGGGGGAGACTCAAATTTGCCAGGAAGCCTTTGTGCATGCTGGGTAGGCAAATGCTCTCTGTTACAGTTTTCCCCTTTATGTCCTTTTCCTTCTAAGCCAGTTTGGGGGATGTCACAGAACTGGTGACTGGCAGTGCACAGAGCACTGAAATCAGATCTGCCCTTTATGCCAGGACTTGTGTCCTGCTTGGAGTACTTATTTGAAGTAACCAGCAATAACAACTAATTGGAGAGACACTTGGCTATTTAGTCAGTGAGAAAAAGATGAATCCTTCTGCTCTTCAAATACTTTTTCCTTGTACTGAGTCCCACTGCGCTTTCCTTACGCTCATTCCCAGGAAGTCTCTCTCTGCCTTCAGTTTCAAACCACTTGAGATTCCAACCCTATACCGTCTTCCCCAACCCTCTTTCATATTTATGTTGCATTTTACAATTTTATTGTTGGTCTGCATTTGCAAACAAGTATCTTTGTCATTTCACTCGTGTTGTCTTTCAGGCTTGGAAGGCACTGCCTATAATTATCCACAAAATTACTCATTACTCATGTTTGAATGCCCTCCTGCAACTGCTCATTATATCCACAAACCAACCAGCCAACATTTAGGAGCTCACTCTGCTTGGAGCACCTGTCATCCCCATTCGCTCACTGATTTTACATTACCCTCACTTGTTTTGGTGCTCTCCAGGCCAAGCACTGGGGTTTTGTTCTCTATTTGTACAGCACATAGCCCTCTGGAGAGCCATGGTGCTACATGAATACAAGCCTCTCCTTCCTCTCCCTCTTTTGTTCATCTCGTGGGTCTAAATGATAGACAAAATTGTAACAAATTTTCTTTGTGCATCTGTGCTATCCTCAATTTAGTAATGCTCCTTTGGGTGCTACTGTTGTACAGATACTTCTTATACTTCTAGTAGGTTTGTGAAGGCAGCAGAGTGTGAGCAAGTGGGATTGATACTGTCTTATGCCTTCTCAGTGGAAGTGTCATCTCACTTCTGAGAATGAATCCTCCTTGATATCTGGGTAAAGAACAGAAGATATCCCAGATTTATTAATATCATCTCTCATTTGTCATTGGTACAAGTTTGTTTCAAGAATGATTGGAAGTGAATAAATCTGAAATCCACTCTTTTTGGTGGGAAAGAGAATATAAAGACAATTCAAAGACTGCGTGGGCAGAGAATGTTTGAAGCTGTTTGGTACCATTTTCTTCTTGTGGAGATCAAAAAGCAGGGGGAAACAAGGAAAAGAAAGGAAACAAAAAGAAGTGATGTAATTTGCATTTCAAACCTCTTCAGTTATCAGCAAGTTGTTCCTGTGAGCATTTACAAAAAATAATAACAGTACTGGCTTTGAGATTTTAGTGGGAAAAGTCAGCCAAAATAATAAAACGGTAAGTGTACGATCAAACTTGAATTTCTCATCTGCTGACCTGTTCACTGTGGTGTTCCAGTGGCACAGATGAAGTCAAGGCTGGTTTTCTGTCAGCATTAGGACACTGTTTCTGTGCATCCTTAAACAAGCTCAGTGTCTCAAGTCCAGTGCATCGATCTGTAAACAGATCCCAAGGCTTTCTGGGAGGTTCTGTTCCTGGTACTGACTATAGCAGGTGCAGATATCTGATTAATTGGCAAGAGAAGGCATTTTCAGGCAGCTTCAAAGTTTGCCCGGGGAAATTTGCAGCACAACCAGATGGGATTAAGAAGCAGGTGATGGGGCCACTTTTGTTGGCAGGCTTTGTTCTTTTTGCCTTGCAGATATCTTTGTGCTGATTGCTTCGGTGCCAGTGGTTGCTGTTGGGAACCAGGGCAATGTTCTGGCAACATCTCTCAGAAGCCTCCGCTTCCTTCAGATCCTACGGATGCTCCGAATGGACAGGCGGGGCGGCACATGGAAGCTTTTAGGATCAGCTATTTGTGCACATAGCAAAGTAAGTGAGGAGCTTGCAGGGCTCAGCTGGGGCTTGAGGGGAAAGAGTGAAAGGAAAGGGAGGGGATGCACAGGTACAGCAGGGCCTTGGGGTTATGTTTAGCTGTTCAAAATACAGTTTTGTTCTTTCAGCTTTATTCCATTTTCCGTTCTCTGAACTGTTTCTGCCCCTTGTTTTACCTTTCTGTGCTCAACAGTCATGCTGGGAAGTGAGAGCATGTTTATTCCCACACATTACAGCAGGAATTTTGCCTTTACTCTGTATGGGAGCAGGGACATCCCTTTTATAGTGAAGGATGCTGAAATCTTTGACAAAAACGCCTCTGAAGTTACAACACGTTTGTAGTGGCTTCTCAGACTTGTCTGATCAACAGATGGATCAGGACTCTGAAGAGATGGAAAGAGGCTGATTAGCCTGAAAACTGTGCACAGAAATGTGGTTTCAGAGGGAGCTACTGGTAAAATTTCTCTTTGGAAGCACAGATCAGACAATACGGAGATGGACACAGTGGGAACACAGGCAAAAATTTCTGAAGACCTGTTTGCTTGATCTAACTCGACATTGTAGTCAGACACACCCTGTCTTGCACCAGACAGATACTTGTGTTCTTGCTTTTTCACAAAACATTATTACAAGTTGAAAACTATTTGCTTAAAAATCCTCTAGATGAGATTTCTCATCTGCACAGGATATAGAAAAATTACATATACTCCACTACATACTCCTTTTTTTTACCCATGAATGACATTCTTGACATTTTAGGGGATTTTGAAAGTTAAAATGCCAGCTGGCACAGCGTATTTAGACTTTTCTTCTGTGTAGGGGCTGATGGGGATTCCCAACGTGCTTCATTTCTTACCAACTTCTGCTTCTTCCTGATATAAACTTGCTACAAGACAGGTGGCAGATAAAAACTTATGTCAAAAATGTTTCTCAGGAAACAGATCATGGAAGACATCTATGTACCAAAGACATTGTTTAGAAATTGTTAAAGGCTTCATTGTGTGGGATTTCATTCGAATATTACTTGTTTGGTTCCCCAGCATGCACTTTTAGACCTCAGCTGGCTGAGGGAGATTAGAAGGGGTTGTGAGAACTTTGCTTTACTGGAGACAATGACGAAACAATTTTGCTAACAATTTCCTGCTGTGATTGCACACCAGAAATTAGCTAAGAAGGTTTTTCACTTGTCTCAAGATTCAATTACTAAGTTCTCAGCTACAATGTTTTTTCTTTTTTTGTCCTAATACAGTTCTCATAAAATGAATTGGAATATTGATTTTTTTACCTGCTCGTGAAGACCCTAAAAAAAATGTTTCAGCCTTGTTTCAGATATTGCTGGGATTTTAACTTGGGTGGCTGCATGTCCCACCTCGGTGGGATTTGACACACACTCCACTTTAGTCATCCTCTCTAAAACAGTGAAGTTCAGTTGTTTGCACACATTATTTTCAAGGTCTGTTATTGCATGAATTCATGTTGGGAACATCATTCATGATGGAAACTGCTTTGATATGGCTGAAGAGATGGAGCTACATCCTGCAGCCTTGGCTTTTTGGAGGTAGGGAGAGGGCAGAGCTGTTGATTTGCTTGCTACGACTGACCAAGCCCAGGGCAGAAGGAGCAGGAAGAGCCAAGGTCAGGGACAGAGCCCTGCAGCCCCCTGTGCCATGGGTGCAGCTAAGCCCTTAACCCAGCTTTATGCAGGACCATAACTGCAGATTCCTCCAGGCTGCTCCTAAGGAAGACTCCATGTAAGGGCTAATTCTTGTGAATCTCTGCATTATTTCCCACTGAGTGCTGAGCTAGGCTGGTCATGGATGTGACCAAAGGCAGCAGTGACAGCTCTGCTGTTACCCTCTGTGCTTCTCTCTCTTCCTGATGTTTACTCTGCCACTGTGGATACTGAGACTCTTTTCAGCCCCTCCATGTTTATCTGTTTCTTTTTCAGGAACTCATCACTGCTTGGTACATTGGGTTCCTGACACTCATCTTATCCTCGTTTCTTGTTTATCTGGTTGAAAAAGATGTTCCTGAAAAAGATGCTAATGGGGTGGAGATGAAAGAGGAGTTTGAAACCTATGCAGATGCACTGTGGTGGGGGCTGGTAAGTGACTCCAAAAATACCTTACACCCTTCTGAAAAATTTCGTATCCAAGAAGAGGTAAAGTTTTAGGGATCACATTGCGAGTGCTACTATATTTGGGTGAAAGGCACAGTACCCATGTAAAATTACCAAAGTAGGGGTGCCCCTACAACCAATTAACAGAACCAACAACCCTGTTGATTTTCAGGTTGATTTTCAGACAAAGGCCCTTAGGTGCTTAAACCTCCTTCAGAAATCAAACTATATTCCTGCTGTCTGGGAAACCTGTCTTTTAGAGGAGCAGCTCTTCAGGTATAACTGCAGTATGGGAGACTGAGCTCTCATGCCAGCAGTGTCCTGCCTGTGAGAGCTGTGCCCCTCAGAAAATGGCAGAACAAGAGCTGGCCAATGGGCGGGTCTGTTGGGCTATCAAAGAACACCAAACATTTAGGCAGTTGAGGTAGACACTCATGGGAGTTTGGTTCTTAAGGAGCCAGTGACTGAAGATGTCTCAGGGTTCAGATGCAGGAAGTAGAAAAATGTTCCTGGAAAGGTTAACTCAGCAATTCTGTGTCTTCCATGCATTCCCCGAAGATTGGGAAATGCCATTGGTGGTAGGATGCTGAACAAGAGGGACCTTTGATACCTCTGTTCTTGTGTCTTCTGATGAAGAGAGGACTATTGGTTTGCGCCACTACTCATTCAATCCCAGAATGTTCCTGCCATTCCGGAACTCATGTTGCTTTGCTACTGATAGTCAAGGAAGTCTGTGTCATGCTGTGACTAAAATTCAGCAGCATTTTTTTATTCGATGGGGTTCACTCATAAATGTAAGATACCCCCCTCCCCCCATTATTAGTCAAAAGATACCAAGCGTTACATAGAACACCTGGATGTTTTCATATCCTTTTATATCCAGCACATTGAGCTATTGTCTCAGTGGTTAGAAAAAGTACACAGTTGGAGATTAACAATTGTGCCAGAAAGGAGCAAGTTTTCACAAAGTCATCTTTGTTTTAAAAAAAACGGGGCTTCAGGTAGAGCTATTCCTGGCTTACTGTTAAGGGTTTGCGAGCTGTTAACTGGCAAATCCCATTCCTAACAGTGCACTGATGGTGGGCAGGAGACTCACGTGAGTTCTCTTGCAGCAAATGCATCCAAAAGAGGCAGCTGCTTTGAGACTACATCTGTTCTCCATGCAATGCCTTGGGACTATTATGCCACCAAAAAAATTGGTTGGCCCATCATCAAGGTCCTATTTCACAAAGCTGGGCAAAAGCACCTGTAGGGCTAAGTGAATTATGCAGCTTTCATGGTGACATTTACACCATGCTGTTGGCTTTTTTTTTCTTACATCAAGTCCTGGTCCTTCTGCCCCCAGATCACCCTCGCTACGATCGGATACGGTGACAAGACCCCCAAAACATGGGAGGGACGGCTGATTGCAGCCACATTCTCTCTCATTGGAGTGTCTTTCTTTGCTCTTCCTGCAGTAAGTACCTTCCCTTCCTCTGTTAGACCCAGCCCAGCGCTGTGCACTTGCAAAAAGAAGGTATAGTTAATAAAATCACCAGCGGAACCAAATCCCTTTCTAAGAAGTACTCCAGAGACTTCAGCTGGTCTGTATCAGTAGATGGAACTTCTTTTTCCCATCTTTGCACAGAGCCTATTGGGACTAATATATCACCCCAATACTCAAATCACTATGTGGGCGTTGTCTGACAGTGCTAGTTGGCACAGGACAAAATTAATCCAGCAAGTGAATAATCTGGGAAACCTCAAGGCAGTTCCCGAGACTGTACACTGGCACGTGGTAGTTTAATAATATTGAGGAGACATATTTTCAAAGTATTTAGGGCCCACTATTTTAATAATTAGAATTGGGCCTATATTTCCTTTGTCTGCAAAGTCCTCAGAGAAGAATGAGACAAGATCTGACTGAGATGGGCTGAATAGCAACAGAAATTGTCCCAAACTGAAATTTTAGGATATTTTTCCTTTAGATCCAGACTTGGAAAGAATTTCACAGAGGATGACAAGTCCTGCACACCCAAATCCAAAGTATGTTTTAGCACAGCTCTTGTATCACACAAACAGAGTTTCACTCTACCCTGAGTGGAAAGTAACACAGCACCTGGCCACCTCCAGCTTGAAAAAGCAGTAGACATTCAAGAAGCCTGTCGAGGACCTTAAAATGATTTGGTGTGGCCTGTGGTCCTTGATAGGATCATGACAACCTCCTGTCCCATGAGTGGAGCAGCAGGAAAGGCATGGGAACTGCACGAGGATTCCATGTAGCCACCTCCATCTCCACCCACAGACCTGCTTCCTCTCATCATTAATCCCTTTTTTTCTGAGTAAGAAATATCTAAAATCTCGCATCGTTCTATGCTTTCAGGGCATTTTGGGGTCAGGGCTGGCACTGAAGGTCCAGGAGCAACATCGTCAAAAACATTTTGAGAAAAGAAGAAAGCCAGCAGCTGAGCTCATTCAGGTTTGCAGCCACTTTCCTCTTCCTTGAAAAAGTGTTGTGCAAAGAATGCTGCATCCTGTTAACCAGGGCCACCACTCCTCCCCTGCCCGAATTCTCACTTCCCATTGCAGAAGCCGTGTTTGTCAATTTTTTCACACCAAGCTAGATAATCCAGGGGCCCTTGCAGTTCTGAGGAATCTTTCATCTCCCAGAATATCTTTCATCTCCCAGAATATCTTTCAGAAGAACAGTGTCTTTTGAAGAAAGGGTCTCATCTGCTAGCTTCTGGAAACCACCTGGCTTCTGCATCACTGCCACAAAAATCACAGAAAACAAGCTGTCAAAAATGCATTCTTTACAAAATCCAGGTTTTTTCAGTTTCACTCAGAAAATGCTTTTCTGTGCAAACAGAGTTATGTTGTTAATGATGTGAAAACAACAATAGAACACAATAGACAGTGACAGTTTCAATCAAGGCAAATAACATTACAATGTATGTGGGTTTTAAAAACTAAAACACACCCTGTATCTTCTGTTATGTCACTGGATGATCCAAAAATTCAATGGGAAGACAGTCCTTAGCTCACTTGGTCTTCAGTTATGGGCTTTGTTATGAATTCAGGATATTAAGCTTAAAATCATTAGTCTGTGTGCTGATGAATTTGAGAGGATTTACTCTTACTAGGTATGGAGCACATCCTGATGGCAGTGAAGTAAATGGCAGCATTTTCACAGAGGGACAGAGAAAGTTTCTGAGATATCAAATGGAAGCATTGGTGCTCAGGATCAAACCAGTCCTTAGGAGAAACAGACTGAGCGGCATTAAAATTAATGACTGTTCTCATTAAAAACATGCTTTAGCAAACAGAGGGGGCTGCAGGCATGAGTTGTGAATGGAATTCACCTTTTAAATTAAAACATCTCCCCTCATCATGTAGCTTATTTAGCTACAGTGGGTTTTAGGTATGTCCTTAGAGAAATTTTTGTGGAGAATTTTAATTTGAACTAAATGCTGAAGTAGAAAATTTCTCAGCAAAATTTCCTCTAATGATACATTAGGAGACAAACCATCTCAGGCACTTCCAGAATTACTGGACAAGTCCAGCAGTGCTTGAAGCTCTTTTAGATGTGCCAGACAGGACAATAAAACCAGTAAAGTCTAATGTAATGTCATGTTCTGTTGGTGGTTCTCTCCTTTAACAGCCCTCCCAAATCATACTCCAGTGTCAATAGTTTTTCCACACAGTGACACTCATTTGGTATGGCTGATTAGCAATTAATTTCCAGATAATCACTCAGGTGCATCGTTGTGTTCTTTGAAATACATTTCCCAGCTGCAGTCAGCTGGGAAATAACTTTACCTAACACTAATTATTTCCTCTCCCTTGTAATTCAGGCTGCCTGGAGATACTATGCTACTAACCCCAACAGGATTGATTTAGTTGCTACCTGGAGGTTTTATGAATCAATTGTATCGTTTCCATTTTTCAGGTAAGTGAATTGTCCACCTCTCCATCATCATTTTCTGTGAAGTATCAGTCAGGACAGGGAACACAGACTTTATATATATGTCAATGAGGCTTTTGTAGGTAACACATAGTTTCCAGAAAACTCTTCTGAGGAGGAGGAATCTTTTTTGAGGTAGTGGTTTAATTTCAGTCACCGCTTCTGAGTTCAGTGAAAGCATTCCATACATAAAGCCATTCAGATATAATGGATGTTTGTATGTTTATGGCTATTAGACTGATCCTCACTCTCCTTGCTGGTCAAACAGGCGTCTTTCTCACGTTTAGGTCTTAACATTTTGAAATGTTGTTTTGAAAAACCTATATAGCACTATGAAAAGCCAAGACTTTTAGCTACAGACTATCAGCTACTAATAATGGGCATAACACATCCAAGTTAGTGCTTTAAACATTTTTCTGCACTTGCTGTTGTGCCTCATTCTGAAAAAAGTGTCCTTAAACTTCTGTTGAACTCAGAGGTCTCCATGTGTAGTTGAGCTCACTGCACTGATCCTGAATCTCCAGCTGTTGCTCAAAACTGACTTGAAATGTTTCAGACTCCTGCTTTCTCAAAAGGCAAATTACAAATACTCACCCTTTCTTTGTTTTATTCACAATATATTTTTAGAATTGATTTAACATATTTCAAAAAGGAAACCTCTACAAAAAAAAAACCCAGAAAACCCAACACCATAAGTGTTTAATTAAGGCTCAGTACATTGCTTTCCTTTTCTTCGTCTCTTCTCTGTCTATTCCCACATTTTCCATTACAGAGTAATTTCCTTAGGATTTCTTGACTGCAGGTTTTTTTCAGAGAATAGTTCTCAGACTCATAAGGAGTCTGGACTCATTACTGTGACCTCATTACAAGCTTCTTCATTGTATGTAGGTTCTTCAGTGATTCAAATGCAACCTGTAATTTAATAAGTGTTCTGCAAATACAGTCCTGGGAGAGAGGGCAGGGGAGATCACTTCTCACCAAAGACTGGATTGCCAATCTAAGCAGCA
Organism: Falcunculus frontatus; assembly: GCA_013398115.1. NCBI lineage: Eukaryota > Metazoa > Chordata > Aves > Passeriformes > Falcunculus > Falcunculus frontatus. The sequence continues at coordinate 277,338 of VZRV01007977.1, forward strand.
CAGATTTGTTTCAGGAATCTATATCACTTTTTTTTTTTTGCTTTATGGCTAGTTGAAAATGTAGCTTTTATTCTGCTTTTTCTGTCAGTTATGGTCACAGAAAAAAAGATGTATAAGATATTCACAGTAGATTAGCAATTTATATTTTAAAAATATGCTGAATTTATTATGTGATTCTTCTCTCCTTGCTTTCTTGTAATGCATCCTCTCTTCTATAAAAGGAAAGAGCAATTGGATGGTACTGCCAGGTATGTAACTGCCATTATTATATATATATATGTTTTAATACAGCTAGTGGAGGATGCAAGCTAAATAGTTCTTTGTGGATTCATGAGCTGTTAACTAAAACGTGTTACTAACACCACAGGTAATCATTAAAAATTCTTAACAAATCCATTTCCTAACTGCTTGCTTTTTTTTCCCCAGTTTAACAATACAGCTAACATGCTAATTGTACAAAGACAGTGTTGCTTGCTGATTGTCTGTAAACAGCTTTATTGTTTGTTATGACTAATCATGGTCTAGATTTCTCTTGATCCATGCTGTAGAGCCAGAGTTTAACACCCAGGGTCTTCTGGGGGAATTCAAGATTCTGGTTGCTGTTGTTGCTCCACAGTCTTGCACAGAGCCATGTTGTGGTGTGGGTCCGTGCCAGTTCAACATGTGCAAAGATTTCTTGGCAATAAAGACAAAGATGGGATGTCTAAGATGGAACAGCAGGATAGTCAATCTCTCTGGCAGTATTGTAAAAGCTACATTAGGTTTGAGGCCCTAGTCCCTTCCCTGCTGAAAAAAAAAAAATGGGAAAGCTCCCTATCACACTGGGGAATTTACAAGCAAAGAGAATGAAGGAATCATCAATCCTAATACTGATCAGTCGCTGAAGACTACAGCAGAGCAGCCACTGTCAGTCAACCTGCAAGGTCTTAAATGGAAATGAAATATTTATAACTCTCTTCAGCCAAGTGGAAGAGTCAAATGCATGTACAATTGTAAGTCAAAACTTAATGTTAAACTGCTATCAATGGGTCACCCACAACAAAATTCAATAGCAATTAAAGGATAAATAGTTCCACAGACTCATGCTGAAGCTACTTCCATTTGCATCCCCATTTACAGTGCAGAGAAAAGGAATAAGAATTGTAGCAAAATTTGAAAACAGTAAGCCAGAAGTCAGGTCTGAGTTCCAGTCCCTGTCCTGATGAAAAATTATGTTTCTTGTTTTGTTTTTCAAACATTTCATGCAACATGTGACAACTTCAATAAAGAAAGGCGAACAAAAAAATAAACACTTGCTCTTCTCCTATGAATTTTTTGGGTTCAAGCCTCATTTAGCAGAAAAGAAAAACCTATCCCAAGCTTTCTAACAATACAGGCAAGTGGTCTAGTGACAAATTATTGGGAAAGGATGTCTTCTTCCTCTTACCACCAAACTCATGAGCTCACCTGCCCCTCCTCAAAGACTGACTGGGTGGGAGGTACCCAGTTTGTGAACCTGCATGGACCTTAAGTACTTTACAACCATGGCACAGCCCAAGCAAAGCAGTCATGAGCAAGCTCAGTTGCATTAATGCAGGTGTCTGGAGATTTCAGCCATCTCCAGTGCTGGTAACAGCTGAATTTTGGTCTTTGATAGATAGGGGAGAGCTTAGGAGCTGAAATCCTTTTGAGTATGTAATTCCATACCTTGAGTCAAAATGTTCTGGCTGATATGCAGCAGCAGATTAAAATTAGGTATGGGAATGACTGTTGCAGCTTACTGCTGGTCACAGCCCCTCTGGAGAAGCTCCTGCACCTGCAGCAGTTCCTGGAGTAGCTTCTGAGTTACTGCAGCTTTCAGGCCGATGGAAATCATTTTATGTTGACACACTGAATTAAAAATGGAAAAATATGACTCACAGCTCAAAATCTTTAAAACTATAATCCCTAGGCCCCTCATTCTAGCTGAATATATCTTAGTTTTATTTTGTTATATATGTAATAACCCTCAGTAAAATCATTAGTACACCTGCATGGGAGCCTTCCTGCTAGCAGGAATGTGTTTATGGAATGAAGCATTCAATTAAAGGGATTGGAAACCCTCCAGGTAAACAGACAATGATGGTACTTGTGGGAACATCCATTGACTTCAGCAGAAATGGGATTGAGCCATAAAATCGGGTTGTTTTGACAGTACCATCTCCCTTCTCTCATAAAACTCTTATTTACAAACCAGATAATTTTTTTTAAAAAAGGGAAAAAAAAAATCTTCTTCCTCCTACAGTGATTTAGTATAGAAACTATTACTCATACTCCACTAAAGTTTGTGCTTTGACTGTATTGAAATAAATGAGCAATAAGGGAATGTGGTTCTAATGGGAGAACAGCCCATAAGTGCCCTCAGTCTCCAAGTTCTTCCATCAGTTAAGTACTTAATGAGAAAGCTGCTGTAGTAATCAATGGCATTGTCTGATCTGTGGTTGACAAAGGAGAGAGAAGAATTGGTCCGAAGCTTTCACAGAAGCTTTTAATAAACTAAAAATGAGACCTGGCTGTGTCAAAATTTGAGGATGGGAAGTGGCAGGGTTTCTATGGAAGAGTGTAAAAGCTCTTTAGGAACTCCGCAGTTCTAGGGTTGAATTCTGTGACAGATCCTTGTAGGATCTAGATCACGACAGATGCAGGAGCTGTCATCATGATGAAGTCACAGATAGATATAGGTCCTTGTTCTTAGACCATTTGGGAAGAACACAGGGGTCAAAAATGAGTGGAAAATCCATTACAGAAGTTGGATCCCAAGGCAAGGCTGCAGGGAAGGACTTCTCATAGTGGAAAATCAAGTAAATTTTTGGCAACAGCCCAAGGCTTTATTGAAGCTCCCTTTAAACCAAAACTGTGAAGATGAGAGATATGATGAAGACGACATTGGGCTGACCTGGAACTCAACTCTGTCCTGTAAAAGTGAAGGGAAGTGGTGGCTGCGATGCTGCTCTTTAAGAACAACATCCTCCCTATAGGTTCTGTGTAGTCCCCCAAACCAGGAGGAACTGGGGCTGTGCTCTCTGTGGCTCACTGATGGAGAGTTTACTGATTTCATGCCAGAGGTGCCACTAGCTTTTTCTTCCTTAATCAATGCCTAAACCACACAACCCTATGAAATCTCAGATAGCAGTTGCTTTTCTCCCTGTACTGCAAAGCCTTTTTCATCAGTTCAGCTCTCAAGAAGGGAGATTTATGAGGAAGAGATACTAATGCTCAATTCTGCTGGAGTGCAGTGAATCATTCAGCAAACATTTGGAAGCCTGACCTACATTTAGGATGGGCATTTACTTGCTGGACATTTTGTTTATTCTGGATCAAATTTTTATGTCTATGCTTGGGGAATGAATATTGGGGTCTGATTTTTCAGTGCTGCTGTTAGCAGCTGTTCCACTGATTTTGACCAGTGTTGAAACTTGTATGTACAGGCACTTTAGTGAAGAATTTTGTACTTTCTCCCAGGGTCTTGTTCCTAATCCTCATTGTCCAACTGTAGAACTAGACATCAGGAGAGCATGTATATTCCTAGACCTATTATGTGATTGCAGAAAAGTCATTTATCCCTTATCTCTACAAGATAAATAATATTTCTGTGCCATTTGAAAGTTGGTTTGATTTTTTTTAAGTGGCATAATCAGTACCTGTCCTTCCCATTATGTGAGTATGAAAGAATTTATGAAATGTGGTGCATTTTTGTATTGCCAGTGCTAAAAACCAAATGAAAATAAAACCTTACTTTGCAAGGTGTAAAATTTCACTGCCAGCATTTCATCCTAATACATCTGCCCAAAACAGGAAGGAAAAAAAGCCACTCTGATCTACACACTACATTAACTACAAATGAAAGGCTGTTCCCATTCTTTTTCATAGAGCTTTTCATGGGTAATCATTAATGTCTCATCTTAATAACTTTTCTTCACTTTACAGTAATGTCATGTTTAGTAGGGAGTCATTCTTTGGATCAAGCCTCACAAGAAAACTTAGGTATATAAATTCAAGTAACAGTTGAGCCTTATTCTTTTCATATTTCTTGCATGCCATTCTCTGCCTGCACTTTCTGTTTTTACTACAGTAGTTCACGTAAACACCATCAAAAGTAAGGGACAATTAAGACTTAAAAGTTATTAAGCATAAAAAGAAAGTTGCATGATCTTTCAAATAGTTAATTGTTCTGCTGTTCAGAAAATGTGGGATATTATCCTGGCTCTCCCAATTTTCTGCTTAGAAACAGGTGTTTTTCTCTGTTTCCATAGAATGGAAATGAAACTAGCCTAGTCTGCAAATCATTTTGAAATTTACTGTGAGAAAAATACACTGTAAGAGCTAAACTCTGTTCCTTATGCAGTCCTAACCCTGCCAACAAAATTCATGCAAGTTACTTTGAATTTGAGTTCAGTGGAACAACATCTTTGCATGTATATTTGCAGGTTCTGGTTCAGCAAATGGAAAACAAGTGGATACTTTTGACCATCTGAATAAAGTTAGTGACACGCTTAAATATCTTGCTGAACTGTGACCTAAGATGTGGGGCAAGAACTTTACCTTCCTGCAAAGAGACATAGAAATAATTTGTGGCATTTCAGGAATATTAAAGACAAATCATTAGAAATAAAATTTTGACTGAATTGCAAAGTGTTTTACTCTATCCCACACCTTGCTGTCGTTCAACTTTAGCTGGTTGTTCTCATTCCAACTTCATTCCACAAACATGAAAACATCAACATGCAACTCAGCTTTTCTAGCTGGAGCTCTTCAGCTTTTGAGAGCAGCAAGTAAAGCATTCAGTTTTTTCATTTGATGATTGGCCCACGCAAAATAGTCAAGAGACTTTGATTTTGCAGTTTGATTTGCTTTCTAGTGCTTGATACGTGATATGTTCACTTCAAAGCAAAAGGTGGGTCAGCATCCATATGGTTTCTACCTAAAATGGCTGCATCCATTGGTGAAAAATATCCATCCCGTTTTCACTACAAATTGGATTTGGATTATTCTTCCCACAGATTTATGTGACATTGTTTATTTTTATCCATCTCCAATCCCTTTAGAAAGTGTGGATGAGAGAAGCGGCTAAGCAAAGGCCTTTAGTGTGGGTAAAGGCTCTTTCTTTTTCTGAAGGGCATCAAAGTTGAACTAAGTCTTGACTTGTGCTCATGTTTATGGGCAGATAATCTGGATGGTTGGTGAGTCTAGACTTTGAGTCATACCTACCCTTAAATACCAATGAAAACGTACACCACCAGTTGACTTAGAAGGAATGTTTCCTCTTCAGATGTTAGAAACCTGCAAATTTAGATCTCAAGATTCAGGATGCAAAGTGAAGTCTTTAGTTTTCAGGACGCTGTAGTCAACTATTTTGAGATAGAACATTTTTGTGAGATCCTCTCTGAAGAAAAGAATGTTACTCAATGAAAGGGAAAGCTGATTGGCTAAAGTTTAGAACTACCTCAGAAATGCAGAATGTTCTTTGTTTATCTTAAGAAAACTCATGGACTCTCTGAGATCAGTTGAACATGTTCACTGCAGAATTCATGTCTGTCATAACATTAGTTTGGTGCTAATTTGTATTAGGAAGTGTTCAAAGGAGAATACAGAATACTTCTGGAAACCTCATTAAGAACGTTTGAATTTCCAAAGCTAAGTTCACCCATTTAAGTTCAGCTGATAAGGTACAAAAATGCTGGAGTAAACATGACTTCCTTCTGTTTCCAATTGCTCGAGACTAATTACATCTAGTGATTCTAAACTGTGAAAAATATGGGAAAACTTCCTGATTATCATTTGTCTGTGTTAGGTGAAAGTGGTGAATCCATGGCAAAGGGCTGTTTGATTCACTCTTAGAATTAATTCACTATTTTTCTCCTCATACATGTATCATTTGTTTATGAAACTCCAATACTAGGAAAAGGATAGAGAGGAGAGTATCTGCCTTGCATGATGGGATGTAAATGCATTATTTCTTTGCATGACTGTTTCTGGAAAATATTTCTAGTTCAGTGGTTCCCACTCTTTGTTCTGTGCTGCAGAAGCCAACCATCTCTTGTATATCCAGCCACCAAATTAATCTCTCAGATGGTCCAAAATAATTCACACTGCTCTTGGGGAACAAAAATGTAAGAGCTGAATTTTTCTTTAGGTAGGAAGAAACTGTCTGCACTGCTTTCACCTTCCTCCCTTTCTGGTGCTCTATATCTACAACAGAGTTAAAGAATTCTCATCCTGGATCTCATTTCAAAGATAAAGGGTTTGGAACCCACAAGGGAGAGGATGCAACAGCATGCAAGACAAGCAATGGCAATGTATCCGAGCTAGTCAGAGAAACTACCTGCATTTTTGTCAGCATGTGTGGGACATGTTTGGATCCATCCATGTTTGGATCTCCTCAGTTTCTGGAACCATGCTGGAAGTTGAGAATTGTATTTTATTGAATGTAAGGAAGCCAAATGAAGTGGCACCACTGTACCAAGGGGAGGAAGAGTAGCTAACATCAGGAGGAGTCTGAAAGACGAGCAGCAGCACATGAACCTGTGGGTGGGAACCACTGTCCTAGCCCCTCTCATGAAGGATCGTGTGGTCTGCGCATGCTTCACGCCCTGGGACTGAGCCATGCGCATGCTGCTTTAATGAAGGAGATTGCGTCATGAGAAAAACTGTTTCCTCGGTACTTTTTAAAAGATCAATGAAAACTAAAACCCCAGCAGATCCAGATTTCATCCCTTGGAAATGAGAATAAGGTCCATTTTTTTCCTGATGACAGTCATTATCTGGAAAGAAGCTTGGGTTTTGTTTTGGGTTCTTTTGTATACAACTCATGGTTGTATATTTTGATGTGAAGCTGTTGAATTATTTTCTGCTGATTTTACTGCTCTGGCTGCCGGATATGAACACAATTGTCTATATTTGTTGCATAAACATACTGTTATGAATCTGAATGTTACTTTAAGGGTTAATCTTCAGGATTCAATTAATGAGGAAGGCTTCAGCTCAGGTAACTTAAACTAGAGACCTGCTTTTTAGATGACTTCTCATCTAGATCTTTCTGTAGTCAATAACAAGAGGCAAGTTGCCCAAGTGTAAAGACATCCCAAGCTGAACCACATTCTCCCCACTCACTGGTTAGGGTTGGATTCCCTCTGATTGTGGATATGGGTCTAAAGAGTAATCTTAGACAGGAAGTTTAACTTTTTTAACAGCTTAAGACAGATCAGAGGGGTTCTAAATCGTAAACCTAAGATGCTCAAGCAACAGTCTTGGAACAGTTTCTTCCTAAACTGACACTCATCAGCAGGGATAGCTGAGAAACTCTCTGAAAAGAGAATTTAGGAATGCTTTCAGTTTGTATTATCTACCTAAAGTCCCATCCCACTGAAAAAACTACCCCAAAATTGAACATGCCAACATATGCAGTGGAAAATGTCACTGCAAATAAGTAGGGTTTTGTGCTGAATGCAGAGGAATATTTTGTTCTGATTTTATCTAGGAGGAGGATATGCAGTCTTGTTCAGTCCTAGTCTTGCATAGTTCTATGACAGATTTCTGCCTATCTTGCTCATATTTCTGTTCTACACTTCAAAAAAAAAAAATCACAGATTAATATTTTGGGTACTTTGCATCATCCACTGATCCTTTTCCTTCTGTTCTGATCCCTGTAGATTCTCGCCTCACTTTATGTCTCCTTTTTTTCTGGTATGTAAGGCAGTTATCACAGGAGTTTTCAGCAGCAAACTTTGGGACAACTGGATATTTATTTTGAAGAATTAAGCAAGTTTCTGGAGAGAGAGTGAGAGGCCACATGTAATGACAACTATATTATTTTAATATCGTACTAAATGGCTTTTTATAAACAGAAATCTTTTGCCTCACCTATTCTTCTGCTTCTTTGCCTTTCAGGTTCTGTTCCTTAAAGATATTTTTCTCTTGAGAGCTTCTCTGTAGTGTTACTAACTCAACTCTTGGGACATTTAGAATGTTGCTCGAAGCCAGTGTGTAGTATGTGACCACTTGACTCTTCCTTTCATTTGAGATTCATCTACCAATCATCTATTGTCAGGGACCTGTAATCCCCCCACCTGGAGAAAGCTGATCTCCACAACAAGCCTGTTGCACAATTTTTCCAGACCCAGAAACTTTGTCATTTTATTATCACTGAACAGATCTCCTCATCCTAAACCTGCTTAGGTTTCTTCCTTCTTCTATCTTATTTCATAGTCTCCTTCAGTCTGCAAAGATCACCACCAGGGTGTGCATGCCTCATTACTCTTTTTCCTTTATATTAAAGAAATGCTCACTCTCACAAGCTCACTCTCTCTAGCACCTTCAGGCCCATCACTTTCTATTGCCTGGCTGACTCTTGTTATCACTTAGCTAGATTTTTGGTGCATTTCTTTGCATTAAAATTCTTTTCAGTGATGTGCCATAACTCTAGACTCTTTTTGACCATCCTTCTCAAAATTAAGTCCTCCTTCAAACTTTGATTTTATTATTAATGAGACATGAGAATTTATTTTCCCTACTTTACCCACCCAAAAAAAACCCACATGCAAATCATTCCATTGGCTTTTACTTCCTCACCTTTATATTTCATGCCCTTTCAAACTTGCTCATTAGCTGTCTTCTCCTGTATGCATTTGTCCTATGTATGGCAGCTGAGTGCTTGAAGAATCCAAATTTCACAGAGAGTTGAGACATTTGACTTGTAAAGCAATACTGCTCTCAAATGTGGCCTCTGAAACAGAGAAGTGAAAGTGATGCAGAAAAGAGAGTGCAGGATTCTCCCAAACTTGGTAGAACGCAAATCATGTGCTGGGACTCAGCTCCCACCATCAGTTCAGTGCCGACAGAACCTTGGTGGGCAAAGGAGATCAAGATTCCACCCCAAAAGCAAGATCTATGGAAATAATTTTTAAAATGAGTTCTTAAGCCCAAACATGAGACTGCCCAAAATATATTTTGTCACAGATGTCAACAAGCAGCATCTTTTATTTTTCCACAAATAAGGAAATAATCTCTGATTTTTGCTCAATTCATTTTTCTGCACTTTGTGCATCTTTTCCCCATGCCAGGAATTCTTCAGGAAATTACATTAGGGCAAAGTCCAAGTAATATAGATATAATTCATTCAGATTGTTCTAATTCTTCACTCAAATCCATGCTTTTATCTCCTGGAAGTGCTCATATATCAGGACTAATTCTGTATCTCCGTACCCAAGTCATTCTTAGTTGCCACTTGAGTACTCACACACACATGTGCACTTCATGGATGCAATGACAGGGTGAGTGTCTGGATTTCCTAGGCTGCAGAAGCTGCATTCACAAATGTTTTCATATCAAAAAGGAAAATCAGAAGGGCTGAAAAAACTTCCTACCCAAAGGTTTAGGCCTTGCATCTTTTCTGACAGGGAGGTCTGTATTTCATTACTTCCTGGGTCAAAGATACATTAATCAGAAACAGATAGTGAAGATGAGGACCCCAGTAATTTATGGGGGGGAAAAAACAACCAACATTAAAGCTTGCAACAGCTGTGATGTTCAGTACTCAGGTGACCTCCATTGTGGTGGAATACTGCAACAGACAGAGCTCTGAGATAGAAATAAGTCCTCTTTCACACCTGCAATGTCTGCACACATCTCCATCTTTGTCCACTCTGTCCCTGCACAGTGGACCCTACCCACGCTTGCCTTGCCCTCCAGCAGGTTTAGTGGCTGCAGCTGAGCCTCCTGCACAGATACCTCACTGAAAACCTGTTAACTCTTTCTCCTGGTAACCATGGCTGTTCATCCTTCAGCTCTGCTCTCACCTGCGGCCCTTAGAAACTTGCAAGCTGTAACAGCTTCTTCCCTCCCCATGCTCAACTTGCTTGACTTGGTGTCCCACACAGAACTGCTTCTTGTTTGTGTGGGCACAATTTACCTGTCCCTAGAGCTGTTCCAGCATCCAGGAATGTGTTAAAAATCAGGCTTTCTTCCCATGGCTTAGACCTGCTTTTTTTTTTTTTTTTTTTTTTTTTAATAAATGTGCAATTAACAAATATTTGAGCAGCAAAGTGAGCAAGCAAATCAAATATTTATACCATCTATCACCTACAAAATGTTCAGAACATATATAAGCTGAGATACTCACTAGCAAATTTCTTTTCTGTTGCTGTTTTCAGTGGTATTAGTGATTACCTTTAAGACCATTACAGTCGTCAGGTTGTCGGGGGGATTAGTGATGCTGGTAAAATGGCAGGTAGATGAAATTCTATCTCTGTGTTGTCACTGAAGGACAAATGTATTCAGGCAGTAAATCTCTAAGAGGACAGGCAGTGCAAGGAATCATCAGAGGAATAAAATTTGTCACTTCACTACAACTCGTCATGGTGGAGAAAAACGAGAGTAGCCTGCCCCACCATGTCCCTAATCAGTGTTTGGCAATGCCTTGCCAGAGTTTTGCTGGTGATTTATTTGGTTCACAGTATATCTGATTTTGTTTTATTCCTGGCTGAGAGAGTTGAGGTTGTTATGTCTGCATAAGAGAAAGCTCTGGGGAGACTTGAGAGCACCTTTCGTACCTAAAGGGAGACTGCAAGAAAACAGGAGAGGAATTTTTAACAAGGGCATGTAGTGGCAGGATGAGGAGGAATATCCTCAAACTGAAAGAGGGCAGGTTTAGATTAGACATGAGGAATGAATTCTTCACTGTGAGGGAGGTCAGGCACTGGAACAGATTACCCAGTGAAGTTGTGGGTGCTCCATCCCTGGAAGTGTTTTAAGGCCAAGCTGGATGGGGCTCTGAGCAACCTGGTCTAGTGAATGACATCCCTGCCCATGGCAGTAGTGTTATTTCAAGTCTTAATAATAAAACTACTGCTTCAGTTGTGCTACGTGAGCTGAAGCACTGTGATACCTTGCGTGGAGAGGATAGCATGACCCTCTGGTAACATTTTCAACATTGATACCAAAAAATGCTCATAAAAAGCAGTTAATTATCTGTGGATCTTAACTGTTGTTTATAAAGACATTGATTTATTATGGTAGCCCCAGCAGTGTCCTTGTATACAGAACAATTTTTTAGCCCATTATATACTTAAAGCATCATGAAAACAAGTTAATAGTGTACAAAGGAGGAAAATGATTACTTTTGCTTATTTTGTAGCCAAAAGCTGGGTCTCTTGGATCGGGTTCGTGGTACCAATACTAAAGGAAAGCTATTTACCCCTCTGAATGTAGATGCCATTGAAGAAAGTCCTTCAAAAGAGCCTAAGAATGTTGTCTTGAATAATAAGGAGCGTTTTCGCACTGCATTCCGAATGAAAGCATACGCTTTTTGGCAAAGCTCAGAAGGTAGCCCATCTGTGTTGATTTCTTTCTGTGCATCCCCTGTTCTCCCCATTTTACTTTGTTCCTCTGCATATTCTATTGAAGGTTTGTGACTTTGTGGGACAAGCGTGTCTGGTACCTCGTTTTACGTGGTACGTTTGGGGAGCTCCAAGGAAAAGAGTCCTGGAGCGCAGGCAACATGGTGCTTCAAATCAAACAGCCCTTCTTAAAAGCAGCAATTGATATGGGATAAAGCCAGTGCTGGATTCAGCCTATTTGGCCTGGAAAAAGAGGGCACACTGGGCAGTGAATCTATATCCCCCAAAAAGCACATCCCATCATGGCCTGATTTATTGGCAAGGATGCTATGCTAAGGCAGCTCCCTCCTGGACTCCATCCAGCCCTGCAGCAGCCTGTGTCCAGGCATCTCAAATATGCCCTCACTGCCATCTCATTAAACCTTGTTTATAGAGTCAATGTCTTCTTCGCTCCCCCTCTCTCCCCAAGCCTGCTTCCCCTCGAGGATTTCCATTGGGTCTCCATGCAACATTATAGGGAATTTTTCCTCTCAGCTTCCCTGAGCACACATTTTCCTCTTCTTGCCCATAACATCTAAGTGGTCTTTAAATAACAGTTTCCCCTTTCTCATGCCAGCTGGCACCAGTGCATGCTGGACATGCTACCATGGATGTAGCCTGGGTGTCCACACTGGCAACGTGATTTTCTCCTTCATGAAGGCACATGAGCTCCAGGCAGTGCCAGTGAGAGGAGAACTTGGCCTGTGGCTTCTACAACCTGTTTTAGCCTTTATGTAAAATAATTTGGAAAGATCCATTGGAAAGGAAGAGAAGTTCCCAGTGTTTCATAAATGCTGGAATCTGAGAGGAGATTCTTCAAATAATGTGTCTTACAGCTGTCCCAAAATAATTAAATCCTTTTCAAGACCTGGCCAGTGAAAGAAGAAGCTGTAAGAGATACTCCTTTATTAAATTGCACTTACTTTATGAAGTACTTTATTCAGCCGGACACTTCTCTAAATAATGTGTGGTGAGATGTTCACACAGCTGGTTTTTTGACCTGCTTTGCAGATGCAGGAACAGGGGAACCCATGGCGGAAGACAGAGGCGACAATAGTGATTTCCCTATGGAAGATATGATCCCCACATTCAAGACAGCCATCAGAGCTGTCAGGTAAATGTCTTTTTTGAATGCTTATGCTTCAGGATATAACATTACCATGTTGCTACATGTTGATCCACTGTTTCTGTTATTGCTTTTTTTAGATGCAATATATGAGATAATTCTAATGTTTCCAAAAACATGAGACAGACCCTATTCAGCCTGTTGAAAGTATGCAGAAGGGAGAAAGTTTTTCAGTAACACTGACCACATCGTTTTGCAAGATATTCCATAGTGTATTTATTATAAAATAATATTGTTACTGTTCCTTGTTAAAATATTATGTGAATATGATATCTTGCTCAATTTAGTGACTAATATTTATATGAAACTGGAATTTTTGTTTTACAAAAAACTCTGAGCTGACCCAATTCTTCTTTATTCACAATTGTATGAGTGTGCAATCTACTTTTCAGTCATCATATTTTAATAGATGCTGAGGTTTCCATTTCAGCAGATTTTGGCTTGTGACATGTGTCACCCCTATTTTCATGTCACAAGAGATATTCCTTAGGTTAGAAAACTCCTAGTAAGCCTTGGTCATATGTTGAACACATCATGCAAGTAAAATTCATTCACTGATGCTCTGTTACCCCTTGATGCAGTATTTTTCACTCTCCTCCCTTGAAAAATGTCCCCATGGGAAAATACTCTGCTTTCATTGCAATTGCTGTTGATTCCAGAAGTTATTAATTTTCAAGCCAGGGACTTACCACCCTCCAGGTGAAATACTTCAAGTCTGGAGTGTCTCACATTTATCTCAGAAAAACTTCAGGGAAGATGGTTATAAAAATATAACCATATATTTATGTGTATATAACTGTGATAGGAGCCCTCCCACTTCTTTTCAAATTGGGTGCAGGAGAATCACTTACTTAAAATTCCAAGCTTTCTTAAGGCTGCTGAAAGCCAAGTCAGACAGGCTTTGCTCATGTTACACAACACTGCTTCCCTCCCATTGGAAGTTTCTTCATCGCTGTGTCCTCCACAGCTTTCCCTTTCTTTCCCTGATACCTGCTTGCTTTCAAACAGAGACATGTTATTATTACTTTTGAAAAACTTCTTTCCCACATCCTGTCCAAATCGAATTGATTCATGCAATTTCCCTTTAAACTCTATCAGTAGCCAAGATTTTTTTTTTCTTGTGTGGTGTACCCAGATCCTGAACATTAACTGGGAGTAATTCTTTCAGATAAAACCACTTACTGGATTTCAGGGTCATGATCAAGGAGTTTTTAAATTAGAATTGCTAACATTGTAATCCTTATTTTCTATTTAAATATTTTAATATGTAGTTTTTTTGTTATCATATATATTTTGGGTAAAAGAGGCATAGATATCAATTTGAAACCTTGAAAGATTTATAAGCATCAGAGTTAAAGAATCAGCTGTACTTAAAAAGTTGTAATAGAATTATCTTTGCTAAATCAAATTTTATACGGATTTTAAAAACATTGGAAAACCCACCAACCTTAAATAAAAAACAAATCAAAAGATGACAATAATTTCCCAGTTCAAACCAGCAAGTACCTGGAGACTCTAGTGAGAAGTAAACATCCATAAACCAAGTCTAAACCAGATGAGGATTTCATTATTTAAATATGTTTCCTCTCTTTGTTTAATCTACCAGGAGATATACACTTAAAGTAATGTATAAACAGAAAAGGATGAAAAGAAAGGATGCCAAACATTTTTCAAGTGCTCTGACCAGCAGTCAGAGCAGGTCCTTCTTATAAGAATTCTATTACTAATTACTAGGTCATTTTATAATAATAGTAATAATAACAACAATTATGTTATTATCATTAAAACAACAACAATCATGTGATACTGCTGTTTTCTTCAAGGACACTTCAGGCCGTTCTAAAATTTTTTCACCTCTTCACAACCTGAACTGCTGATAACTTCTTAACTTCCACGTTTGTATCTATTTAGCATTTTCTATCCAAAACTTTCCCCGGTGCAAAACTAAAAGCGAGATGAGAATGATTCAGCATTGCATGTACTATAAATTAGCTTTATAATAGGCTGAAGCATAAAAAAGCGGCTTCAACTTCACAGCTTCAAAATCTCCTGCACCTTGTGTTGTTCAAACTCCAGCTGTGATTCTGAAGCTTTAAACCACTTGTTTTGGACTATTAATTAGGAAAAGCCAACTATTATAAATTTTCAAATGCAGAATGATGCTATAGATTCTCTGTTTGTATTTTTTTTGCCTTGTTTGGAAATAACACACTCAATTTCCCAACACCCAGAGAATTCATCCATATTTTGATAAAACTTGAAATTTTCATCATGGAATTTATGTAAGAAATTAATATTCTTTTATGTTTATTATGCAGAATACTACAGTTTCGTCTCTATAAAAAAAAATTCAAGGAGACTTTGAGGCCTTATGATGTAAAGGATGTGATAGAGCAATACTCAGCAGGGCATCTTGATATGCTTTCCAGAATAAAATACCTTCAGACAAGGTAAGAATCTTCTGGTAAATGGGGAAAATGTATAGCTTTGCTGGCAAAATAAAAATATACTTGGCTTATTTGTGTACAAGGCCAGCCAGAAACTATATCTTTGCATAATGTTGCTGGTCCATGAGAAAACCTTTTCCCAAGTGAGTAGCTAGCAGGGATAACTGCAGCAAGAGACCACAGGCTCAGATTTAGAAGAAGGACATCAGAGTAAAAAAGGCCTGTGAATTTTCTTGACCTTATTTGATCAGGATCAAGTTTCTCTCCTCCCTATTTTACAGATGGTAAATAAAAGCAATAGTTGCTCTCCATGAGCTTTTCCTTTTCTCTGCTGACCCGTACCTAGTGAAACATACCATAAAAGTACAAAAATACATCAGCACAAAAGGTTTCACATCCCCTTTCACTCAGGTGTAATTGACTTATCTGAAAAAAACCTGGAATTTCAGGCCTCATTGTTCAGGTGCAATCTGCCCCCACATCTGTTTCCGCACAGAAGTGGTTCATTGTAATGAGCTTTTGAGGCACATGTATAAAACTTTGTGCTGCTTGTACCATGAGCCCAGGTCAGAGCTTGGGGCTGTAAACTTGTGTGGGGCTGAGTGCATGTGTGTGCAGATGTGTGTACAGATGTGTGTGCAGATGTGTGTGCAGATGTGTGTGTACAGATGTGTGTGCAGATGTGTGTGTACAGATGTGTGTGTGCAGATGTGTGTGCAGGTGTGTGTGTACAGATGTGTGTGCAGATGTGTGTGTGCAGATGTGTGTACAGCTGTGTTTGCAGATGTGTGGAGATGTCTGTGCTCAGTCTCTGCTCAGCACATTCTCTGAGGCCCTCAGTGACTCTGTGCAGCAAAATGCCACACAAACACCTTTATTTCTCTCAAGAATGGGCTTGGGGAATGCAACTCTTGCTGCACATTTGGGCCTTGTCTGGACTTACTTTGGCTTTGTAAGGCTGAAATCTTACTGAAATCTCTGATCTTTCTGCTGAACTTTGTAATTTCTTATTTCAAAGTGATTTTCCATGCACTGGGCTATCTCTTTTTCAAGTATATAAGATGTCTGTCAGCAATGCCTGGGGACCAAGCCAAGATCTGTCTAGCTTTGTGAGGCTTGTCTGGAGCTTTTTCAAGTTACATTTTCAAAACTCCTCAGGGCACTATGAAACCATGCAAGGTATTTGCATGGATTGTCCAATAATACAGATAACTGGTCTGTGGACTAGTGCTGATTGATATGTGGTCATTTTAGGGTGTGGGCTGAATAAACAGAGACTTACTTGCTCCTGAGCAGTTGGATATGACAAATGAAAGAATGTTTGATGTAGTAAAAGAGCGTAATTACATGTGCTGGAGCATTCCAATCTTTCTGCTTTTGTGCCAAATAAAAAATAGAGTAGACTTTCTTGTGCAACTTCATTTAAAGTTATATTTTTCAAGCCAAAAGAGTAACTAGTAAAGACAAAAATATTGCTGATAATTAGAAACAACAACTGACAGAATGTTATTGATTTATTAAGAATATCAGAAATTCTACCTTTTGCCAAGTTCTGATTTTCATTACCCTGCACAAAATCTGATGGGTCTCCTGACATTTTTAAAGAGGCTGCTATTGGATATTTTTTGACAATTACGCTGTTTGGTTCCTTTGAAGGAAAAGAAGTCATGTGTTTAAAACGTAAAGTTTGGAAACAGTGAGATAGAGAATTACTTAATTACCGTTAAATTACCAGGTAATTGCAATTCAGTGCATCTCTCTTCTCCCAGAAGAGAGCAGACACATCCTGACCCTCAATATATTACCAATTCAACAAGTGCTTCCTTTTTGAATCTTTGCTTCAGAGATGCACAGCGTATTCTGTCGTGTGTTAGCATTTGGAGAAGGACTTACACAGTTGAATTTCTCTTTTTTCCAGAGTAGATATGATTTTTACACCTGGACCTCCATCTACTCCCAAGCATAAGAAATCCCAAAAGGGAGGAGCTTTTTCTTACCCTTCACAACAGTCTCCCAGGTGAATTTTTTTATACCTAGTATTTAGCACAGCCCAATTCAGAAGTAAAAAGTTAATTAATTCTAGTAAGCGTGCTCTTTGTTCATCCACTGTTATAGTAATGATACTGAGAGAATATGTTGCTATTAGATAAATATGGGTAAACATTGAGCCAGAAAGTCACCAAGAACAATGTGTGATGGAAATCTGAACAATGGCTTCTTAATTGTCCAGCTCAGCTTCTCCACAGTTTGAAAACGTGGTTTTAAATTAAATACGTGCATTTGATTGCTGATGTGCTAAGTGTCTAATATTCAACTTGTAAAGCCGCTTAAAAGCTCAATAAAAATCACCAACAGTTTGAAAGTAAACTAGTTATCTTCCCGAAGTGAAAAAAGCCCCACCAAATGGCAAGCAGAGATTTTTAATGCTGCTGCTTTTAAACCAATGATTGGTGAGAAATACTTAAAATAAATTGTAATACCAGGTTTCTGGGTCTGAAAGTTGCACCATATTATTGTATTGCTGCATTCCGCATAGAAAAAATTCAATAATAAATGACATTTCTTCCGTTGTTTACAACTATCAATCTGTCAATAAATATCCATCAAGAACCACACAAGACCATCAACAATCTGTCCCCAAAGCTGTTGTGGTTGCTCCGAACAAAAGCAATCTTACGGAAAATAAATTATCCCACACAGGGAAAAATCTGAAACCACGTAAATGTGAAGACAGAGACCTAAGTATATGGAAGAGGCAGTGATCATCTGGGGAGGAAAGCAGATTGCAAAAGCTACCTGAGCCCATATCACCAGTAACCCAATGTGAAAAATCTGATATGTTTTAGTTATAGATTTTGCTCTAATAAGATTTATTCGCAGATATATTTTGGATTTTGTGAGAGAGAGAAGAACTGGACATGCTAAAAGTTTTAGAGTAGATTTGTTCCAAATCATGTTAAAGAGCAAGTGCTCAGAAACTGTTTTTCTAGGCTTTGGCATAGGTTATGGGAAGATATTGATTCCTTTGAGGTTGGTTTGGAAACCATTTGATAAAGGTTTAACTTGATCGTGAGCATCTTAGATCCCATGAAGTTATGAATCAAAGCTCTTTAGTAAGAGATCATCTTCTTACCTAATAAATTTGGTCCATCTGATGGACAGGCAGGAGGAAATTGCACAGATGAAAACCTATTTTGGAATCAGCTTTAAATCTCCAGACCAGACTGTCTCTTTCCAGCATTTCCAATCTCTGACACTTACTATTTGATATAATGAAATTGAGAAAAAAACCACACTCATCCTTGTAACTCAGATTCAGTCTCCAAAGACACTAATTATGAAGAATTAGATTTAAAAACACATGGCCATCTGTAGACCCACTCACTGCACTATCCCTACAATTTTAAAAAATCTGAAATTATTCCAACAAGCTGGAGAATAATTTAAATTTTATTTTGAAGTTCTGGGGCTTTTTAATCTTTATCTTAAACTTCAACAACAAAAAAATTAAATTAAAAATCAAGATTATATATTTTAGGAATGCGTTAGCATCATATAGAATAGACTTTCACTCCTGTTTGTATAAACAACTAAAAGGGCTCCAAGGATCTATATGAATAAATCAACAAGATGGTAATTCTGTTTTCTGATATAAATTGCTTATTATGATGCAAAGAAATATTGAACACTAATAGAGTTATTAATTCTTTATAGAAATGAACCATATGTAGCCAAAGCATCTACAGCTGACACTGAAGACCAAAGTATGATGGGCAAATTTGTTAAAGTTGAGAGACAGGTAGGTAATTTCATGACAAGGATGGAGGCTGAGGTGCTTGTTCAGAAATGATAGATCCGGCATAAATTCTGTATGACTGTGGCTGACCCAGGCAGAACTGTGCGGGTGGTGGTGAAGACTCACCAAAATCTTGTTCTAATGATCACAAAACAATGTTGCTAGTATTTCATGAAAGAATTTGCTTACCTGGGGAGTGTGCATTTTGAAACTTGTTGAATCAATGTCAGTATGTATGGCAGAAGATCCTAACCACGAGGTTGAAGTGGGACTTTTTCATTCCTGTAACCTCTATACTCCTCATAGCTGGTGTTTTTTGTGAGCAAACCTTTTTGCTTCAGGGTCTGGCTCTCAAAATGATTGTCCGCTCTTGTGCCTTATTCAAAAGAGAAAGGAAATTAGTCATGATGTGTAACCCTGATGTTGTGGGACTATTAGGTGGTGTTAGGTCATAGGTTGGACTCAATGGTCTCAAAGGTCTTTTCCAACCTAGACGATTCTGTGATTCTGTGATTAAGAGTTAGAGAACAGGTCTGTATGCAAAGGTAATTCCATATATTGTGTTTTGGTAATAGATATTTCCCACTGGTATCAAGACTTTGTCCTAATGTTATCAAGTCCTGTTGGATACTGGGCTGTTAAATATCCAGCAACACTAAGAATTTTTTTTGGCACAGTTCAAAAGGATGGGTCTTTGTAATCTGAGGCAGTTAGAGGATAAGCTGTCATCCATTTCAGCCCAGCTTCTGAGGGAAGGTCGTGGTTATCCTGTACATACCTCCATGACCAATAAAGATGGCAGCACACCATTGCTGGGGGCAGTGCTCGTATGGAATCACGGACTCTGTTTGAACAACTGACTTGAGGCAATATCATGACATTGGTATTTTTCAGGTAAATGACATGGGGAAGAAACTGGATTTCCTTGTTGATATGCACATGCATCATATGGAACAGCTGCAGATACAGGTTGCTGAGATAAGTCCATTGAAAGAAACCGCTTCTCCTGCAAGGGAGAAAAGAGAAGAAAACAAATATTCTGAATTAAAAACAATAATATATAAATACACTGAGCAGTGTTCTCGTGAAACTCCTTACAACTTCCAGCAGGTTCCAGTCAACAAAGTCAGCCCCTACGGTTTCTCAGCACGGGGTCATATGACTCACTCACAACCTTTATCAATAGGTGGGCAAAACTCTGGCAAACTGCAAGCCACACCTTCCTCAACTTCATATGCAGAAAGGCCGACAGTTTTGCCTATATTTACATTAATGGACTCCCAGGTTAGCTACCACTCCCAAGGGGACCTTCAAAGCCCTTACTCAGATAAGGTGTCTCCGAGGCAGAGAAGGAGCCTAACAAGAGACAGCGATACTCCATTGTCCCTTCTCTCCGTCAACCATGAGGAACTCGAGCGCTCCCCAAGTGGCTTCAGCATCTCCCAAGAGAGAGACGACTTCCCCTTTGGCCCCAATGGGGGATCGGCGTGGATGAGAGAGAAACGCTACCTAGCAGAGGGGGAGACAGACACAGACACAGACCCTTTCACACCAAGTGGCTCCATGCCTTTGTCCTCTACAGGAGATGGGATTTCAGATTCAATATGGACCCCTTCAAACAAGCCAGTTTAAAAGTGCGCGCGGGGGCAGTCACTGGTTGACTTCTCCTTGTAATGTAAGCATACTTTGTATATCTCACTTACTCTACACCCAAAGCTTACTAGTTCAAAACACCAATGGCTGCATAAGATGCATGTGATATTAGTGGTAGTCATTCTGCACCATTTCATACAATTTACTAATGCAGTTTTTTTCATGCTACCAAAACTAAGGAGCTTAGTTTTGAGCATGGTTTGCATGACTTTGCCCTATATAAATGGTACAGCTGATTTCTTCTATGATACATATCTATCTGATACTCTTCAATACAACGATGGTGAATTGATAACAGACAAGATACAGTGGTCCTTGCTACATTTTGTGAACAGAGCAGCAAAATAAACAGATTTTCAGGAGCAATATCCCTTTGTGGAAACATAACGTCTGAATCATTTTCCAATATAAGCAAATCTAATCAACCAAGCCAAGAATTTCTAATATCAAAAGCAGGGAAAAAGTTGACTCAAAGTATGACCTTATTGAAATGTTTTTGTGAATTAAATATTTCTCACGTGATCTCTTATATAATTACCCATGAAATACAATGTTGATATGAAATTAAGGGTAGTGTTTTAAATCTTCAAAGCCACTTCCTGGGATTGATCATAGGTATTTATTTATTGTAAATTGTAAATAGAAATCCCTCAAACTACTTCGAAAATCTTCACTAGTGTTTATAAAATTGCTCAAAGTAGGATTATAATGATGTTTGTTAGAAGATCTTTTGCTAAATCTATTTGCTACTTATGGGGCCAAATTTTATTTCTGTTCCAAAAATAAGGTTGTTCAGTGTAGGGAACTCCAGGTTTGTACACTCTACTATTGTATTGACTTCGGTGCTGCTAAGTGAGATGCATAATGTAACTCAACCTCAGTTTCCCAATCTGTTAATTGTGAGTTACACTTCCACACACGCTCACAGGTTGAAAGGCTCAATTCTCTGATACCTGCCAAGTGCTTTGAGCTCCTCATATATGCAGAAAATCGCTATTCTCTTCCCTGCAAGTCCCACAGTGTGAGATGCTGCCAGGATCAGTTTCTCTCTGTTTACCTTTTTTCTTGGAAATTGAGTGCTCCAAATCCATGAATGTGTGCTATATTTAAGATTAATGTATGAATAAATAATCAGCATTTTTTTCATGTGTCCCTGAGCAAGAGAAAGATAAGTATGCTCCCTAGGCCTCAGCCAAATATTTTTTCATGGAAGCTGGAAATTATTGAGAAGGAGGAGACCAGGAAAATCACTGGACCACTGGAAGGAAATCAATCAAAGGTCTCACCACTACAGTGGGAATGTAGTACCTATAAAGCTAGTAAAACTGGCATATCTGAATATCCCATGCAGATCTTAGCTGGTGTCAGTGAAGGTGTCCATGAAATAGCATCCATGTGATGTCCAGTGTGATGGCTGTACACTCTTTACAGCTGGTGGGAAATGAAGCAGTACAGTCAGTGAGCACAGGGTACAGGAACCAAGGCACACATCAACTTTGGGATGAGATTAATCTCACCTTGAACTCAGTTATCAACAATGACCAAATGTCTACCAACCTTAAGGAGAGCAGAGGGTGACTTGCTTAGATGTCAGAGGATCAGAGATCACACAGTCAATGGGAAGGCTCTCACCTCTCCCCTACTGATCCAAGGAGCAGCCTCTTTGCCATGGCTCATCCCCACCTCAAGTCCAGAATGACCTTGTCACTCCAAGTGACTTTTCCACCTTGGCCAGGGCACTGACCAACAAAGACACAAGGATTTGGCCCAAGTAAGCTGTTAGAAGAGGGACTTTCTGTACAGACTGCTTGTATTACACTGCAGCCGCACAACTGAGCATCCTTGGCACGTCAAATCCAAGCACAAGAACACATTACTGGGCTTCCCAGTGCTTACTGGGTATTGCAAAGCTCTGGATAGAGAGAGCTCCAGTCCATATTCACCAACTATGGTGGTTTTTCCCAGCATAGTAAACTTCTTGTTTAATTCCTCAGTATTGTTGACATCTCACAACAGTCATTCCATCCAGGGAGCTTCTGTTCTTTCCCAGATGTGAGCATTGCCTTCATCTTCATTGTTTGTTCTCTATTGGAAGAGACATCTAAAGGATTAGGGTCTTCTTACTTCATCTGCTTCTTCAGCTAAATCATGATTCATCCTTCTGGGATGGATCTTCAGGGAAAACAAACTGCTGTTGTTACTGGATTAAATAATGCAGACCAGTTACAGCCTTTGAAGACTGGGCTGAGTCCATGGAGCTGTTCTGAAGCCAGTAACTATGATGGTATGAGGCACAATTTTGGTAATTACTTAATTGACAAAATAGCATTGACCTGAAAGATAATCTGTTCTTGGCACAGTTTTGTGGCTAAATTTGCAAAGAATAAAACCAAATGACCAAAGTGTAATTCATTATGATTTGGCATATTGAGAAGAATTCTTTGGCCATCAGTGATTCTTGGAAATACCTGTATTGTACCTGCTGTAGGCTTTCTGAAATAGTAATAGATGTCTGTGGCAATTTGTGAGATTTAACCCTCACATGACAAGAGAAAGAAAAAGAATGAAATGATTTTAACATTGCTACACTTCTGAAGCTGGTGTAAGTATGTGCTAGACAAGCCTGCTTCAGTTTTCTTATATGTCAAGGGCCTGTCATTCCTATTGATTTCATCTGAGTTTGGGCCTTCTAAAAGTGCTTTCTAAATGTGAGCAATCAAAAATTAAGGCAGCCAAAAAGCAAGTGCAGTCTGAGAAATTTGTTTGTGACTGCCTTTGACAGTGGCTATGCCATGCAGTTCCCTGTCCAATTCCCACTGAAATTCTTCAGTTCACATTTCTGTTCTCTTCCATGACAGCTCATATTAAAGGAATCTTTCGTCAGTATTAAACCTGGCTGAAAATCCATAGATAGCCTCATTATAAAGGTATGTTCTTTCCAAGAGAAAATCCAAGAGACTTGAATGAATATTCACCTGCACACAGAGTGCACCCTCAGAGAAAGTGGAATTTGGGCTGCCCTGCACTGTGCACACCTAGCAGTGGAACTGTCTTGAAGTTAGTGTTTTCTATGGCATGTAATCACCAATTTGAAATATGCAGCTTAAAGGCATCAGGTCAGGTATTTGTGGCCCCATCATGAAATTTTAATGATGCCAGAAAAGATCTGCCTCTTCTTAAAAAACACTGGTGATAAACTCAGCAAGATCCTCTGCAGTGGACATTTGTGGGTCCTGTGAAGGAGATCCAAGAAATAAGACAAGGCAGATCTCATTAGCTTGTTTTTATATTTATTTTTCCTTCTTAGCACTGAAACCAGTCACTGCTCTGCTCATACGGGTGGTGTTCTTAGCAGCTCTCTGCCCTTTACATCATGGAGACTAAAAATAGGGCATCCATCGGTTCTGCTGTCTGTGCTGACAACAGATATGTGTCAAGGTGTCACCAGCAAGGTGAGATCTGGAGAACATCCCTGATCTGGGATATGCACACAGACATCATCAGACTGCAATCAGGGTGCGTCCAGGGAGTGCATCCACCTTGGAACTGCAGTTTATGTGCCTGCCATAGATACTGGACAAAACAAAATAAACTATGTGTGATCCCAGTAACATTAAGAAAGTCAGGACCTGTTTCCACGCACAATTCACAATTTCATTTGAGAGAGGCATTTGGGTCCATAATAGTCTTCACAATAGGTATTAATTAGATTTATGCCTCCTTCTTCTGCATGATGTTTCAGTTTAAGAGCTTTCAATTCTCTTTGGGTCAGATCTTTCTAGCTCTTGGCTGACACTAACACTTTGTTTACATGTAGTTAACATTAAAACGCATTGATGACTTTGATGACTCTCAACTCATTTCAGGCCTTGAGATATTTTTCATAATTAGAAAGTGTGGAGCTTTTCTCTGCTCTCCTTGAAGTTAGAAACCTTCTCAGACTGATGCACTGAGGACAGGGCTGGGTTCTAATCTATCTTTATTTATGAATTGCCTTGTGAAAGACAGCACTGATCTGGAGACATTTTTCTTGGCTACATTTTTAGACTGATTTTCAGTCACTAACAAATGCCGCATGTCTGGAAGTTTTCAAAAAGGTGAATCTGTATTTACATTGTGTGCCTCTCTTTGCAGCATTATTATCAATTAAGCTTCCTCACTTTAGATGCAAACTGGGAGTATTTGATTAAGCAGAAGGGAATGCTTAGTTGAAGCATGAAGGGAAGGTAAATGTGGTTTGCGCTCTATTTAAGGAGTTGGCACTTTAAAAAAAAAAATCTAGTCAGGTAATGGTTGTTGTACTTGCCTTGGCTCTTCCCTGCACTGAACTTATCAGTCTGTCTCCTATCAAAATAAAAGGGAATTCAATCCATGGAGAGATTGATTAAAAAGTCCCTAAACTGACTTTGGCTATATTTGCTCTGTTTTTATCTGTAAAGTTGCTGCATTGTTATGGTCCAGAGTGGAAATAGTTTAAAATTTTTCTGCTTCAAATGGTGGCCCAGGAGCACTGCAAACTAAAGCCCACCTGAACCCGGGCATAGCAGAGCTGCTGCCTTGTGGCCTTCAGGAGAGCACCCAGGTCCAACCAGTTTGTAAGATCACAGCCTAAAGCAATCGGAAAACACAGAGTAAGGAGCAAACTCGTCCCTGCTGGGAGCCCAGCTGCTGCAGAGGTGTCACATCTGCTTAGGTGAGAACTAAATCTATCCTGCTTACTGCAGAACACGGGAGGAAAGAGCTGGGGCTTGATTCCTTGAACCCCACAGCCCCCACCACTAAGCTCGAGGTACCTAAGAGCTGCAAACCTAAATTTCCTACAGCAAGTTTGGTAGGATGTCACTTTTTCAGGAGCCCAGATGAATGTGGGTGTTCACTTTGAATACTATTTTCAGAGGTGCAGAGGGAAAAGGGGCCATTTTCAAGTGTTTTTAGCGGGGCACTCTGGGAATGAAGGTCCTGGATATCACTTTTGCTTCTGATTATTTAGGCTGTAAGATTTGATCCTTCCCAATTCAGCTTTGAGTAGCTTCCCTCTGAAGTTAAGTGAAGCAAAATACTGAAAATGGGATTCTATTTCCATCATGAAGAACACGCTGAGACTGAAGGTTACATAGCCAACTGCATTTTGTTTTCTAGTTATGGCATCTTATTATTACTAGTATTTGTGCCTTGCTCACTGAAATTTTCTCCATGCTACAAAGATGCTTTTCAGATTCTGGCTGACAAGGGAACACAACTTTTATACAAGTGGCCTTTAGTGCTCTTTATAATATTATTTATTGTAATTTTTAAACTGTATGTGTAATTTCTATTCTGGCACTGTCCAATATTTGAACAAATTTAATATGTTTATTTCAATATATTATGCAAACAATACTTCTTAACTGATTTTTTATGTTCTGTCTTTAAAAACTGCACCACTTATTAATAAATAGAAATTTCAATTACGATGTGGATGAATTTATTTTCATTTAAGTTATGATACCTTCACATATATTCAAAGAACACATTGTCGAATGTACCCCATGCAGAGACATTGGCAAAGACCCTTTTGACTTCGTCTAGGCAGGACTAAACTCAGCTACATGTAGGTTTTATCTAGTTTCCACAGCCAGCCCTGTCAACATGCAGTAGATCCCATTATTTGTGACATCTTTTGATTTAGTGGCCATGTAATTTATATGTCTTTGAGCACATGTGTGGGGAAAAATGAAAAGTGGGGAAAAATACATTCATATTCAAGACATGAATGTGCTAAAATATTATGAAATTGCAAACAAAATGTGTAGAGAACACAGTAATGTCACAAGCATGATCAGAATATCCCCTGCAGGGAATTTGCTTGAATTCTGCCCCTGGTTCTGCGGCTGCATTTCTGTGCTGTGTCTGAAAGAGACAGGAATAGAAACAAGTGAAACATCACCTCTTCCCAAAAATTTATCTGGACACAGAGAGGTGTTTTTAAGGCATTCTTTGTGGCTTCAGTCTCATGGCTGTCACCAAGGAATCAGCTCTGCTGATACAACCTAAAAAAAGTTTTTTAATTTTTTGTGGTAGGTAAAAAAATATTCAACATTTATGCTGTGTCTTATCTCACTTCTAAATCACTGTAAGTCAGAATAATTAAAAGATCCTTTAGTAATGCAATACTAAGTTGTAGTGCTTTTGAGTATGTTTGTTTTAAATTATTCTGTTTAAATAAAAATAATAACTAAATAAGAAACAAGGTGGTTGCCAGGCTCTTACAGCCAGGTTCTATCTATTTTTGCCAAAGATTGACAGTTTGTGTTTTTTAAAGCTAATGTACCAGAGTGTGGAATTCTGAACCTTTTGGGGTTCAGGGTTTTTTCAGGTGTCTTCACTTTTATAGACAACGTTACCCCACATTATTATTACTGCCTTAGCAGTGAATGTCCCAGCTTGAACTGAAGGGCTTGAACTGAACCATGCAGCTGCCAGGCACAGCAATGACATTTACCTGAGCATTTCACAGGCAGAATGGGTGAACCACTCAGGTTTTGTTCACCTGCACTGAAAGGTATTGCATTAAAATTTCCCCTTGGTGTCACCCGAATACCAGAGCCTGACAAATCACTGGATTTCGGTAAGGCACTGGGTCTGATCTTTTAAGAAATGGACTCTAAAATGGGAACAAGATGTGATACCTATTCTGAGGCACAGCCCTGCTTATATCCAGGGAGGTTTTCCCTCCTGCAGCCTGTGCTTATGTCTATATGGGACTCATGGCATCCTATACAATTGTCCCCCACCTAAGCAGAATAGGACATAGGCTCAGCAGTTTAGAAAGGGTAAAAATTGAGTCCAGTATGGCTCAAGCAACAGTGTCAGGAGTGGAACTTTCTCAGTGTATCCTTCTGTTTCTTTGCAGGATGCTTTGATTTTTAACATTTGCCAGGGTAAAATGGTTGCCTGACAAACATAGAGCATCCTCGTGGATCACAGACCATCCTCTTGGATCATAGAGAAGGGATGGAATCAGGAAAGCCAAGTCCCATGGCAGACAGCAGCAGGAGAGCTAGACATTATTTAAAGAAATTGCCCTCCAAGATAACGGCTGGTAGCCCAATGGGTTTGGGACAGCACCACAGCTTTTCTCCTGTTTCTTTGTGTCAGATGCAGATGGAAAGCAGAATACAGACCAGGGATCATGGAAAAAGGTGTAATACATGCTATGAATGTTTTGGCAGACTTGATGGGATCAGTTACATGTCTGACACATATCCTATCAGAAATAAAATCACTTGAAAATTTCTTAAATACTTTTCTAAATAAGTTCTGGGCTGTTGCAACTTCTCTGTACCTAATCAAAGCTTTATGAGGGTTTGCAGTTACAAATGCCAAGTGCTTGATCACAAACTAACATCTTTGGAAGCCCCTAAGGAGCAGTGCATAGTATTGTGCAAAAATCTCATGCATTGTAATCCACACACAGATAAGAAAACCACTAGGACTTCATGCCTCTCTCCACTACAGATTTTCAAAATCTCTGTGGCTCCTTTTTTCCAGTTTCTCTCCTTTTTCTCCCTCGAGAGCATGCCTGAATTCAAAAAAAGTTTCACAATGTCAGACACTTCAAAAGAAAGTGTTCCCTACTTTAGACTAATAAATGTACAAAACATTCTTACTGAAAAGAGTGTGTAGATTTTAATGCTCATTCTGTTCAGGATGTTTTGTGGTGTTAGTACCAATCTTAACAAAATATTGATAAAAAAATTAAAGAAAAAATTATTTAAATGGCTGGAACTCTTTTCAGTTCTACATACATTTTCTGAAATGGGAAAGAAGTTCTATGAATGGGAATAAATACATGTTGCTATCTATAACTGTATATTTGGGGTACAACAAAACAAAGTGCTTTGTTGTGCACGTGGTTAAAAATAAACCCCTGCAGTGCTCCAGGCTGGGGACAGAGTGGTTGGAAAGCTGCCCAGAAGAAAATGACCTGGGGGTGCTGGTTCACAGCGGCTGAACATGAGCCAGAGTGTGCCCAGGTGGGCAAGAAGGTCAATGGCACCTGGTCTGTATCAGCAACAGTGCCACCAGCAAGATTGTCACCAGGGCAGGGATTGTCCCCTGTGCTGGGCACTGGTGAGGCCACACCTCAAATCCCGTGTCCCGTTTTGGGCCCCTCACTGCAAGAAAGGCATTGAGGGGCTGGAGCATGTCCAGAGAAGGGCAATGGAGCTGGGGAAGGGGCTGGAGCACAATTCCTGTGAGGAGCAGCTGGGGGTGTTCAGCCTGGAGAGAAGGAGGCTCAGGAGGGACCTTATCACTCTCTAAAACTCCCTGAAAGGAGGCTGGAGCCAGGTGGGGGTCGGTCTCTTCTCCCAGGTAACAAGAAAGAGGAAGAGAGGAAATGGCCTCAAATTGTGCCAGGAGAGGTTTAGATTGGATATTTGGAACAATTTCTTCAATGGAAGGCTTGTCAAGCACTGGAGCAGGCTGTCCAGGGAAGTGGCAGAATCGATCTACCTGGAGGCATGTAAAAAGTGTGTAGATGGGGCACTTGGGGATGCGGTTTAGTGGTGGACTTGGCAGTGCTGGGTTAATGGTTGAACTCAATGGTCTTAGAGGTCTTTTCCAAACTTAATAATTCTGTGGTCCTGTATATAATTTTTTTTTTTAGGAGAGGAAATGTTATTCTTCTGAAAAAAAATTTACAAAGAAAGAGTATTACATTTAGAGAATTGTCCTTAATAGAACTTGTGCAAAATTGAATAAAATAGAAGGATATTGGTAAAATCTGAAATTAAATTCAGATTAAAGGAAACTTTATAGAGCTAGTACAATTCTTAATAAAATAAACTAAATATCTTGTAAAACGGTAATGGTAGAGGACTAACAGAAAAGGGTTGAAGTGAAATCAGGCTTTTTCAGAGCAAATGGAATTTACACGATTGATACTCTTCGAAACAAAGTTTATTAAACTACCACTCAAAGATGCTTTCATGGAAACATTTGCTGCAGTAAATTGAAGTGTAACTGAAAATAAAGCTTCAATGGTCTGGAGTAAACTTGGGTTAAGTTTGCTTCTTTGTTCTCTATTTAAAAGCAGCGTTTCCTTCTTTCTTGCACGTCAGCATCTGATGAGAGAGGCACAGCTGGATATGTGTTTTCCAGGTAGGCAAATCAGACAGGTTTTCAAGGTGCTTTAGGTCCTACAGTGCTCCAGGTGCCACAGGTCATCTTTTAGGGCAGAGAGGGTTCATAGCCCAGGCAGGGTGGAGGGTGTCCCTGAGGGCACTGTCACACCAGGACAGAGCTGGTTGGTGCCACTGCCTGAGGTCACAGGGACGTATGGCTGGAGCTCTTGCAGTCACTCACACATATTGCAATTGCTACAGAGAAATGTGTGCTTTTAATCACATCTAAGGGTCTAAGAAAAAGCCAGAAGGAAGAAGTAGTGCATTGCTTTCACACTGTGCTCTCAGCCCACAGAGACGTAGAGCTCCAACAGCCGGACTTCATTTTCTCCCTCCTTACCAGAATGCCACACCCCACTGTCCTCTCTCTTACAGATAAGTCACAGACATTTCTTTGGAGTTTATTTAAATTGCATTAGCAGGGCCTTACCCTGTGTAACCTTCAGCAAATGAATGCATTTACTGGGTAATTTGTATGAATTATGTGCCTATACTGTGTTACTAAGAGACACTAAAAATGTCTTCTTTTCCTGCTCTGGATTTTGGGATGGTAGTTATGGACACAGTGCTGCCACACAAAGGGATGCTGGAAAAAGGAGGCATGTAAAGACTATACTCCTGAGAAAGCTACTTGCTCAGAGGGACGTTCTGAGTGAGAACACAGCATTGTCCCCAAGAGTCAAAGTTGGGGCTGAACAAAAGCCCCCTCCCGGGTCACCTGAGCATTGCTCGGCAGCTGAGGAAAGTTAAAATTACAGAGTCCCAGGGTAAAGCACAGCATGAGGCAAAACCTGCTGAAAGTCTAATTATCCTCACAGGCAAACATCAAACGGCTGGAATTGATCCCAGCGCACACATTTTCCTGGCTATACCTGGTTTTGTCAGCTGTTACAGAGGGGACTTTCATCCCAGCCTTCTTGATGTGATATTGAGCAACTGGTAATTAAGTCAGTAAAAGTAAGTCTTGTCAACGAAAAGGTGTTTCCATATTCCTCAAGCTGCAGCATTCAGTCACGAGTCATGAAAATTTTCCTTTTTTCACACCAGTAAATTCCATATAGAATTAAATAATATTAAATGCAGCGACACCCTGCCACATAGTGTATTTTTGTGAAAGGTAGAATAAAAGAAAACAAAGGTAAGATTGTGCATGCGTGTGCACGGATGTGTGGGCACCTTATTTACCAGCTACAGCTCTGTTAAATGTGGCTGCAGTTCCCTTGCAGCTTCTGAAGGTCTTGGTGAAGGGAGGAGTGTTGGATAGACAGAGACACAGCCCAACCACACACATAACGTGGTCACTGAAGCACTTTTTATTTCATAAACCGACTATGAATCCACTTAGCTTTCCTTTATTAATTGCTACAAGGTTTTGTGTGATCTCACAAGTCGAAATGTTCCATGGATTGTGGTAAAATTACTGAATGGGTGATCATTGGCTTTTAGTTGTGCTGCATCTAAACTCACTGATTTCAGAGGAATCGTTTCCAGCCTGCTGGAGTAAATGAGAGCAGAATTTCACCCACTGTTTCCAACAGTGATCACCTCTTGTATACTACTAAACATCACTCAGCATCACTGAAATTGCCTTATGTCATTGCTCTGTCCAGACCTCTCTCCCTTCCTCACCACTTCACCATGATTCCAGGCAATTTTTCCTGGTTTAACTGCCATTTTATTCCTTTTGAGGTTCGACACTTAAGACACACTTCAGGCTTCATCTCTGGCCTCTTGACAACGTCCCTCGTTTGAACTGAAGGATGGCTAAAGCTTTACCAAAGGGGCTCACCCTTGCCTACTTCTCACCATCAAAGGCGGCGTTGGTCTAATTGCAGTAAGCTGTGCTGTTCCTTTAAAAGGGAAAAAAAATCCTCCACAATTCAATTCTACTGCCAAGAGGAGCTTCCAATCCCCACCTGACCTGCCACAGAGCCTTTCCATGAGGGATTCAACAGGCACTTTGTGTGCTTATGATTGTGTTACCTCTAGTTAGTCCTTCAGGGATTAGGATGACAATTTTCACAGGATTTTAAGGAAAGATTATCAAGCCTGTCTACTCAAAGTTTTTGACAAAGTGTTTATTAAGACCTGGCTATAACCTCCAGTTTTATATAGGTTCTGAAGATAATAATCTTTATCACGAGAAATCAGGTAAGTTGATATTAACTATTCCAGATCTTGGTGGTTTCGCTTGTATTTGGAGGAAACCATTTCAGCTGTGCTATTAATGCTCAGAGGAAATTAAATGCATTTTTATTAAATGTACATTTATTGCATTTTATTGCTTTCTCACACAAATAAATCTGAACTTAAGAAGTAATTATATCAATGTAATGAAGCATGCTATTGTAACATGGGCATATTTTCACATTAACTTGAAATATTTCTTTAGACTTGGTGGATGATGGTGTGCTTAAAATGAGAGATGACCTTTAGGTGTTGCAACTGAATGAAGGTAAGGAAATTCATACTCAAGGACTTTCCTCTTTTATTTTTTTGTTCTCTTAATTTCTGTTCTGCTCTGTTAAGCATGAAGACGTGAGGAAACTGCTTGATATTGGAGTGCACTACGTTTGTACAGGAAAAATGAAAACAATTCAAACTTCATGGTTACCTGCCACATTAAAATGAGTTCCACCGAAGCATAGCTAATAAACATACTGGTTTAAGATTGCTGTTAACCCAGAGTAACAGAGAGGGATTTAATAAGAGGTCTTCGTGCATGTGTAAAGGTAATCTGAACTGGATTAAAATCTTCAATTCAGCTGTTCAGGGAACTCTGGATCAACAGTTCTAAATAAAATGGATTCTACTAATATCATTCAGCTTAAAATAACACAGGAGGATTATAATATCCAGTAGAATTGAAGGAGAATTTATAACCAAAGGCTTGACCCTCAGCCTTTATCAGATAAATGTTGGAAGTAAAACCTTCTCTGAGTCAGTTTATGGGATTTGTCTGCCTGCTCAGGGCTGTGAGGCACCTGTGCCTTCGGTGCCTGTGAATCTCAGTGTAGTCTGAAATGGAAATGGTGATTTTGATCTGGAAGACAATACGGGCTTCACTTTTGCAATCTGGACACGTATTTCAGTCATCACAGTGGTGTTACTTCAAGAGAGATACAGTTACAAAGTAATAAAGACTTGTCCCTGATAAATAAAAATTGGATATCAGATAACCAGAGTAACGCAAATGTGACGTGTATTGCAAGAGTTAATATTACCAATATCCACATTGCTGAGAGATAAGGTATTTCAGGCAGCAGCTCTAAGAATATTTGTCATACACGGTTTTGAAATTTAGTTGGATAGCATAAATTTCAGAGAGTTAATTCTGGAAAAAGATTTGGGGAAGCAGCTAAAAGCTAATGCTTCACATTTAAATCAAAATCTCCACCAAATGATGAGCAAGGGTAGTCCATTATGGAGCAATATCCCTAGTATTAAGATTTATCTGCAATTTCTTTTTGAGCATCTTATGCTGGTCAGGAAACACATCAGTGCTGAATCCGGCATTCAGGCAAAACAAGCACTCCCACCAATGGAGGATTTTCCATAATTTTATACCAACAATACACAATATTCCTTTGGTGGAAGTTGAACAGGATTTGTCTTACTATGATCCATCCTTCCAGGTTATGTTTGCCTGCTGTCCCTATCGTTAGATGTTTTGCTTGGTTGAGTCTGTAGTGTGATAAGGCCAGGTTAATGCCTTCTCAGAACTCCTGCTGGAAATCAGCGCTGTGTGTGGAGAATATTGTGTTGATTAGCACAGAGGGGCAGCTCAGCGGGGAGGACAGCAGGGAACTGCTGATGATTCAGATGAGCGAGAAAGCTACACCCAGTGTGTGGGGAATGCTTCCAAGCAAAACTGTGTATCTTGCTCTATTTTGTTTGTACTTTTACAGCTTTTCTCTCTCTCCTAAAATAGATGGCCCCTTCACGTGTCAATCCTCTTGCCTCTTTTTTGTCTTTTAGGAATGTGCTTTCTCTAGACCTTGCTCTTACTTGCTACACCAAGTCTTCTGTCAAATGATTTTTCCCTGCCCTGCTGCCATGAGCAACTCTAGGCCAGTTTAAATAAATCAGTACTAAGTTTTATCTCTGATAGGAAATTATCTGCTACCTACCCTTTTACTTATGAACCTTTGTAAAACAGTTGGTCTTTCAAATCAGTCTCTGAAATGCTCTAACCAAGTATTTCAGTGTTAGTGTGATTCACTGGTGACCCAGGAGAGCCCACATTCCTCAAAACAGGTCCTGGAAATCAAGTTTCCTCACTGTGGATGACCACTGGCCATCGATCTGCAGGGACAGACTGATAATGGGGCAGGGGATGCCCTCTTCTCCCATCTCCTAGGTCTAGGTCTTTCACCTGCCATGCAGCCAAAATCCTTGTGAAGGGCAGAGGTGTGGGGTCTTTCACCAGTCAGGGCTGCAGAGACACTCCAGCTGATCAGCCTTGCGCCTCAGGGACAGCTCAGTGGCAGCACTTCTGTTGTCCATGTTTCCTGCTGATGTCCCTTGGATCACTGTACACAGGGACAGCACTGGCTGTGCAGCCTGGTCACTCCTGTGTGCATGGAACAGGTCGTGGGGAACGTGCTCAGAGGGTCTGTGGCCCATAAACACTGAACCATCATCACGAAGCATGATTCATCCTAATGCAGATTTTGCAGAGCTAAGGTGGCACTCACTTCTCATAGTACAATCAAAATTCATAATGTTCTGTTCAAAAAGCAGCAAATCACCCCATTTCTCACCTCAAACAGACACAACCCAATAGTTGCCCTCTAATAGGACACTTGATTATCGAGATGAACCAGCCACCACAGACCACCTGCTCCAAAACTCATATAGTTACAAACCTTGCTTTAAATGATCACCTAACTCTACACCTCCTAAAGCCTGCTCTCCCCAGCAGCACCTCCCTGCACCTTTGCAAAGCACCAGTTCCTCATAATCAGCTCCACTGAGGAACATCTCTCAGTAACTACTCCCTATTTCATTGAACCGAACCAAAGACAACAAAAACGTGAGCAGAATCCAGAGATGTGGATTGGTTTTATACCTATCTCCATGCAGACTACACCTCCACTGCTTCCATCACATCAGCCTGTGAGCAGGCTTGAGCTAACACACTGGCCTCTCCTAACTACAGAGCCCACAGATCCATGAAAAAAAGCTGTTACAAGTCCCAGCAAGCTTCATAACACCAGGGAGTGGAAGTGGGGATAGCCTTGCCAGGGAGTCAGGCTCTGTGATTTTCATGTCAGCAGTACTTTCATGGTCTGCAG
This sequence comes from Falcunculus frontatus, assembly GCA_013398115.1. Classification (NCBI taxonomy): domain Eukaryota; kingdom Metazoa; phylum Chordata; class Aves; order Passeriformes; genus Falcunculus; species Falcunculus frontatus. The sequence goes on from VZRV01007977.1 coordinate 312,214, forward strand.
CCTAGCAGTTTGCCAGATCCCAAATGCTGTTGCAAGAAAAGCCAGGTTTAGGATTTCCAGTGCTAGACTTGTCCATGGGGTACTGGACTCTATCCATGCATAATTACTCTGCAGAAAGGTGATGGAGTATGGAGTCTGGGAATGAGATTCGGCCAACACTTTCTGCCTCAGTTCTATTCTTCTGCACATGCTGTGCAGAAACCATGGATGAGCCCGGGCCTGGGGCTGGGTAAAAAGGATTGGGCAGATGGACTGAATAGGTAGGATGAACTTCCTGAAAGGTCTCAGAGCTTTGCTTGAATTAGCAGAGCTGGCACTTACACATTTTTGACTCATCAGAGCAGCTAACACAGACATTTCAAACACAAAAATACTTAGTATTGCATCACCATCCCAAAGAAGAATCTCTTTAGAGCCACTAAATACAAATAAACTGTCTTCTGAATGTGTTAATTCCCTAGTGACTTTAATATGAAAAACATTTTAAATATGATGATAATAATTTCCTAATCAAACAGTATTATCTTCCAGACAATGATTTGCTGCATACTTGAAAGTTTAGCTACTCCAAGAGGATATTAAAAATTTTTGGAATTTTTTTTTTTCTGATTTTCATATCGTCCCTCATTTTCTGACAACTATTGAGTTATTTGGCATGTTCTGATATTACAAAAGGAGGGGAAACATGAAAAGAATTTTTTTTCCTCCTCTAATTAAATCTTTGAAACCTGGAAAGCAGCTCACGGTCTGAAAGGCAGACCACTGTTAATCCTTCCCAAGCAGGTAGGCAAGGCAGCACAGGACACAGCCTGGTGATAGTAACTACAGAATTACAAGACCAGGAATAATCAGACAAGCAGCATTTCTGTGAAAAAGAACCTCAGCTAACATTTCTGGTTTGAAGTGAAACATAAGGGAATTTTATCTTGTTTTAATAGAAAGGCTTCAGGCATTTGATGTGTCAGGTACCTTTTAGGCACAGGTTATCCTGCCAGAGGAGAGGGTTGTGCTGACAACCTTACCAAGTCCCCAGCAAAGCCAGTCTGGTAGGACTCAGAAATCAAGAGTTACATGCTAAACTCATGACACCCGCAGGCACGGAGGAAATACTGATTGTAGGATTTCTGTTTCTTTGCCATTTCCATCACCAATCTTTCTCTGCATCACAGAGATCTGATATTTCTCCTGTAGTCAAATAATTCTGGGATGAGGGCTGGATAAAATTGCTCAATGTTACAAACTTTAACACCACCAAAAGAGCATTTCTCTGTCCTAGACCAGCCAAATCTGCTGGAAGTCAGCATCCATAATGCAGGGGTTCTGCTGGCATGTGGCAGTGAAGATGAGCCTGGGATTTCTATGTCTCTTTCTGGTTTTCAGCACAGGTAAGGACAATGGTTTGGTGCTCCCCAGGGAATAACCCAGGTGCTTCTATCCCAGTTGCTCCCATAGCCCCATTCCCACATCTGTGGCAGCCTTGGTTCTTTCACCCTGTGTAAGCAAGATTGAAGAGCTGGAGCTACAGGGCTGATGCCATTCAGCAGGGCAGACCAGGTGATGTCTGTTCCGGAATCCCATGCCAAAAATCTGAAATCAGAAAGGTTTATAAGGAAAGAAAGAGAAGGGTTAGAAGAGCTCCTACCACCTAGATTGTCAGTCCAAATTTAGCTCTGACTGATTGAGGGTTGTTAATACAGCTGATTAACACTGCATCACAATTTATGAGCCCTGGATTATACATTGGCTACTGGGTATTTCTCCTTTATAAACACATATAAAGGGGAGCTTGGATGGGCTGAGAAGCTGAAGCTTCATAGGAACATGGGAGATTAGCATTTTCTAGCACTGACTCCTTTGGAGAGCCTTTAGGATTACTCTTTGGAGGCACTCAGCTATCCTCTGGTGGGATAGGAAGCCTAAATCCCAAACTCGTATCTTTGACTTGTCCTGCAATCTCTAAATCACCACTCTGCACTCGGTTGGTCACTCTGCAATTCACTTGAATGAATCCCAGAAAGCCAGTCCAATCTCCGGAGCCCAGCTCCAGCCCCTTCCTCCTGCAACACTGCTCTTGAGGACAGTCCTAAATCGCATGACTGCTCTGAATAACAAACATGCACAGAGAAGGGAAGATTTGTTTGGATTTGGCCTTATTTTACTCTCTACGTTGCAGTAAATGCTGTGTGCAAACCTAGTGAAGACCTCTACCAATATTTACTATTGTATTTTTCTTTTGATTATTGAGGGGCAAGCTCCACAGGGAAAACTGTTTCTCAGTCTCTTTCTTCACTTTTCAGCTTCGTGCATAAAAAAAGAAAATAAGAAAGAGAAGCAGGTGGCAGTGCTGGCTACTGCAGGTAACAGGCAGCACCAGGAGCCCCATCATCAGGTGTTAAAGGGAGTGGGAGGTGCTGAGTTGGGCATGGAGGTGGCAGCAGATGGGCCCTGCTCCTGCAGAGTCTGTGAGCCCCATCCCACCCCTGCTGCATGGCCACCCCACCCAACCCGGTCCCTGGCCGGGTTAACAACTGTCCTTTCCAAGATCTAATCTTCTCTTTTTCCCTTCTCTCCTTCCCAGCTCTCCACTACCTTTTGGTTTTCCTTTCCTCTCTTCTACGCTGTGGGCAAGCACTGCTTTCAGCCCTGGGGTGCAGCTTGGCTTCAAATTGGTTATAAATAATACTGGTGTCATTGGAAAATTGCATTTCTCCCCAAATTGGATTTTGCTCTCGTCTCAGCTTTCTGTGCTTCTTTTTCCATCCTGTCCTGCTCTCCCTCTCTCTGTCATGCTCACACACACCTTCCTCCCTCACACAGACACTGTACTGCTCTGCTTCAGCGTGATTTTGTGGGAGGGAAGCAAAAAAAAATCTGAAAATTTTGACTTGGGAAAAACAAATAAGCAACATCAACAGATATAAAACATGTTAAGATAAAAAGTGTGATTTGGCTGCAGCAAAACTATTCTGTTGCGGCAAGCAATATAGCCATCAATGTAGCTGAAGAACAAAAATCTGTATTTTCATGTAGATTTGGGGAAGGGGGAACATTTCCTGTAGGCACTTTCTCTGCCTTTTGTGACCTGCACAGAGACATCTGCTGCTCTGTTGGCAGCAAACACCCATTGCCCAGCAGGAGAGGGCACCAACATGCCGGGGCTGGTTGGGTCCTGCAGCTGCTCAAGGGCATGGTCAAGGGCACAGCTGGCAGACCTGAATTTTGGCCCAACCATCCCACTGTTGCTATACCTTGCTATTTTCTAGACTCATCTCCACAGTCCTGGAATTTTATTTTCTCATCAGCATTTTTTTGGTGCTCCCCAGTACATAATCTGCTCATTTTGGTTTTCCCATTCTGGCAGATTTCTAGCACCTGTAAGCAGGGGATGAAAAGCTGTGTCCTTGTGCCCTCATGCACCCCTTTTCTTTCAGAGCTGCCTGCGAAGTCCCTGGACCTGTCTGCTATTAACCTGACAGAGCTGGTGAATGGGATGCTGAGCACTGCTCTCAGAGGTAATGGGACATGACTGGATAGGTCAGCTGCCAGCCCAGCAGTGCAGGAGAAAAGGCACTAAAAGTGTTAGCAGGAGAAGCTGGAAACATGTTCTGTCTGCCTCCAAAATTGCTCCTAGGAGCATGTTACCTTCACACATTTGTAATGCAGATGGCTGTCTGCCCCAAAGAACTTAGAAATTAGTGTGGGTTTATATACAGACACAATATAATTACTTGTGGGACGTCTTTAGAAAGCACTTTATAATCCAGTGTATGTTTCAACTAAAAGAAAAAAAAATAAAAAGGAAGAAGCAGTACAAATAATCCTTCCTTCAGTGGAAATGAGAACGGACTGAGTGTCAGGCAGCTGTATCATACTGGCACCTCAGGAATCCTTTAGACACTAAATGAGCAGAGTAAAACACGCTGTTCTCACCATTTGTTCCAAGCACTAATAACATGGGCATGTGTTTCTGCAGGGACCAAGAAACTCTTCTCTTTGCTGAGTGTCACCTCTTACAGCTCGTTTGCCTTCCACAAAGTGTCAGTCACCATTTATAACAGTGAGTGTTGGCTCAGGAGCGGTTTCTCTCCCACAACCTGTGCAACAAGACACTGATTTTTTTCTCTGTCTCTCCCTCCAGTCTCTAATGCAAAAAATATTGACCCTGGCAAGTTCCCTATGCACTACTGCTACTGTTTGAACAATGTGACAAACGACCTGACAGGTGGGTACACAAAAGAGGTTGGCAATTGCATGTGCTTAAGCTGAATTATTTCCTTTGGAGACTAAGGCTGTAGCCTGAATCCTGCAGACTTCATCCTTATGATTACCACCACTACACTGAGGTCAACAGCCATAACTCACAAGGAGTGGCTGTTCTGACTCCATGACCTCAGTCTCAGATGGCTGCACCCAGCCAGCCAGTCTGGGATGGAGCCATCTGTCAAGTGACTGGCGTGGTTTGACTGACCAAAGGCCTCTCTTTCCTCCTTGGAATACAAATTGCAGCACAGGAGAGACAACCAGCAGTGTTTGATACATCACCTTGACCACTTCTGCTCTCCTGAGATAATCCACAGGAGGGGAACAAGGGCTTCTCTGCAGCAACAGACTCCAGCAACTTCAATGAGCCCCAGAGAAGGGAAAGGCAAGGACTAACATGGAACTGTTTAATGGAGTATAAAATACAGTCGGGCAAACCCTTCATCTGAAATCCTCATTCACACCCCTGATCTCACAGTATTTAACATTTCAGGATGCATCTGAGTGCCTGGATTTAATGACTGGTTAATGTGAGGCATCAAGAGTAGCTCAGAAGCTACAAATCAGACTCCAAACCCTCTATGCCACACTTGGTGACCCCATATGAGCCACAGTGGCTTTCATGGCTTTCTCTGGACCCACACATCTCACAGGCCTTTATGGATAATGACCCAGTCTGCCTTGGAGAATAGCAGAGGAACTTTTATCTTTCTGCTGCAATTCCAGAATATCTTGATGATTGGAGCATTCTCCAAAGCAGAAAAAAATTCAGGGCTGAGGTCCATGACTCCCTAAGTGAGAACACTGACCTGTCACTGCTAGGAATTACCACCACAACACCACCAGCCACTTTTTGGGTTGACAACAACATCATCAGTACATCTGAAGTAGACCCTAGAGGAAAAAATCTGATGCCTCCTGGAAGGTCCTACATGGCAGACAGGCAATTACAGCAGACAAAGCCCACAGGCTTTAGATCTCCTTCTACATTTAAGCAGAATAAGGAGAGCATTACTTTAAAATGTTCTCTTGAACAGATAAACTTAAATGAAGTTTACTTTTAGACAAACTGATGTAGTTTTGGATATCATCATTGAAATATACTTCTGCAGAGTATTCTCATGGCTTCTTCAGTCCATGCCAGCAAAATCTTTTTAAACTTTAAATTATTTTAAACTTTAAATTATTTTAAATTTTGTCATGTATGAGCATATATCCAAAATATAATCGCATACAAAAGTGAATTTTTGACTTGACATAGATGATAGCTTACGTGTTTTCAATAACAAACTTCCTCTATTTGTTGTCTAGATTTTACAGCTTTACTTGTTGATATCATTGGAAACTCCACCAGTTATCTCACAGAAATTTTCAAATCCACTTCTATTCTCTCAGGTTTGTACTTCCTTTTAACATTTATCATTGTCTTACTTGTCTCATTTACTCTTGGCATGAAAAGAAGCATAAAAATGTGGATAAAAGTCTTGCTCTTACTGAACAGCATTTTTCTTGCAACACATAGAACAAGATATGTATATCATGTGTATGTGTACAGTATGGAGATGCACATTTTTCTATGAGCACTTATGCTGTTTGAATGTTTTATTAATAATTACTAAAAATGGTGGGTTTGAGAATTTTGATTAAATACTGATATTTCTGGGAATTCTGGTTCCCAAAGAATAATTATGGACTATGCTATCTGAAGAATTTTTTCCATATAAAAATAATTGTAATTTAGAATTTTAATTAGATAGAAACTTTTCCACTGACAATATCAACATTTAGATTTGGTGGTGGTTTGAGGTTTTTGTCAAAAATTAGAAGGCAAATATTTGGTCAGCTGCCATAGACACAGAACATTTTTTGTTTGTATTTTTAACTGTTTAAGATAATGCCATAGAAGGAAAATTGGACACAATGATCTCTTTTATGTTTTTTTTGCCTTTCAGTGCATCAGAGCAATGACTCTGATTGTATCTACATCTGTGTGATGGCAGGGCAGACAGGTAAAAGTTCAAATCATTCCACCCAAAAATATTGCCCTGGTTTTCCTCAGTGATGATTTATACTAGGAACAAGCCTTTCTTGATATTTTTAAGCATTTCTATTTGCAGGGAAAAATCTGTCTGATTTTTTGGAAATACTAGAAAAATCTCCTGTTATTAATTACACGTTTTCCAGTAACACATCATCTGACCTGGGTAAGTACATCCTGGGGAATAAAAAGAAACAGCAACAACAGCGAAAATCACATCCAGGTAGCTCTTGCAATGAGTACTCCATTCTCATTACTACTACTTTAAATATTATTTTATTTTTTATTATTGCTTATATATTTGCATAGTATTGTGTAGATCATAATATTTAAAATAGAGTAATATTTTATATTATGTAAAGGTTTAACACAATAATTATAGCATAAATGTAATTAAATTTTACAAACTTAAATTATGTGTTACAAAGTCTTCTAGTGGAGGAACAAACAAAACCTGCTGGGATGAGAGCTTTTACAGAATTGAGCGCTGGGCTGGGGAGGGTCTCTAGTGCTCTTAATCTAACTGAGTGCCTGCCATAGCTCTCAGCACAAATGATCTCCTACTTTTACATGAGTTACCTTCAGAGAGGAGGTCAATATATTCAGTCTTTGTCCTGAGTGGTTCCTCCTCCCAAAACTGCTTTGCCAGGTTGAGCTGCACTTCAGATGCTCACCTTTCACTGCTGCCCATCACCATCTCTCATTTTCAATGATAGATTAAAGCAGGCAGACTGAAATCAGTAGCAAGGTGTGTGTGCTGAAAGCTGTGGGATGCTTCCTTTTAAAAATAATTTAAAAAAGCAGATGACATTTGGCCAAAATCCCCTTTAATTAAAAAAGACAATAGCTGTTTCTATGGTAGCAGAACCTGATTTCTTTCCTTTTTCTCACACAATATGTGGTTGATAGTGAGTGCTCTAACGTTGTCTTCTCATACCTCGAAGACCTAGATTCGATATTCTCAAGTTTTGTGAAATTGCAGGAAGACCCAAACAAGACACTGGATTCATCAACAGAACATGTGTGGACATTTAAATGTGAGCATATATTGTCAAAACTAATTTGTGTTCCCTTGATTAATGTCTTGACAAGTGATCATGAATATTTGCTTCACAGTTAACTGTGATGTTACCTACAAATAAAGAGTAGCAAAAAAGTTTATCTGAAACAGGGGAAGATGATGTCACTAATGCAATGAAGAGCTGGAGAACAGAAAAAGTATTGTGAAAAGCCATTTTACCAGAAAAATAAGTTTTCTAAAGAGGCAGAGAAGAAGAGAAAAACTCCTTATTGGTTTCAAACCAAAAAATAAGATTGTTTAAGCTATTTCCTCTTATTTTCTATGGTCATTATATTTTCTGTATTCTTCTCTATCTGTTTCTTCATAGGACATTCAGTTGTACTTGAGCATTTAATAAACTTTAGTACATTTAACTTTGCCATAGGGCTACAAGATAGAAAAGTGCTGCTCTGCCCCATTTTGAAAGCCAAAAAGCGAGGCTTTGTATCTGCTCACTTGTAACAGAAATCAATAGAAATTCTGACCTTGACTTCATACCTCCTTGTCATTGCAGCTACATCTCTCTCCTACAGTATGTCTGCATTTCCTGTAGTCAGTCTTCTGTCTTTTATAAACTTTTTTTAATTTCCTTAACCACATGCCAACCTTTGTTATCTCACCTAGCCACGAGTGTCAGCTCACACTGCAGTATCTGCCCTCCAGTACTTGCCTGCTTCAAACAGACAAGAGCTTTCTCTCTTTCCTCTGTAGTGAAGCAGTTTAGGAAATTAAACAGAAATTATGTGAGGAAAAAAACAAAACCCTGCAGGAACATTTCAGTTTCTTCTTTTTGTTTGTGATAACTCGCACATTAAAACGTTCTCAGTTAAAATTTCAAACTTTATTAGCGCTCCCTCTGTTTTCATATTTAAAATGAAATGGAGAAGTGGCCACTCAAGTGCCAGAGAAGCACTCAAGGAGTAGATGGGATTTTCTGTGTGTATTTCAGATATTGTTGTCCCCCAGTGTGTTGCACTCGCTGCTGCCGCGGGGGCACCAGCATCCCCAGTGTGCTGGTGCCCTCTCTCTGTCTCTCTTGTTTCTCCAGCTACCAGGATTCCTCTCACCCAGAAAGGGGGGGAAATCCCCACCACGAAGCTCCCACTGTGGCCAAAGACAGTTGGAGCCAAAGGATGGTGGTTTCCATCACCCCACGTGGATGCTCCCAGCCCCCAGGGCACGGCTGGACCCCCTCTGAGCCCAGGGGGGAGCTCAGCCCCATCGCTGGCCCCTCAGCCCAGCCCCAGTGAGTACGGCCAGGAGCACTGGAACCTGCCCTACCCAGCTACTGTGGGGTTTGGCCAAGTGTCTCTGAGGTGGAGGTTGGAGGGCCCTTCAGGGACACCCACTCTGGGTTACCCATGGGTCGATAATTTTACTGCAGAAATGTTAAAATCAGCTATAGGCTCCATCCTGTAGTTTCCTATCTTTATGGAATAACTCGGTCTTGCTTCCCACAAACACCTCTGCCACAAACACACTTGGGTCTTCCCTCTCATTTTGCAACTAATTTGGTGAGCAGACCTGTGAAAAAGCATATAAAGTTTCTTCTCCTGGTCTCCCCTAAACATGCCTTCTTGAAATCCTGCCCTTCCCTAGTCCACAGGCTTTCCAAGATCTAGTGAAGTGCAGCTTTTGTGCTTCCTATTTCATGCTGGCATTTTTATATGCTGCTGGCAGTACTGAGTGAAGGATTCTGTCTCATACATAGCAATTCTTCTCAGCAGACAGATAAATAATACACATGAATGACAGGAAGCATGTGTCTCTCTGTTCTCATAGGTGACATGTCCATGTTTTGGATGCAGACAGTGTCTCCACAAGAAGCCAGCAAACTGACACAAACAGAGCCAGGTAAGACTGATCTGGGACAGCAACAAAGTGTGTCAGTTGGCACATTTATGAAAGAGAAAGTAATATATAGAATACATAGGCTGATAGAATATATTTATACATCAATATCTGTGTGTTTATTAATGAAATGTGAGCTCTGGATTAGTTTTTTATTCTTTTCTGTTGTTCCTTCAACCAACCTTTCTTTTCGTTTCAAGGTGTCAAAGCAAGTTCTATTCTTTTCCCTCCCCTTAGATTTGCCTTCCTCAGTACTGTCTATGCCACCTTCCTACAGACCTGGTGTGACACTGAAACTTTACTCAGCTACCAGTAAGTAAATGCACCTCGTGGAGCAAAAACAGCAGTATGTTTGAAAGTAATGCAATATAGAAACGTTCCCATGCAAAAAACCCGTAGTTGGTTAATTTGCTTAAAATAGTTTATGTATGTAAGCCACTCAAAATGTCCAAGGGACTGGTTCCTATTTCTTTGTGAATTGTACACACTGCACATTCAAAACATAGTTCATACAGTGGTGATAGAATTAACATAGGTTCTCTGTGTGTCAATTTTTGCATTGATTGGTTACTGGAGAATGGAGAATTCATTCTTAAAAATAATTCCAAAAGAAAATATCATGCTTTAAATCTCCTCATTGGTATAAATAAAGTGATGAAACCAACTCATGCCACATGAAGCCTCCAGAATTGTTCTGAATTTACAATACTGCAAACTACTTTCTCAGCTAAAAACAACCACCATCAACTAGATTTTCATGAAATTTCAGTTCTCAGCTGCTCTCGTGTTTGTGTGGTGACTGTCTAAGAGAAGCTTAGATGCTGGGTAGAGCAAAGACTAAACTGCAGGGGTCTTCAATATCCTTTGGGTTTGATATTATAGATAAAACCAGAGGAATCTGAGGAACTAAAATGCTAGGCAAATAATACTTTTAAAGGTCTGTTTTAACATCTAGGAAATAAAACTAGGAAACGTGATAGTATGAATGAGCAAATAAATCCTGCAAATTCTGATGGATCATAGGTGAGGAGAGCAAAAAGAGAAGCTGATTACATGGTTTGTGATGAGTTAGTAGGAAGTGTGGAAAAATGAACTTTACCACCGGTATTGTCAAAGGAAATTGTGGGTCTTTGATGTGGATTCCTAATAACTCTGATGAAGAGAAGATTGCTGCTGGTAGTTAGCCTGCTGAAACAGAAGACATAAGGTGAAAACAGCACCACCAGCAGGTTTGTGCACAACAAGAAACTGCAGCCTTGTGGTCCTTCTCTGCTGGTGGAGCGGACCCAGAGCACTGATGACACTTCCAGGTCCCTGGCTCCACATGGGCAACCCTTGGGTCTTCATTTTGGGATAAGTTGGAGCCTCAAAATCCAAGTTTTTGTCTGGATTCCCTGCTAATCTCACCATTTCTGATTGTACTTTGATAACTGACTTCTCTTTTACTTATCTGTAAAGATGTTTTTTGGGGGTAAACGCATGTAATTCAGAGAGAAAGGTTCTTTCACAAATCTTCAGTATTTCTGTCACTGGGAAAAATTACACAATAGGGGAGCAGCAGTATCTCAGAGTTTCGGTGTAATTTGCTTTTGCCATTTGTTTTCCTGTTGTTGCCTATTGCAGCAATCCAACACCAGGATCCTGTGTTGTTTCTTTCAGCTTTTTCTCATTTAGATCAGGTTTTCATAGTTTCCAGTTCCATTCTGGTTGACTTGAATATCAGCATACGTTGGGCTGCTTGTCTTTTTTTTTTCTTTTTTACCCATGCTATTAGAAAAGAAAGTATTTGGGAGCGTATCACTCAGTGGGACATCTGTTTTCAGAATTAAATAGCACTATCAGAGTTAAAGAGATGACCATGAAAACCAGACATCAAGTAATCATACAAATACAACTCCTGCAGAAAAGCAGTGTCAGGGCAGAGGGGGAGGAAGCTATTGCTTGGGAGGCCTGAGAACACTGCAGTAAAAAAAAATATTGACTGAGACACATTTCCAAGGAAAAGGCTCATTGGTGTTGAGCCAAGGAGTAGTTCTTGTTGCAAAAGTCTTTTCAAACCAGGGAGAGAGGAAGCCAAATAACTTTGGTTTTCATGGTCATCTTTTTAACTCTTATAATGCTATTTATTTCTGAAATCAGATTTATTTTTCTCTCATCTTACTTCTGTTTAAAGAGCTCCAAATACCAGAGTCCTCCTCCGGTGTGCAACACTATATACCCTGGAGAACCTAGGACTGGGGACAGCCCATTTTGAAAAGGCTGGGAAATGTGGATTTCAAGGAGATGGGTGAACTGGAGTCACCAAATGCCTGTGAGAAAGCATGGTGGCAAAGGCTGCCTGCCTGATTCTAGGAATCAGGTGTTTGGGGAAATAAATCCAACAGTGGGATCACAAAGTGAGGAAGGGCTGATTCATTATTCCAATAATTCATTTCTTAAATCACAAAAGTGGGCGCCAACTAATAAAACATGGAAATATGCATGTTAGAGTATGCAGGGAGGGATATTTTGAGTCTGAATCATTCACAGTAACTGTAACATTGCTTTTCACTGGCAACAAAATTTAATCTCAGTGTCACAGGGGTGTGATATTGAGTTAATAAAAGAACTGTCTGTTTACTGCAAGAGTTGGTCACTTCATTGCCCCTGACAAAAATGTGGCAATTTGAAACAGAGAGGAGAAAAGCTCTGCACAGGAGCTGTGGTTCCTGCCATTTCTGGTCTCTTGACTAACTCGATTTCTTAGGAAAGAGCATTCTTAGAAAAAAGGTTGTGAAATAAATTCCTACTTTTAATTAGCTGTGTGAACTTATGCACTGAATACAAAAAATAAATTTCACAGCAGAAATTTATCACAGAAGAGGTATAAAACATTACTATGAATGGGTGAAAATTTAAATTTCAATGATATTATGTGAATATACTATGCAATCAAAAAAATAAATAGAAAATTAATTGAAAAAGAATTTAATCATTAAACAAATATAGAATTATGCAAATAAAATGTTAGTTTAAATTTAAGTGATTGTCAAAAATGAAAACCAAATCAATTTCTTTAGCTTTCAGCTTTTTTGTTTGACTTCTCTTTCCCGCATTGATGACTCCAAATTGAAATTGCCATCTTTCAATTTGCAGCTAGATAAAACTGAATTTCTGCTGGCAAAACACATAGCTTGAGTAAAGCATATAACACCTGGCTGGCAGGAGAGCAGTACCCACTTTGGCAGGGGCTGAAATTCGTAGGAGGGTGGCCTTCAGCAAGTTTTAATTATTCATCAACTTTATTATTTCTCATCAGCTTTAACGTTACTTTTCAGGGACAAGTTATATTAAAACCTCATTGCCCCATGCTCTGATGTTTCATTATTAACATGAAATGTGTTTACTCAAGCAAGGAGTCATTAATTTTTAATTGGCACTATATAGAAAAATATCAAGGTGTGTCAAATGCTATTAAGTGGACAAAGCCTAATGACATTTATGTGAAATTGCTGAGGTGAAGAGAAATGGGGCTCCCTCTTGCCCATCTCTGCCTAATTACACCTGATATTTGTGTAGTGCCTTTGACACACAACTGGTTTTCAGAGCAGCCTGTGAGTTTGGGAGCTGCCAGTGTCTGTCCCTTACTCCTCACATACTCCTGCTACCTTGGGCAAGCGCTGCCAGGAGAGAAATAGTTTCATTGCAATCTCTTTCAGGTTGGCAGAACTTTGATTTTCCTCCTGCCCAAGAATGCCATTTTATATTAAACTTCTTGTCAGCACTCGATGACTCAAGCTTATTTCAACAGAACTTCATTAGTCAAAATTTAACCTTCATAACCTCCGCTATCACATAACATAGCATTGCCCAAAGCTATGAAGTGTGTGAGACATGTGAACCTGGAAATGCAATTACACTGTCTAAAGGGATTATACTCAGCAGGTAAGGCAGTTTACCCACACATGGCCAAAGCCTGCTGCTAGTTACACAAATGGAAAAAATAATTGACAGTCACACTGCTGCCATTGCTTTGCTTGCTTTTTCTTT
>VZRV01007977.1:325655-440887 GCA_013398115.1 Falcunculus frontatus
TTTCTTTCTCTTTCTTTCTTTCTTTCTTTCTTTCTCTTTCTTTCTTTCTTTCTTTCTTTCTTTCTTTCTTTCTTTCTTTCTTTCTTTCTTTCTTTCTTTTTTTCTTTCTCTTTCTTTCTTTCTTTCTCTTTCTTTCTTTTTCTTTCTCTCTTTCTTTCTCTCTTTCTTTCTTTCCCTTTCTCTCTTTCTTTCTCTCTTTCTTTCCCTCTTTCTTTCTCTCTTTCTCTCTCTCTTTTTCTCTCTCTTTCCCTTCCTTCCTTCCTCCCTTTTTAGAGCCCCAGGATGGCCTTTGCAGGGATAGCCCTTATTTGTTGGAGGAGGGAAGACATTGCCTTGGAGCTCATAGTCCAGACGAAGTATAGCAAGAAATTTAGTGGGACAAGTCAGAATTGTGTTTTTTCCCCAGGGTGCCCACAGGCGATGCTCAGAGAGCCCCGTGTGACCTCGCCTCCTGTCACTCTCATAGTGCAGAAGATCAACCCCTGTGTGATGGAGCTCTGTAGGTTCTTTCAGCTGTGCCTCTGTGTTGGTCAGAGAAGATATTCCAGAAAGGAAGCCATGAGGTAAAACCTGGAACTGGTTTTTCTTTCTCTGTCTGCTTAAAACACTCCTTTAGGCTTTTTTTTCCCAAATGACAATTTTCAATCACCAGTTATTATTTTTGAGGGTCTGTGTCCACCAGCTGAGACCCAAATATGTTCCAGTGCACTTATCAGTGCCTGATCTGGCTCCAGTATTCCAGCTAAGTGAAAAAAGCCCAGCTACATTTTTCCAAATATCTAATGACATCATTGAGGTTGGAATCTGGCTTTTTATTTTGATATTCAGTAATAGCAACATGATATGCTGTGCTTATTATAGAATCATAGAGCGGTTTGAGTTGGAAGGGATCTAAAGACCATTTAGTCCCAACTCTGCTGCCATGGGCAGGGACACCTCCCACTGTCCCAGGCTGCTCTGAGCCCTGTCCAAGCTGGCCTTGAACACTTCCAAGGTTGGGGCACCCACATCTTCTCTGGGCAACCTGTGCCTTACCACCCTCACAGTAAAGCATTTCTGCCTAATATTCAATCTAAACCTGCCCTCCTTCATCCTGAAGCCATTCCTCCTTGTCTTATCACTACGTGCCCTTGTCCAAAGTCCCTCTCCTTACCTCCCTAAAGCCTCCTATCTTTAACTACATCTCCTATCTGTAAATACATCTTCAGGTACTGTGTTGAATACTATTCCTGGTTTGTGAAAAATGCAAGTTATGTCTGTGAAAGAGTCAAAAGAGTTGCTTACTCCCACAGTAAGTACATTTTCATTTTATATCTCCATATTTCTACATATCTCATTATGAAGCTATAACAAGGATTTTTATATATTCACAGAACGTTTTTTGTCTTTCATCAGATAGCTATTTTATCTGATAATGATTTTTCAGTGATTAAAAAAATATTATTTGACCTTCGTGTATGTTTTAATATTTCCTCATAAAACCTCTTCTAACTAATATTTTCTTGTGTTCTTCCAGCATTAAAACAAAAATGCCTAAAAAACATCTGTACATCAGTTTAGAGCACTGAGAAATTTTACTTCAAGCTGGAAGACTGGTGGCAGTTTTAGTTGTCTTTTTGATTTCTCAGTGTAAAAATCAGAAAGCAACATGTTATTTGCAAATATTCGAAATAAGACAAGCTATTAACCAAATGTTAATCTAGAAATGTCTCCTCCTCCAAGACACTGTAAAAATAATATGTAAAAACAGATATATTTTATACAAGTGGTGTAACTGCAATAAAAACATTGAAAGGCTTTTAAAAATCTTATTTTGTAAAGGATATACATCATTGGTTAGTGAATGCAAATAGTTTCTATTAGTTTTATTGACATTTAAGACATAGTAATCAAAATTAACAAATGCAAAATAATTTAAAAGCAACCTGAAATACTGAAGACAAGGATTCTCTGGTGTTAAACACATGCAGATTATTTTCTAAATCAGGAGCTTCCATTACTTCATCAATGCATGTAGTGCAGAGGGTCAACCCAGGAAGTGGCCAAACTGCTTGTACTTTGAGATGTATTTGTGTGAGCTCACCAGGATTCATAGGAGCACAGAATTATAGAATGGATTGGGTTGGAAGGGACCTTAAAAATAATCTACTTCCAATCCCACTAGATTAGGTTGCTCAGGGCCCCTTCCAGCCTGTCTTTCAAGTCCTTTATATGCAACTCTGGTGAACTAAAAAACAGTTCTAAAAAAATGAAAGAATAACCAAATCAATTGCTTGATCCCATATTTTGCTATGCTGCAGCAACATTATGCTACTATCTATCCAGAGTACATCATCAAGCCATTGATATTGTTTTTAAGTAAGAAGTTTATTTGCACTACTATTTGATGTTTCACTGAAGAGAGACGTGTTCAAAGGCAAAGCCAAGGAGGAAAGTGGCACTGTAAGCAATGCTGACCTGAGGGAGAGGTGGGATGCAGCAGTTCTCTTCCAAAATATATTTCACTGCTGTGCTCAGTAGCGTGGGAGAAGCACTTCTGTCATGTCAAAGAGCAGGATAGATTGGAGCAGTACCAATTACAGCTGATATTGAAAGTTAGGCCAGTGGGAGAAACAGGAATGTCCACACAGTGAGCGTATGTTGGGAATGTTAACACAGACATAGTTCTGGGATGCTGTGGGAGATCTCACCCTGTTGCAGCAGCTCTCAGACTGTGCCCACTGCCTCTTGTCATGTCACTGGGCACTACTGCACAGAGCCTGGCTCTGCCCCCTCTGCACCCTCCCCTCAGGTGTTTACAGGATTGATGAGATCCCCCTGAGACTCCCCCAGTGAAGAGTCCCAGCTCTCCTGTCCCCTCCTTATGGGAGATGTTCTAGTCCCTCCATCAGCTCTGTGCCCATTCTCTGAACTGTCTCAAGTTTTTCCATGTCTGTCCTACACTGAGGAGCCCAGAACTGGACACAGCCCTGCAGGTGTGGCCTCACCAGTGCAGAGCAGAGGGGCAGGGCCCCCTCCCTCTATCTGCAGGCAGCACTTTGCCCAGTGCAGCCGAGGACATCCTGAGCCTTCTCTGCTGCAAGGGCACACTCCTTACTCCAATTCAACCCTGTGTGCAGCAGGACCCCAGGTCCTTTTCTACCGAGCTGCTTCCCAGCTGGGTAGCCCCCAGCACATATTTCTGTATGAGGCTGCACCTCTCCAGGTGCAGGACTTTGTACTCTTTGTTGAACTTCATGAAGTTCCTGTTGAGGTCCTTCTGGATGGCAGCATGACCAGAAATGTCAGTCACTCATCCCAGTTCAGTGTCACCTGCCAGGCTGCTGAGGGCCCATTCTACCCCGTCATCCAGATCATTAATGGAGATGCTAAGCACGACTGGACCCAGCACAGACTGCTGGAATGCATCTCCAGTCACTGGCTTCCAAATAGACTTTGTGCCACGAGCCACCACCCTCTGGGCCCCACCAGTCCATTTTCAACCCACCTCACCAGGCACATCCAGTGCAGATATCAACAGCTTCTCTACGAGGATCTTACAGGTGACTGTGTCAAAGGCCTTCCTGAAAACCATGTAGGTCACAGAGTCAAAGAGCCTTTTGCTCATATAAGTATTTTTTCAATTTCCAATTGTCAGACTTGTCACTTCTCCATGCTACAATTCAGTGGACAGTTTGCCTTTGTTGATGGACTCTTTGAAGGGTGGCTGTGTCTGGCCCTGGCAGAAAGCACGCCTTCCTAATGAGAAGCCTTCCCAAAGCTCACTGAAACAACCTTCTCCCGGATTTCACTCAGCCTTGGATCAGAGCCACCGTGGATAGACGAGAGAAGACTTCCCAACCCTGAGGAATGCCAGTGTTTAAAGCTGTGTAAATTCTCACTCATCTTTCATCACTGAGCACTACCTCTTGCTAAGCTATTTAAGCCATATTCACATGCCCAAGAGATTCTGTGAGTGATTAATAACAATGAGATGCCTGTTATTTAATTACAGCCAAGAGTATTAGGGGAAGTTATCATATGGTGAATGCACCTGCAGAACAGACTTCTCAGTATAGATCCTTTACATGGCTGGAGCCATATTACCAGAAACACTGGGGGAATAATGACTCTAAGGAATCTCATGGAAGAATTAATTAATAAATGTTGAAGTGGGTTTGATAAAGGAAGTGATCACATGGGTGAGGTCTATATCCAAGTGGGTATAAATAACTTAGTACTGCCTTTGCTGAAATCCATTTGTCCTCCATCCAACTGCTTTGGGATAACATCCCTCAAGGTAAGCCTTTCTGGATGTTCTTTATGATAATGGATGCAGGAAGAAAACAATGTAGAATAAGCTACTTGTGACTTAGGAGTAATAGACAAAAATATAGGTAAGAGATCTGGAAAAACAGCTATAAATATTTAGAGCTGTTAGATTTAGAATCTCACTTCCTGATGAAATATTACAGGATTTTCTAATAGAAATGACTTCAATATTTGAGCTCAGAAAAGCAGATAATGGCACATATTTGAAAACTAATACATATATATATGTTCATTTATTTGTCTGTAAAAAGTCTATGCCTGATTTACTCGGAAAATCCTTCTAAATATAAAGTAATTTTTGACTATAGTTAAAAACCAATCTATCATCTTCCATTTAATGAAAAGTAGTGCAACATATTTAGAAGAATTTCTTACACACATCTCTTGAAGTTCTCTAAACAACATCATGTTTCTCATCAGGAAAATTTATGATATATTTTATTAGCCTCAACACAGATTAGAATAAATGTTTGACTACAGATTTTTGTGATATGAAATAAATATAATGGATTGCAGATAAACTGAATTCCGTAGACATAATCTCAGAATAATTCTTCATTTACACAGTGTTTCACAATATCTTCATTTAAACATAAGAACTATTTGAACATCCTGTTAGATCAATAAAGATGTGAAAACTGTTTGCAAAACAAATGAAACTGCAAGTGCACCATTTTATTGCTAAATGGCACTTTCACAGAGTCTCTTGAATCACTTAAAGCAATACCAAAATAAATATTGTTAGTCAGATTTATAGAGGACGTTGATAAAATAAGGATATAGAGGGCTCATCATTCCTGTAGAATGTGCATTTACTATGATGAGGGTACTATATAAAAACTGATACTAGACTATACTATTACTATAAAAACTGAATTATATCAGCCAGAAATATATCCGGGCTGCAAAAGAATGATCTCCTAAAATTAGATCTTCCCATTCCCAGATTGAAGAGATAACATTCTGTCTAATATTTTACTTAACTCACCAGGCACACCAGTCTGCTGTGTGACTTTTTTCTTGTCTTTGGATTAAACAAAAAATGATTGTAATTCTGCTGGTGTCTATGTCCATGGTGGTGTACAGTGGTAAGTGGCAATGTATTTTTATGATTATTTGACATCATGTCAAAATACTATTTTAAGTATGTGCATTTGGAAACAATCCCTTAGAAACACACCTTCTCTCTCCTCAAATTTTGGTGTTCAATACCCAAATGCACTTAAAGAAGTTTCTTTATTAAGTACTTATAAAATATTTTCCTCAGGACTCGTAGTGAAGCAAAAACCCATGAAAAACATGTTAAAAATACAGCCAAAAACTCGCAACTTCTGTTTGCTAGCATTTTGTCATTCTTTAAGTCATTTAGACTCCAAAAGTTATATTTCATATAAAGAGATTCTAGTCATTAAATACATTTGTATTTTCTTAATTCTCCAAACCATTCAGTACATCCTTAAATATAACCCATATTCAGCCAAAACTTCTCTTTTGAATTTTACCATGAACGGGGCTTTTTCTTCATATAACTCTTTATAGATTTTATTGTCCTGGGTGAAAGAACTTGCCCAAGTCAGGGATGAGCAAATATCTCAAATTTCTGCAGTCTCTGCACTGTAGGAATGTCAGTAAGAGTTCTGATGTGCAAGTGAAGAGAAGGACCCTTATAAGGTCTATCACAATTTCTGGTCAATCCATGGGGATATTTCTGAAGAGAAAACTCAGAACCCCAACATAGACAAATTCTGCACTGACCCACATCAACTTCACCGGTTGCCTCTCTTCTGAGGAGTTTCTTGCACTGCAATTCAGAAAAGAAACAGGTCTTACACAAAACATACAGGCTAAAATGATGAAGCTGAACTTTAAGACTCCTACTGTATAGAGAGAAATCAGAGAGAATATTCACATTTCCCACTGCAGTGATAGTGAATGCCAAAATACCTGCACTGTTTATTCTTTAAAAAAATAAATATATATATCTTTTATATTGATAATGCACTCAAAAATATCTGGACACTCATAAATTTTTCTGACATAATATTTGAAGAACAATTCCCCAAAACCTTAAAAAGCTGTTCAGCGGTGCTTAGATTCTTTTCCCCCAGCTAAGTACAATCTGAGAACGAAGGTTTAAAATGTTACCACATTTAGATTTGGGAAGGATTATTGGTTTATATTTGTATAGGATTTATTCTGCTGATCTCTCCTTTGAGACTGAACCAAATATTGGTGCATGAAATAGCATCTTTGAGAGGAATTAATGTGATTTACTTTGAATAAATCAAATAGTTTGATTTTGCTGCATCCTGACTTTTCCTGGCATAGTCGAGATTTTTGCTTCTCAAGGATTATGAGTACACCCATGCCTTGTATTAGGACATTTTAGTGAGCCATGGCTGAAAAAAAACAACTGGAGGTGCAATGATGTTTTTTGACGAGCTTTTTTTAGGCAACATTTCAGAAAACTGTTGTCAGGTAGGAAAATCACAGCTGCAGTCCAGAAACATTTTTATATGTAACTGAACGTTAAAAGAAATTCCATGGATAAGGTATACAACAGGAAAGCCCAAGAGCTGATGTATCATACAAGTCTCCTCAAAACATGTTGAGTTTTTCAGGAGGTTTTAGACAGAGGTGAGAGAAGTTGGAGTCCCCAGGGTCTTCTGAGATTTAAAGGATTGATTTTTGTAGTGAAATCTTTCACTGACTCTACAGGGAATGACATTGGACCAGTAGCTCCAAATACATGATACCAAAAGAGGAAAAGAGAATAGTTACTCCAGAAAGTCTTTTCTCTTTGTTCCTTCTACCCCCAATTTAAACAAAAGTAAGCAATCTTGTTAGCAAACATTGGTTCATTGATCTTGACTTGGAGACAATTAGAAATATTTTTCTTTGTAATGAGAGGATTAGAAGAGCCAATGGTTTGCCAAACTGCTGACCCTGCAGCAGAGATTCCTCTCCAGGGGAGCTTCAAACATTTATGTGTTAATTGGATGTACACGGTTCAGTTTGCTGAGAAAACTAAGTGCAAGTGAAGGATACTGGAGCAATCACAGTTTCCACTACCCCTGGAATATGGTTTTATCAATTTTGTCCTCTGATGCATTTCAACTCAATGGGATTTTCATGTTTTCCAAACATTTTGCTGAAAGGGCCAAATGATTAAAGGCTGTTCATCAAGAGACAGTTTGAGCCATGGTGTTATGCAGTGTGTCAAACCTGGCTCTAGTTGCACTTGACAGAACCTGGCCCAGGGGATGTTTGTCATTGCGAAGGAAATACAGGTTTTAAGCCAGAAATAAGGGCTCATTTTTCTTTAGCAAGCATGTGTACAAATACAGCATTCAATGCTGGTTTTTTTTGCAAGGCAAGCCATTATTTCTCCTGAAGCTGAATTCTTCATGGCCATGAAGCTTTCAACAGACTTGTTCCAGTTCTGTGAAAAGGCCAGCCTTTATTGGGAGACCTTTTCTGGTTTGTGGAAAGCAATTTTTTCCCCTTGGTCCTGCTGCAGTGAAGGACACTTCTGATGGATTGCTATTTATATAAAAGATTCTCATCGGGACCAAGAACTTCAGGAAAAAGAATAACACAAGAGGAAGCACCTCTCCCTTGCCTCACTCAATCCTGCATCCATATTTGGCAACTGAACTTGAGAAACTAATTGCTGGGAGCATATGACTGTTATCACGAAAATCTTGTTCACACAACAAAAGTTGTGGACATCCTGGAAAAACACTTATATATGATCTAAAAAAAAAAAATTCCTATTTTTCCTAATCCTTTGCTAAACATAGAGTTAAGCCTTATGTCTAAAATCCCCTTCTCTGCATTACTCTTTACACCTGTATTTATTGTAGGAAAATGTAACAGATGAGCAAGACAACTCTCAGTTCTTTCCCAGAATCTTTTATAGAGAAAAAGGACAGCTTTCCTAATGCCAGTTATTCTGAGATATAAGTTATGCCACGAATTTAACATTATGGGCTTTCTCAGTTTTAAATATTTAGATTCTTGGGACAGTAAATACCCTTTGCTTACTATGTTTTTTTTTAAAACCTCAAGGTTAAATAAATCCAAAGCAAAATAATGTCTTCTGAAATCATGTAGAGGAAAAGAACAGGTTAAAAAATGGGAAGAGAGAGAACAAATATTAGATTTCACTCTACTTCAGAACTTGGCAAACAGAAAAAAATGAAAGTGTTGAAAATATACCACATCCACCACATCATCTTCAAAAGGAAAAATAGATAATTAACTTAAAATATAAAGAGTTATAGGAAGAGAGACAACAAACAGTAAGTCAATAGCCAAGACAGACTCAGAAAAACCAAATTACTTCACTTCAAATAACCCTGCTTCAAATTGTAGCACAGGGTTATAGAGTATGTGGGACATAGTTTCAATTGTTCCAAACAAGAAAACAATTTCATATAATTCTACTGATTTGTCCCAGGAAGGGCCACTGTTGAGATGAGTGCAGGAAGACCAGGGTTAGCACATCCTCAGCAGCAACACCTGTTTAACAGAGACTGGGTTTTGAGCTGAAGAGGATGTGACTTACCAGTACACACCAGTTCGCACCAGTACACTTCTAGGCTTCCCAGGGTATGGGTGGAGCTTAGCAAGTGCTTCACAGCTTTGATAAATCAGCTTACCAGTGTAGGAAGATATTCAAATGCCTGCAGTGTATGTGTCATAATAAAATATATGTTGCTGGTTTACTGTGATTTTTTGGGTTTTATTTTTAAATCTTTTTCTTCTCAAATTTATTTGCTGAGGTAGGTGGCCAAGAACTGGAGCCGCCAGCATTCCTGCCAGAGCTGCTTAACACACCTGAAAGAATCTTGAGTAAGAAAGGTTTAAGCTTTACTTTCTGCAATATTGCATGGCAGTGGGGAATCCCTCGAACTCCAGAAGCATCGCAGGGAAGTGTGAGCAAATAGCTAGGAGCTCATCTCAAAATGGTTTAACAACTGAAGCAAGACCAGGGGAAGGCTGGGGACAGTTATTGTCTTTTTTTTTTTTAAATAAGCATGGTTTGTTTGTTTATTTTTTCATTTAGACAATGCCACACTCTTCAACGGAGTCTTTCAAAATGTGGAAAGTGTTGCATTATTTTTTGGTAAGCACCTGTTCCAGTTGTACTTGAGCACTGAATAGAAATCCTGTGGGGTTTGCTTTCATATATTTACTAAAATGAAACAGGGATTTTTGTGGGTGCAGATTTCCCCAAAGACCACTGTAACATCAAATACTGCTGAGTGTCAAGCACTGCTCAATGTCCCTGTGTCACTGCCTTGTTTGGGCTCTGTGTTCATGCAAACATCACCCATGCGTGACCCACACCTGCTTCACCTCCCCATACCAGGTGATTTATGGCTGTTCTCTTTCCAGACTGCCTGGGTTCTCACTTCACCTGGTTACAGTCCATCTTCACTAACTTCCCTGCCCTTCTCAACTTCGTGAACAAAATGAAGTGTGTTACGGGGTTTTGTCCCAGGGATTTTGAAGACTACGGTTGCTCTTGCCGGTTTGAGATGGAAGGGCTCCCTGTGGATGAAGCTGATGAGTAAGTCACATCCATGAGAGGTCCTTTTCTACCCTCAGGGCAGAATAAATGCCCTCATGCTCTGATTATCCAAAGCATAACACTTGTATAAATGATTGAAAGACAGCAATAAAAAAGTAGATTTATTTAGGGGTAAGTAACACCATCTGGCTCTAGTGAGAGAAAACATAATCTCAGGCCAAGACAATCAAATGGTTGTTCACTTGTATCAGCAGGAGGTGTGAAAGGAAATTCAAAGACAATCAAGATGTATCCATGTCTGTGAAGAAAAAGGGTTTTCCATCAACTTAATGTATTAATTCCCTGAGTGAAGACAGCAATGGCTTGGAGATGGCTAAAGTTTATAGATAGATGGAAATTAATCCATCTACTCTGCAGCATGGGATGGCTGGGAAAATAGAGATCTAACCCTGCTACTGGAAAAAAGCCATGGAACTTCTCCGTGAAAGGTTTTCTGAACAATTGTGATGATATCCTGAAATGGGAGCTTGAGTCAGTTCAATGGATTGATACCCAAGAGCTGAGCATCTGAGCTTTTGCTTCACTCAGCTTCATTTTAATGCAGAGCAGCACAAACCCAGAAACTACAGAAGCATCCATCAGCAGGTTTGTCCTGAGAATCATCCACAGAGCCAGTTTGTATTTACAAATTGGTTTGCAGCCCTAGGGTGAGGTTTCCTTAGCAGCACAGAACTCTTACTGCCGTGTGCAGCAAACAGAGACTGATTATTGCTTTGCCACTGACAGAGATATGCTCCTGGTTCCAGGGAGCCTCCAAGCCAGTGGCTGGTGCATGTCTTTCCCACAGACAGTTCCCACAGTGTTGCAATTTTTTTCACTGATGTTATTTCTTAGAAACTATTTTTGCAAACCTTGGGGCTTGTCTGTGCCATTTCTGTTCCATAGAAAAGGGCTGAACACCTCACTGCAGGTTTTTAAGGCATTGGAAAGTACTAGTGCCTGTAAGACCAACCTTTTCCCATTTCCCAGAGTAGCTCATTGTCATATCTAAATTAGGAGACAAGTTTACATTCACAGTCCTCATAAAAGAGAAGCTGGCCCAGAGGACAATGCATGTCTCACAATCTACTGCTTGCAAAGGGAAACTAAGTAAATTTTTGGATTAACTGTTGCAGTAAATGCTGATGTAATTGTAATTCTCCAAACCAACAAGAAGTGCAGAGAGTTTGTGTTAGACTTCTTACGCAGTTAGAAGAGCTTTTAGATGCTAACACCTCCCTAGACCTTGGGCAGAGTCAGGAGACTGTTGAGACATCACCAGTTAGATGGTTAAAACCCTGTTCCTGATGGAGCTCACAGATTTCAGCCTCATCTCTTCATCAAGGCACAGTAGAATTTGTGGTGCAGAGAAGCCATCAGGCCCCCCTGCTGGATGCTATTTCCCCTCACTTTTTTTAGATACATTTCTTGGTCTCCTTCTCTGATTGTGAAGGCAAATTAAATATTGTGATCACTATTTATTAATAGTGATTTATTAATAGTCAGTGATCAAATATGAAATGTTTTCTAAAGATAAGGAATGGGAAAGTGCACGTGTGGCCCAGAAGGGAGCCTGGCAAGGGGCAGGAGTTTGCTCCGTGCTCCGATCAGTGCAGGAGTGCTCCTGACCAGGGCTGGGCTCAGTGCACAGGCAGAGCTGTGGGGGCTGTGTAATGACACATTCACTGTGTCTTTAGCAAGAACCCCACTAAAGATAACTCCTTACATTGTGATCACAAGTTCACACTTGGCAGCAGATGCTGGGTTTGGGTGTCCGTGTTGTCTTTGCATTCAGCATTGTCCAGGCCAAAAGCAATTCAGTAAGAGAGCTGTCTTCTGAGCCCATTTCTCTGAAATGAGGGCATTTCAACCTAAATCTAACAGCAAGCCCCTCTTTAATCTGTGTAACAATTTTACCTGGGGTAAATGATGGATGTTTTACTGATGTTTCATTTACAGCTGATGTCAGTGCACACAGATGCTGTGTAGATGATTTATCTGTACAAAGAAGTGAAGAGAGGAGAGGATTGAAGGAGAGCTTGTTGGTTTAGTTGACATTTTATTCCTATTCAAAGCTAAAGTGGCCCTGCAGGCAATTTGAGGTTGGCAGGACAGCAGGGGTGCAGGAAAACCCAAGGATTCTGACTACATGGTGGTAGGAGAAAGTTCCTTTACTCCAGTGTGAAAAAAATATTTCCTGGCCCTTTCCCATGGACAAATGGTGCATTTCAATTGTGATTATTGCATAGAAGTACAAGAAATAGAGGATAAAATTGTATGTATTTATATAGTCCCAATGAGACGCAGGGATTGACAAGGCATTGCAGAGCCATTAACCCTCCGTGAGTGCCAGGTTCAGGGCAGTTCTCCAAATCTGCACTGAGAAAGGTCAGGACAGGACTGGATCCAAGATCTCTAGAGCTGACTCATGGGGCGTTGCTAGTCAGTGAGCTGGCAGTGCTGGGAATTATATGGGCACTGGATTATACGGGTAGTGGATTTCTTATTTAAAGGGCCTGTAGAGTCCTTGCAAGCACCCAGGTACCACAGCAGGACAGAAATGCTTGGTAACCCACAGCAGGCAGACCTGCTCCCACCACTCAGTTCTGCATCCAGCTATAGTTATCCCACCACTCTGACTCGGGGAAAGGCAGCACTTGGCCTTTCTTGTGTCTGGAGATCACACCATGGACCCTCTTTTCTTGTTTGGCATCTTTTTGCAGTTTTGTGTAAGAGCCACATGACACCACTGCAGTCTGACCTTGAACTGAAGCTAAATTGTGTGACCTCTCTGTTACTTCATTTTTAAGATGCTGTTTTCAGCACCGCAAATGCTACGAGGAAGCGCTGGAGATGGAGTGCACGTGGGACCCATCAAAGATATCTGCAGATGTCAGCTGCTCTGCTAAAAACCTGACCTGTGGTGAGATTAACCTATCAAAAGAGTTTAACACTGGAGCCTCACTGGACCAAAACCTCATTCTGGCTTACCTACCAAAAATCACAGAAAAATTAATCTGAAACTACCTCCACTTCCCAGGGCTCCTCCTCCCAGGGTTTCCCTGACTTTGCAGGACCACTAAGCATTGCTCGAGACGTCTCCACACATTGGAAATGCAGCAGGTGCTGAGGAGAGACCTGAAAAAAAATCTTCTTCTGAGGCATCAAGGCCTGATTTTTCTGCACTTTGATGGATCGAATCCTTTATTCAGAAGGTCATGCACACTCCTCAGCTACAGCAGTATCACCAGTGAGGGCAGAGACCATGTCTTACAACAGGAGCTATTCCATGCAATGCTGGTACAGGCCTCACAAGAGTGCAGTGGGGTTCTTTAATACCTAATAACTTTAAATATAATTTTTCATCAAGTATTGGCTCTCAGAAAAGACTATATGCTAGAACATGGTTTGAGGATACCAGCATAGAGGGACAGAATCCCCAAAATAATATCCTTACATATTAGTTAAGCAACAATCTGATCCAATTTCCATTGTTTTGTTTCAAATTGAAACCATTTTTGCTGTTTAGGCCAATGTCTAAAGGTCCAAGTGCATTTAAACATTAATAATGGTTCTTAAGCTCTTTCTACATAGTCCCCAACAAAAATATGAAACTTAAGTGTGACAGCTATGAAAAGTCAATGTTTTTTTAAACTCTGAAAGGTAGAAGATTTTGAAGAGGGAAAATAGTATTTCCTGGGAAATTGCTTCATATCCTTTATGTTAGGAAGAAACTCGTTACTTGGAGGGTGGTGAGGCACCGGCACAGGCTACCCAGAGAAGATATAGATGCCCCATCCCTGCAAGTGTTCAAGGCCAGGTTGGATGGGGCTTTGAGCAACCTGGTTGAGTGGAAGGTGTCCCTGTCCATGGCAGAGCGTGGAACGAGATGAGGTTTAATGACCCTTCCAATCCAAGCCATTCTGTGGTTCTCTGGTTCTTTATAAGGAGCAAACCACAAAGGTTTGGCTTGTGGACCGTGACTTCTTGGAGTTAGGAGGAATATTTTAAAGAAGTCTGTGAAATGTTGAATGCAGTATCAGCTGGATTAAGTTTTCCATGGAAAAACAAGAGCATTGCTCTGTAGTCCTCAATACTCTGCAGACCCAAGCAGAGAGGCAATAATCTGTTGCCAGCCATGCCAGGCTGCATTGACTGGAGTTTAAAACCAGGGTTAGACTATGAAACTTCACTGTGTTTAGCATGGAGAAGCACGGTATAAATAGGTTTACATCTAACAAAATACAGACTTCCCTTACAGGGAAGAAAAAGCAGGAGGTGGAAAAGATTTTTCAATAGAGCCTTGTTTGGATTTTTGTTTCATTTCCAGAGTCTGGGGATACCAGTGAACAGTTCCTCTGCACCTGTGACAAAGATGCCATTGAATGCTTTGTGAATGCACAGATTAACTCCTCCTTGAATGGGCTGGATGTCTCATCCTGTGCCTCTCCTGTTACAGGTAATAATAGGGATCTGATCGACTGCCCCCTTCTGCCAGATTTTCCACTGGCATCAAATGTGACCCAGTGAGAATGAAGCAGGAGCTGGGTGTTTTCCTGCCATAAATCTGGTCTCTGTTTCACATATCCTGTCCATTTACTGCTACTTGGGTGAATACCAGGAGAGAAGGTGGTAGCAGACTAATTGCTGTCCTGGAGCAGGGCCAGGAGAGGCTTCTGAGACGAGGAGGGGGCTGGAGCCCATGAGGAAAGAGGAGCAGGCTTGGAGGAGATCTTTTTGCTCTCAGTACCTAGTGGGGTGTGTAGAAAAGATGGAGCCAGACTCTTCCTGGAGGTGCACAGTGTCAGGACAAGAGGCAGGAGACAGAACTACAACAGGGAAATTTCATTTGGATGAGAAGAAATTTTTTTCTTTGGGAAGCTCCTGTCAACTGGAATGAATTATACTTTAGCAGGAATGCTAAAAATATTGCTACCCCAAGTCTTCCCTTAAACCATTCAAAAACTGTCTGAAAAAGCAAAAACAGGCTTACTCTGTTCAGTTGCTTGGTTTCCATTTCGGAAGGAAAAATCCCCACTAAGGAAGAAGGGGATGTTTATCTCCATTTTCACACACTGATCCGTGCTCTGCAGCTGAAATTATAGCCTTGCAAGACCAAATGCCTGGATTAAAAACTTCATTCATGTGGATTGCAATCGGAGCATGGCAGGGGCAGGACCTCTGGGCTCCCAAGCTGAGGGAGATGTGAAAAAGCAGCGTTAGCTTTTCTAATCCTTTGGCTCACAGTCAGAGCCGCCAGTGCTAAGGACAGACACTCACACCTGTATCACGCCCTGGATGTGTCCATACCCTCCTGAATGGGTCAAGGGAGAAGAAAATTCCCCAGGAAAGCTTGCATCAAAGGCAGGTTGTTGTCTTTTTTTGAGACTAATATTTCACTGGGATCAGATGGGCCTAATATACAGTATGGGAGATCCAACACACTAAAAATAAAGGGCAAATTGCTTGATGCTAACAGGAAAATCATGCTGATTTTACCACTGCTGACAAAAATAGGTTCAATTTTAGTTCACTGGATGCCTCTGCTAATTTTAGGCCCCTGATTATATTTCTTGATGGAAAAAAAACCACCTTTGAATGAAACATTTTCATTTAATGTTCACTCACGTTGTGATTCTTCTGTGTAGCTGTTCTGTCCAGTTCTGACTTTGGAAAGAAAAAATAACCCTATCTGATGAATCCACAGGCAAAGGATTTTGGTAGATTCTTTATTACAGAGAAAATTTTGAGTGAAATGGGCATGTATTTGACTAAATCTTTGATTTAATAGAAATACATTCAATGGACTCCTATTTGTACTATTCAGATCAAACAGTGAAAAAATCCCCTTCTCACACTTTATGAGAGACTTTTCTTTCAGAAACAACCAGCAAGAGAGAGCTGACAACACGTCACATGGAGGGTAGGTCATCTCTGTAATTCTTTGTCTGGAATGTATTAAATTGAGACCAATTTATACTGAGAAAAATAAGCTGCAGAAATGGGAACTTAAAGAATGCTGATTGCCAGCCAATTCCCCTTGTTTAGGTTGAAACTCTTTGGGATTATATGTTGCTCAGTAGAATTTAGTATCAGCAAGGTATAAATACTGAAGCAATATTTTAATACTGCTACTGTAATTATAAAAACATTTAGAAATAAGTTCCCTTCTGATGACTCTGATCATGTTATGCCATGATACAGTCTAAGGAGCACCCTAAGCCATGAGTTTCTGGACTAAATTCACTTTTTTTTTGCAGAGTTTTTTCATCAAGGGACCGAAGAAACACGGGCTGTGACTGCATCTGTGGAAGAAGGTTTGCTGCAGTTTTTCAGCTCCCAAAAGCTGAGAGAATACAAGATGTTTGCTTTCTTTCTGCCCTTCTAAAAGGACTGATGTAAAAGTAGATGCAATGTTTTGGTGACAGGAATCAAGATTGAATGGGAAGGTGCAGTTTTTCAATTTGTGCATGTAATGTGTTTAACCAGTGTTTACAGTAAGTTTCCCAAGGGCTGAGAATGAATGCTCTACAACAAAACCTGTTTTCATCAAAACAGCCTTTTTTTACCCTGGGAACACAGGCTGGAGCAGGTGAGCTGTTTGGCAGAGATGTCCTCTGTGGGTGCCAACCACTGGACCCACAGCCAATTGCATATTTCTTGTCTTTAAAAGATGTTGAATTAATTAGTATCAAGCAGTAGCATGAGGAAATACTGAGCATGGTTTGTGGCAACGAGCCACCAGCTTGGTGGCTTATTTACTTGTAACACAGAGATCCAGGCTGAAACCTCCTCTCTCTGAAACCTCCTGGGTGAGTCTAAACCACAAGACCTGGTGGTTCTTGTAACAGTCTTAATTTTTTTAATATTTTTTTTTTTTGGCTACACTCAGTGGTTGAAACTGTTCTCCTCTTGCCTGCATGGTGAGCACTGCAACACAAGAGGCCAGGGACAGAAGCACCCAAAGCCCTTGGTAGCTTTGGGAGGGGACACCTTGTAAGAGAAGACCAAGATATGAAGCAGAGGTGGAGACCAGTCTTGGACCATTACCCAGTTTAGCTGCTGCACTCCTGTTATGTGGCTCCATCACAAGCAAAGACACAAAGTGTTGTTAAGGGAGGAGTGGCTTCAGAGCTGTTTGGCAAAATGGACTGGGGGTGCTGGTCCACAGCTGGCTCAGTATGAGCCATCTAGTGCCCGTGTAGCCCAGAAGGCCAATGGCACCTTGGCCTGTGTCAGCAGCAGTGTGATCAGCAGGACCAGGGCAGTGATCACCCCTCTGCATTGTGAGGCTGCACCTCGAGGGCTGTGCTCAGTTCTGGGCCCCTCACTTCAGAAAGGACACTGAGGTGCTGGAGCATGTCCAGAGAAGGGCAACAAGGCTCATAGAAGGATGAGAGAACAGGAACATGTCTTCTGAGGAGTGGTTGAGGCAGATGGGTTTGTTTAGTCTCGAAAAGAGGAGGCTCAGGGGGACCTCAGTGCTCTCTACAACCACCTGACAGGAGGGTGTAGTGAGGTGGGGCTCGGTCTCTTCTGCTGTGCCTGCAGTGAAAAAATCTGAGGAAATGGCCTTCAGCTGAGACAGGGGAGATTGATATTAGATATCAGAAAGCATTTTTTCACTGTTCAGGTGCTCAGGCATTGGAATGGGCTGCCCAGGGAGGTGGTGGAGTCACCATCTCCGGAGCTGGCTAAGAGGTGTCCGCACCTGGCGCTGGGTGATGCGGTTTGGTGGTTTAGGGGTTACAGGGGCAGTGCTGGGCTGACAGCTGGACTGGGTGATCTGAAGGTCTCTTCCAGCCTTGACAATTCCATGACTGTCTGTTCAGAGACCCCATATCTGCCAAGCACACAAGCAACGTGCACTGGATTTGTGCAACCAGGCCACTGCTTAACTCAGAAAATCACAGAGCAGTTTGGGTTGGAAGGGACCTCAAAGATCACCTCATTCCAACCCCCCTGCCATGGGCAGGTACACCTTCCACTAGACCAGGTTGCCTGGGAAGAGATGGAAACGTGGATTTTTTTGAGAACTTAAGAACCTGGTTACAAGCTGTAGTGTGCTCCTCTGTGTGAGCCATTGCCCTAAGCGTGAATCTGGAATAGTGAAAACCACATGGAATATTTTTTTTTTTAAGAAACTATGCTTCTGACATTGAAAGGTTTGTGGATTTATTTGTTTTTTATTTTTTTAATAGCAGCACATGCACAGGTGTAGGTGCCTGAAAAGGCTTTATGCTGAATGTAAGTGCTGGCTGTTCCTTTATATCTCTCCTGCATTATTAAAGCAGTTTTTTACCAGATATTTTGCATTCTCACCTAGCAGCAGCTCCAGTGTTGGTTCATGTTTTTCTATGTCCTTCTGGGAGACTTTGTAATAGAAAACTGAGAACTCCTGAAGGAGTGAGAGCACCTGTATTTGCACTTCTGTAGCCGTCTTTTACTTCCTGAAAAAACAACTACTCGTGCTCTCTAATGAGGCAGTCCATCAAAAGGCTCCAAGTATTACCAAGGAATAAAAACCTGTATTAGGAATTTTAGGAAGCTGCAAACAAAACAGGTAACATACCTAATCAGTCTTTGAAGGAACCATTTGGAGAACCACTTACTATTTAACCAGCTATTTAACTTACTATTTAACCCCATTAAAGACCAAAGAAACTTTAACATTGACAACTGTGGAAGCTGCATTAAACCAAAGCCAAGTATCACTGAGAAACTCATTCAAAGGCAAACGAGTTATTCTTCACATCACAACATCCTAACAACACAGAAAAAGATGTGGAGATGATTTTTTAGATCATTTGACAGCTATGTTTATAATTTATCAAAAGGTAGTTGAGAAATGAAAATCATTTTATCAGATAAAGAAATAAATTAGAGGTCAGGGAGGTATTTGGGCTTACAGCTGCCCATCCATACCTGACTTTCAGTGCAGGCAAACACAAGGTGCTCACAAGGAACATGGCATCCTTCTTTGCACACCACTGGGATTCCAGACCTAATCCTGTTTAGTCTATTTGTCTGTCAAATGGACTTAATATTAAATTTCCCAATTCAGTCATATTCACGCTGCTTCTTTCATAGAATCATAGAATCCTATGTCAGTGCAATGTACATTATTCACATGCAGTGAGATTATTTTATCAGTATCCCTTCGTCTATAACCATCAATATACCACTGAGAAAAATAGGCAAATGTCTATCCATGATACATCTGGATCTTTCAGTTTTCAGAAAAAGCTCTTCTCAGCAACCTGACTATTCATAGCTGTGCTGGCAGTGTATTTCCTGAGTTTACACTTTCTGTTTTCAACAGTGGTTTCTTTTGAGCCCCGTGACATAGCCTTGGCGACTTCCAAAGCCAGAGGTAAGAGTATGATTAAATTTCTGTTGGCAAATTTGGCACTCTTGACTCCAGGTGAAGATGGATTTTCATCTATGAAGCTCTGTGGTGTCACAGTTAAAAATCTGCAGCACAGGATTTCTGGATAATATTTCTCCTTCTGCTGACTTGCACATCCTTCAGCAAAACACTTTGCTTCTCCTAATTACCATCTTTATAAATCCAGGCTGTTTGTTAAACTTCATAATGCTTTAAGTAAAAGTCATTTCAGAAATGCATGACAGAAATTCAGCAGGCAGGTCACTACCACGATGCCTCTGGTTTTTTGCACAGTTACCACAAGGGACCGCAGAGGCACAGCTCCTGCTCCCCCCATCCTCTCGATAAAAGGTCAGTGACCCTCAGTTTTCCTCTTTCTTTGACACAGCAATTCTTCATCTAAAAGCATCGCAGTTAAAACCCTGTGCATGGTAACAACAGGGCTGCTGGAGAATCAAATTTAGATCAGGGTCAGATAGCAGATACACAAACACTAAAACCTAGCTGAAAAGCATTAGCTGTTCCTTGCCTCCAGCCACTTATTTGCTCTTCCTCATCTAAGTATTTCTGAAAGCCTCTTCACATAAGGTTTTATGATATAATGGTTGTTTCTGTAAATAACATTCACAGCATCTGCTGCCAGAAGGGTTCATTTTGATTTTGCCTCCTCCATCACAGATAATTTCAAGGAACTCTTTCCCAGTCTAAGATCTGTTCCAGCTTTCGCAGGTGTCCATGCTTCAAGCACAGCCTCACCAGGAGGTACAGCTGAAAATGGAGCCTTGGTAAATCTGGAAGTTTCCTGTGGTCCATTTTGTGTAGAAAGGATTATCCAGGAAGGCTGAAATCCACCAGAAAAATGTCAGGGAAAACTGCATATGGAGAGTAGAAAGCAGTCATTTTTTGTCTCTGATTACATCGAACAATATCTCTGTCTCCACCCCAATGAATTTGGCATTGCTTTACTAAGCACTGGTCAAAATCACTAAATGCTCTCCTACATTAAGTTGAATGTATCAGAAAATCTGTGTATCGTGTTGCAGGTCTGCATGGCTCCCAGGAGATTATTTATGATATCTATTCTTAGCTAAGTGCAGAATTTCCCAAACTCTGATTTTATTTTTTACATCCAGCAGGAATCACTTTCATTTAAACATTCCACTGCCAAACAAAGTGGCATAAAATGTGCACCTTGCTGTGCTATCAAACACAGTGTGTGACTATTGATCCCTTTCTGCCACCTTTCATGGGCTTTGCTGTGTTCTTAGCAGTACTTTAATTTCTTTTATTCTATTCTCTTATCCCATGACAGGTTATTTTCAACACATACTAAAACTAGAACATCAGAAGGACAAGTTTAATGAATTTGAGTTTAGTCCAATTAATAAATTCAGCCAAAAAATTCAAACGGAAAGCTTTAAAAATATGAAAATGCATGCCCATCAGTATTTTAAAAGCATTTATTTTGTGAAATGCCACATCGTCCACACTGACATTTAGAAAAAATGAAACCATTTGATAAGTGTTTTCATTTACAAATTAGTTTATATAAAATAAGGTTTTAAAAGAAAGAAAAATATTTTAACTACCTCCAAATTCAACAAAACATTCCTGATCAACAATAAAATGTCAGATAATCTAAAAACAAATACCAATTTAATTTTAGGATAAAGAATCTCCTGCAAACATATATTTGTCAACTTATTTTCCCCTCAATATTTCCTTGTGGTTACAACCCAGTAAACCCTTCAGTCATCCAGCTCTGCATCAGTCAAATAATTTTCTCCTTTCACTGATGTTATTCTCAGTTTTAGAAACTTCAGGTGAACAGACACTTTTTTAAAGCAATTTACCCAGAAAATGACATCTCATGACATCTCGCCTGTACTTTATCTCTCAATACAGCTGACTAAGCAGCAACCAACATGATTTTCAGCACCTGGCACAGCTGTTTGTCTCAGTACATAAAGAATTTTTAAAAAAGCAATCAGCAGTTAAACTGATCATAGTTAACCATAGTCCTTTCTTCTGAAAGGCAAGAGATGTGAATAAATGACCAGTGTGAATAGTCTGCTTTTCCAATTTTCCTCTTGGATGTTCTTTCTCTGTGACCATCAATTCACACTAGTTCTGCCTGAGGATATTACTCTCACCAGCTATCTAAAATTAAAATCTTGCTGTTTATTTTCTATGTCTTCTTCTGCTTTCCTTTTTCTGCTTATTCAGAAGAAGACGGATTTATGGAAGCTGTGGTCCCAATGGAAGAGATAACCACCTCCCCAGCCTTATTTCCAGGAGGTAGTATCTCAATGCAAGTCAAAATTATCCCCACTGAGAAGATTCCTGCAGGCACACCTGCAAGGACAAAAGGAAAAGGCAAGGGAAAAATGAATGACACCTTTTCTAATTCATAGCATTCCCCTATTCCTGTTCACAGCTATCTGAGGAGTCAGCATTTTTTGTGGATATGTGAAATGACACTATTTTGTCCCTAAATCTTGGGGTTACATACAATACAGGATCCATAACACTGACTGCCCTGGAAAGGGCAACTCAGTGCCAGCTGACTGGGAAAACTTAACTAACCATTAATAAACAGCCTCCCACTACGAATTAACAAATTTTAGAAGACTGCCAGTTGGTAATAGTTCAGAATATGCACTTCTGGACAGACTCCTGAAAGAAGAGTTTATTGTACCTTCACAAGTCTAATCTACGCATTTGTCTTCTCCAGAGACAAGTCCTGCCAGGGGTGGCCTGAGCACAGCTTCCTCTGGAATAGCTCTGGACCTGGGACTGTCTGACAGAGGACCTACAGGAAAAGGTAAATAAAGGGTTTTTTCCCCATTACATCTGACGAAATATTCCGTTACCTCTATATTAAAAGCAGGTATGTATTACATATAAAGGTTATAGTTATTTTAAACCATTTGGATAAGCACATATGAATTGGTATTTAGAACAGGAGGTGCAGACATCTGCAAAAGCTTCCATCACTTTAACCTCTTATGCCAATGTGCTATCGGTAACATAAAAATTGCTTATTATTAGCTTAAAAGTACATTTTTCATGTAGTGTAGTATCTAAAATGAGCTCAGGGAATATTTCCCCCTGCTTTTGTTTGCAGAAAGTAATTCAATCACATCTTTAAGTTACTTTGTTTTGCCAGCAGCAGCAGCAGTAATAGGAACTTCCCTGCTCTTCATTCTGACCTTTTGCCAAAGTCTTGCCTGTCAGACTTTTTCTCACCATTTCTGATTCTGTTCCAATTCCTGCTCAGAGATCCCAGAGATGCCAAGACATTTCAGACCTGTCACGGCTATAAATCCACTCTCAAGGACTGTCCCATCCATACTGTTAGGCTTCCCAATGGAGAGAAGCTGCCCCAGAACTGGAAAAGAGCAGACATGAAGAATCAACCCCACCTTTCACCAAACTGGAAAATTTGATTTCAAAGTACCGTCTTTCAGAGAGCACAGATCAATGCACGAATCTGGGGTTTGTTCTGTGAATCAACATGAATGACTCAAGACCCAAGCAGGCACATGGGCACAATTTCCTGTTGGAGACAGAAATCCAGGATTGACCCTGACAGAAGCAGGGAATCAATCTAGAGCTGGAAAGGGGAAGATGGGATTACTCATTGGAGAAAGGAGGATGCAGACGGAACAGAAGCCCTCCCTCCTTCTCCTGCAATCCAGCCATCAGCCCCTTCCATCCTTTCCCTGGAAAAGTCCCAGAAGAGTCCCCCTTGTTCCTGATCTGGAACACTGTGTTCCTTCAAATCTTATGAATAATTCCCACAGTATCAGTTCTTCCTGAGTGGGGGAGCCACAGGAACATTAGGATTGGGATTTGGTGATGACAAAACCTCAGTAGCACAGCAGCCATTACAACAGGTCGCTCCTGCATTTGGTCTAGGGGCACCAAGCTCAAATTGGACTATACTTCAAATGAAAACAAAAAAAATTGTTTCCCCCAGCAAAACACGGTCATTGCCCAGCTGTCACTGGGGAAGCACAAGAGGTTAGGACTGTATTTTCTGAATTACCAAGACAGAAACCACTGAATGCTCAGTGGGGTTTCAATATTCCAAAAGAAAAAAAATAGCTACGAAAGATTACAAAGGACTGCTAAGTATTCTTATTGCAATCCAATTTGACTTGTGTGTTCTATCTCCTTAGGGATTTTTCTCCCTTTTAAATATTGCCTTGACCTTCTGCTGTCTTGCTCAGTCAGCAGTATTCTAAGAGCAATAATTCATGGACTGAAGGAAGAATTTAGAGATGGTAAAATGTTGTCTTTCAAAGTTTCTGATAGCACTGGAAATACTTCTATCTTCACAAGAGAGCCCTCAGTGAAAATGTGACGTGTCAAATAACAGCTTTGTTTTGTAGCGTGTGAGAGATTGACCTTTCTGCAAGAGAGAGGACGTGGAAGAGAGAAGAGAGAGCTGCCCCAGCTTGGAGAAATGCTGTTCTGTTTAACTGAGAGATGCCCAGAGGAATTTGAGTCTTATGGCTGCTATTGTGGCCAGGAGGGAAGAGGTCATCCCAGCGACGCACTGGACAGGTGTGGGCTCCTCTGTATGTGGCATTAATGGTGGGTGTTGTTGGGGTGCCCATGGACCAAGAAAGATCAGTACATCATTTTTTGGGCATTGTATAGCTATGTATCAGTAGTCAGGTCACATTTTGGGGAAAAAAATCCACTTAAATAAATAAAACATGAAATATTCTAATGTGACTAAATCACATTCTATCGTTGCATCCATGTTTTGGAGAGGACTTACTAACTCAATTAAAATAAGAAAGGAGAACGATGGGAGGTAAGCAGAGCAAAAGGAGTACATCAGATGGATGAGGATAAGGGTCACTGTGAAACTTGGCTAAGAGGTGGCTTGGAAAGTGATTTATGAAGAGAAGAATTAACACCCACCCAGGGCACACTGTCCTTCAGAATGGAGCAGAGCTGGAGCAAAGTCCTGTCAGAGCTGCAGCCAAGAGCCAGCACAGCTGACAATGAGGGGCAATGCAGACAATTCCACAAAATAAAAGCTCTGAGAGCATTGTATTTACAGCTAAAAATCTCTTCCTCTGTGGAAGGTCATAAAATTTGGGGTACATTAGGTCTAAGTATAGCAAACACCTTTTTCCTGAACTCACACACAAATAAAACTGCCTACTCATGAAAAATTGGACTAGATGATGGCATGATCTGGCTATAATGACGCAGTTTTCAGATTTCCAGCTAAGATTTGAACACTTGAAGACATTTCTCGTAGCAGATTAGGTCATGGTTACAATTGTAATTATGTGTCTTAAAATTAAAACAAATCCCAGTTAAACACACGACACCAAAGGAATTAGGAAGAAAGAAGTGAAAGCAGGCACAAGTATAGGAGGAAAGTAGGAACAGTTTGGGTTGTTTTTTGTTCTTCATAGAAAAAAAAATTCCAGGGTATGAAAACTAGTAGTTATCAGTTTTAATGGGCATTGAAAGTAAAGACAGACAAATAATTGTGAGCACTCTGGGATTCAGGAAGAGTAAGTGTTTTCCATTTACTTCTACTGCTTATTTTAGATGCTGCTTCTCTCATCACTGCTGTATGGAGCAAGTTAAGAAACTTGGATGTCATGCAGAAAGAAATTTGAGATCTGAAGTTGTATGTTTTGATCACATGCCAAAATGTAAGTTTGTGTTAGAGGAAATTCTCATGTCCTGATGACAGTGTATCAGCATGATAAACTGAGTGACACTATGACAGAGCTGCTAGAGCTGAGTATGGAGACAGAAATACTTAGCTTACAAAAAATTAGTAATGCTTACTATAAACTTGAGCTTTTTCCCTAGTTGAGACAAAGGTTATTGCATCACTATGTATGATGTGCCCAGGTCAGGCTGAGAAAATTACAGACATTTTATAATTGCGGACAGAAGTCAGCTATTTGTGTCTTTACATTCACAAATTCAACTAAAGCCAGAAGAACCTTCCACTGCCCAGCACCTTGGTGTCAGGCTTTTGTGACTTTGGGGACTAAAATTCACGGCAGATTTGAAAATTTTATTTTCAAAAGCTCATCTACCCGTGGAAAATTACACATTAACTAAGTTCAACATCTTTCAAACATTAATTGTGAAACTTCTCTTTCAGGCATTGGCTGGAGCACGTGTGAGAAGCTCCTCTGTGCCTGCAACGAAGCTGCGGCTGAGTGCATGGCTTCTGCCTTCTTCAATGAGAGCCTGAAGCTTCCCCACGGGCAGGAGTGCCGAGAGGAGAAGGTCTCCTGCCAAGGTGACCCTGCCAAAAGGCCTCCAACAGGCACAGAAATAGGCACAGGGAGTTCTAGCTCCGAGGAGAGCAGTGAGGAGGAAGGTGCTCTGCAGAGTGGATTTCGAAGAGCCAAGAGAGGGACCCAGCATCGCATCGGGAACTCCAGAACTGTGGGACACGAGGGGAGATAAACACCCACCCCCACGGGCTGGGGAAGGGGCATGTCAGCAGTCAGCCACTGAATACCTGCCTCCTTATCCTCCACAGGCTGCCTCACACTCTCCAGCACACAAATGACATAATCATAGACTAGGATTAAGTGTTAGGCTGTACTAACACCTTACTGTAGGGAGGTCAGCACCATGGACCATCTATCTAGGTCAGATACTACCTTAAATAATTATCTGACAGTATTCTGTATAATTTCGCTTGATTTCCATGTAAAACCTGTTGTGATCAGACTGATTTTTGTTAACTGTGCACTTGGTTCAGACTGGATCTTACTGATGGTGGCCAAGTATTTCAGGTTTTTAATTAAACCAACCTGCAACTACTCCAACTCCTTTTGCAGTCATTCTTCCTTTACTGAGCTTAGCAGGAAACACCTGGAAGAAAAGCTAAAGTAATTACATGAAAATGAGTTCATTCTTTCATTCCTGTCTGTAGCTGTGTGTGACTCCCTTCTGAAGGCAACAGAAAGTCCAAAATGCTGGACAGACCCTCCTCTTAGGGAAGCCTCTTGCCTCCCTGGGGCACAAGTTAAGGACATGACCAGGAAACTTCCCAGCCTGGTACAGCCCTCAGAATGTTACTCATTATTGCTCTTCCATGTAGGGGACAATGAAATCACAATGTGCAGTCCAAGGGTGATCAAAAGAGACTTCAGCACTTTGGAATGGCTGATCAGGAAATGTGGAGCACAGGTCTTTTTTCCCCCTATCCTTGCAGGAACAGACAGACCCAGTTTATCAATATCTGTCTCCATGCCTGGTGTCACAACTAGAATTACGGTTTTTTTTGCAATGGGATGATTAGCACAACACCAGACCTGTTTGTGTCAGATGGGATTCATATTTCTCATAGGGGCAAGAGGGTCTTTGCTCACGAGCTATCAGGGCTGACTGACAGGCTTTAAAACAGACCCGAAGGGAGAGAGGGGTAGTACCAGGCCAAGAAAAACCTTTAAAGATCCCTTCCAACCCAACCCATTCTACGATTCAATGACTCACCAACATCTCCTAGAACAAAATATGTTGCTACAAACTTCCCAGCGATTCAGCTGCGCTGAAAGGTCTGGATTTCTTCTCCATCATCTCGTTCTACAGGGCTGAACTTTGTCATCAAAGTATTCCTTACAGAGAGCAATGACTGTATCGTCACTTCCTCATGCAGATGCAGAGATGCTGCCTGTGTTCTTCCAGATCCTGCAGCATTCACTAAACCCCAGCACCTGATCCTGTGCCAACTGAACGGTGTGACAACAGCAGGTGAAAATGCCTCTGAATGTTCTTGGAAGAGCAGTTTATATCCTATAAACTTGTGGCTGGTGATATTCCCCCTTTCAGTATTTTTCCTACATTAAAAGTGCAAAGGATTAGTACAGTGTAAAAAAACAGAAACCACAAAACCCTAACAAACAAACAAAAAACCAAATACCACCTCCCCTCCAAGTGCAAACAAACAAAAAAAATCCCAACACACAAACTCCCAAAATAAACCCCAAAGGTATTTAGTCACATGAATCCCTCTGGATCCCAGTGGCTACAGCACCAGCACTACTGAAAAAAACCAACAGAACAAAAAAGACTTTTTTAAGGGAAGGCAGAGAGGTCAGCTAAGTGATGTGAGAAATTCTATTTGCAGACAAGATTTTAATTAACTCCCCCCCATATGCTGCACAGAAAAAGGACATCTCAGTACTGAATCAAAATGCGAAAACTGCAAAATGCCCCTTTTGGTTTTATGCTGAGGATGAGATCTGCATTACACTGCAACTTCTACCAGCCTTTTATTATAGGGATGAAAAGTTTTTTACAGCATTTCTAAATAAATATTGCAATGAGAAAGTGAGATAGATAATGAGCTGAAATGGGGAAAACTGGCCTGTAAACAGGTGAATGAAGTGCACTGCAGAGTAACAAAAACACCAGTTCATCTCTCTGACAAGAGCCGTGCTGCTGCTCTGAACATTGCACCTTAAGATAAACCCCCATTCCTTTCTGCTAATTATTACTACCTTCATGGTTATGCAAACATTTACTCAACGATGCTGAATTTTCTGACTGCAGAGATAGGGATGGATCATTTGATCAATCAGATAAAAGAGAAATAAAAAAAAAAATGCTGTTATTCAGAGAATGTTGTCATTAATTCCTTTGCACTTTTTTTCCAAGTATGTCTTATTTCAGGAAGAATTTAACACCCAAGTTTTACCCTAATTACTACCACATGAATTGTGTTGATAAAGAGAAGTCTTAAATAATCTAGTTATGATTAGCTGCATTTATTTGTAATCAGAGATCAGAGCTAAAATATTAAAAAAATGACAAGCAGATCAAGAAGAAACATTTATCTCATTCTCATAGTCACTTTACACTACATTTTCACAGATTCGGGGCACAGATGGCCAACACCTAGCTGATTCCCAAAAGCAAACAACTAATTTATTAACTACTAATCTAAAAATATTTCCTACTTCAGTATTTTAACTTTTTAAGCACTGAATTCTTTGCCTGTCCCATGGGCAGGGACACCTTTCATTAGACCAGGCTGCTCAAAGCACCTTCCAACCTGGCCATGAACACTTCCAGAGATGGGGCATCCACAGCTTCTGTGGGCAGCCTGTTCCAGTGCCTCACCACCCTCACAGGAAAGAATTTCTTCCTAACATCTAATCTAAACCTACTATTTAAGTTTGAAGCCATTCCTCCTTGCCTTATCACATGACCTTGTCCAAAGTCCCCCTTCAGCTCTCCTGAATCCCCTTTAGGTACTACAAAGTGCTACAAGTTCTCCCCAGAGACAGGGGAAATCATGTTCCTCCAGGATGAAGAGCCCCAACTCAGTCTGTCTCCATAGCAGAGATGCTTCAGCCCTTTGATCAACTTTGTGGCCTCCTCTGGACAAGTCAACAACTTTCTTGTTTTGGGGGCTCCAGAGCTGGATGCAGTACCCCAGCTGGGGTCTCACAAAGGCAGAGTAGAGGGGGACAATCACCTTCCTCACCTGCTGCCCACACAGCTTTGGTTTCTGGGCTGCCAGAGCCCCAGGCTGGGTCACGTTGAGCTTCTCACCCACCAATACCCCAAGTCCTTCCCAGGGCTGCTCTCAATCCCTTCTTCTCCCAGCCTGTGTTTGTGCTTGGGATTGCCCTGACCCCAGAGAAGGACCTTGCACTTAGCCTTGTTGAACCTCATGAGGTTCTCACAGCCCCACCTTCCAAGCCTGTCCAGGTTTAATAGTAAATAAATGCAGTAGTTTAATAACAATGTAATGCTGTAATACCTGCAAAACAAAATGGGTGTGTAAACTGAGGGCTATTTTAAATGCTAAAAAATTAGTAACTGACATCTAAATTGTTAACCAATAAAAATTAACTGACACCTCAGAAAACATTAATTTTAAATTTTGGTTTATTTTATTGCTTAAATATAGATTGCACAGTGTGTTCTTACATTTATTGAAACTGGTTCATTACGTACAGTACAGAATATATGACCACTGGAACAACAGACAAATTAGCCCTACTCTGGTTTTGGACAACAGGCTATTTCTACCTTTTAAAATTACCATGGATTTAATTTATCTTAAAGTGACCCACTACCAAAAGCTATATATTCTTTTTTTAATGACATAATAGGAAAGAGAACCCCAAGCAACAGCTGGAATACATTTAAACTGGGTACCAATTATAACCATTATGACAGTACTCAATGTGCTGCAGATAACACAGGGCCAGTTTGCATAAGGAGCTTTAA
The DNA here is from genome assembly GCA_013398115.1 of Falcunculus frontatus. NCBI lineage: Eukaryota > Metazoa > Chordata > Aves > Passeriformes > Falcunculus > Falcunculus frontatus. Next base: position 355,184 of record VZRV01007977.1, read on the forward strand.
AGTTCTGCAGCTTGTCTGAAGAACGTAAAGAGATAAGTGAAACAAAGCAGCTTTGTACTGTACAACAAACAGCATTCTTAATTCTTTTGGTTTCATTCATTAGATCATATAACAATAACTACCAAAACAACACATTTTACAGTCACTCCCATCTCCCACATGTCTAGAAAGGCCAGAGTGAACCAAATATCAACTTGCAGACTCCCTGAATTTCCATAAAGGAAGAAATTAAGCATCATGTGAACACACAGAGTGTTACAAGCTCTTCACTCCCTGCACTATACCTGCACATCACCTGCATTTCCCAAACTGAACACTGGAAACATGGAAACCTACCATCACCATAAAGGAAAAATACTTCATCAACAGAACAGAAGATGAAATGCTGGATCTAGTTTTTTCACATGCAGCATTCATGCAACAGAATTCAATCACAGAAACAATCCTGTATTTACAGCAGTCTCCATACTGCACAAGTGCAAACAGAAGTACATTCTTTATTACTTAGACTCCTTATTTTCTTCTTGTACAAAAGTGCCCAGTGATATTGTTAAAAAAATGACAGAGTGGGTAGATGTTTTACATTGTATCCCTATGTTGGATTTACTTTTTAAAAAATTACACCTTTATATAGGCCAAAAAACTATTAGTCTTACCTTAAAAAAAAAAAGAAAAAAAAAGTGAAAACTAAAAGCTAGAGTCCTATTTATGTGTAGACTGTGGTCTGATCAGGCTGATACGCTGCAGCAGTAAAAATCACAACGGAATGCTGTAGATAAGGGGCTGTTTCGTCATCCACTAACAGCTGTGATTGCACTGTTAAACTGAAAAGAAGGTCTCAATTACCTTTTGAGCTTTGTGAATGCCTTCTGAAAGTCTCAGCATGTCATCTCATAGGTTTAAGTAGCTGATATTTCTCTGATGTCATGCCATATCAGGCTTCTAAATGTAGTCCAGTAGAATACTGGACTACGGTTCAAAAAACTTAAAATCCTTTTTACAGTGGATTTGCAAATGCTCCAAACAGTCAGCAAATTAGCAGGGCTAATAACCCTTTAGATCTTGAGTTATGCAATCAAAGATTAATTTAGGTTGGGACTTCTGAAAGTCATCTAAACCAAGCTCCTGCTCAAAGCAGGGCTATCTGTAGTTAGGTTACTTTGTTCATGTTCACTGTTCATCCAAACTACTAAATTAAATGTCTACATTTATTATAGATATTTGAGAGCATTCACTCATGTCTGTGCTGCCCCAGCCAGATTCAGATAGATTAAGGGACTTCAAAGTTACTATTCATGACATCAATGACTGCTGGGTTTCTTTTTTTGCCTGCAGAATTTAGTGAGTCATAAAGAGAGCCTTGACAATTATAATCAAATGTCCATGATTTACTCTATCAGCTTTACTTTATTTACATTCGATTAGTATATGTTCAGATACCTAAACCTATGAAAGTCACCTTAAAGGTTTGAGAAACGAAACAAAAACAAACACAGAGATGCATCTCTAAAAATGCTTTTGCTTGAAAATATATGTAATAAATTCTTGATCATTAAATGGTTTCATTGAGTTTTCTTTCAATTTCTAAAATATCACTAAAAAGCTGTTATAAACTACAGAGAAATGTCTCATAGAATATAGTTTCAGTATTTATGATTAAAATGCCCTCAGTATATTTTCTGCTATACTAAATATATCTCTCCTCTATTTATACTAAAGCAGACAGTAAAATACTACAGTGTTTTCAAAAGTAGTTTGTAAACCATACATATTAAGACATGAAATATATTGCACAATTCCGTGCTTCGAGAGATTTCTCCTCTCTTATGCAAAGATTAAATTTAACTTTTAGCAAGAAACACAGGACATGTACTAGATGTATCTATCTAAAAAGCATGTTATGTGATGCATCAAAATATACTTAACAAGTGTCCATTAATTCATTCACTGTATTTGAACACATGTAAGGTATTGGTTTTTTTCCATATGTTCCAAACCAAACAAGCTGAGTAGTTATGACAGCATAAACAAGAGGGAGCTCAGGCAGTGCTCCACTGGTTACATTGAATGAGATGAAGCAAGCCAAAAGCATTCTAGTTCAACATTGAATTGAGGTGGAGAGGAGTAAAAAAAAACAACCAACCAACCAACCAAAAAAACCCCCAACAAACCGAAACAAAAAAAAAGCTTTAATAGGTTTTTCAGTTACAACATCTCAAATTAAAGGAATTTGAAGCAATACAAATTCCTAGAGTAACTGAAATATTTACCTATATGGCAAGACAAGTTTTAAATCTGACTTCTAGATGTACTCAAATATGAAAATGAAGAAACATGATCTGTGAAAAATCTAACTTAAAATATATTACAGAATAAAACAATTCAAGACAGCTTCACGAATTTGGCTAAAGTAATCTGCATTTGGTTCATGTCCATCATTATATTAAAGTTAGATACAATAAACAATAAAATTTGAAAACTCATCTTGTTCTTTCTATTGTACTCTACTCTAAATAATGTCCAGCAGACTTCAGAAGACACTTAATACACACAAAGATCTGGAAACTTCATCTCATAGACTGGAACAGAATGGTAATGAGCATGTCCAGCAGTAATGGTCATCGTTCCTGAGGGGCTAGGCGGAGGACTGTGTGAGAAGCACAACCAATATACACAATTTATAGTTATATGGATTGCTTTTTTATAACTTTACACACTAATAGTTGAGAAACAAGAGTAAGCTACCCCCCCCATATGTATAAATAGTATACCATAAAATAATAAAATACCAACAGCATTTTATCCTAGTCCTGAAATTCTAATGAAATTATCATGCCCTGAGGATTTTATATTCTTGTCTATATCATCAATTTCACTGATGTTACAGAACTATCCAAATGCATCTTACTGCTAATAACTATTATTTATCCTGCATAATGATATGCACAACTCTCTATAATAACACCATGTACTACTTGGGGTGCTCAGTATCTGATTACTTTCTCAACCAGATGCAGCAACGGGAAAACAAGAACATCCTGCAATACTACTGATAGACACAGAGATACTGCAAGACACAATGACATGGTTTCTGGATATTCTCCACTATCAGGACGATTCAAAGTTGTAAGAAAATCAAAGTGATGAAAAGTCCTCTTTTTCAGTGTGGTGGTTTTGGCTTGAAAATTTTTTTTTTTACTGTAGCTGGTATAGGGCTGTGTTTTGGATTTGTGCTGGGAACAGTGCTGATAACACAGGGATGTCTTTGTTACTGCTGAGCAGGGCTTACACAGTGTCAAGGTCTTTTCTGTTCCTCACACTGCTGTGCCAGTGTGTAGGCTGGAGGTGGGCAAGAAGTTGGGAGGGGACACAGATGGGACAGGTGACCCCAAGTGACCCATGGGATACCCCGTATCATATGGTGTCACGCTCAGCAGTAACAACTTTTAGGAAAGAAGCAGGAAAAAAAGGACATTCAGAGTGATGGTATTTGCCTTCCTAAAGAGCCCTGCTTTCCCGGAGATGGCTGAACCCCTGACTGCCCATGGGAAGTGAGTGAATTACCTATTTTGCTTTGAGAGCATGTGTGACTTTTGCTTTACTTATTGAACTGTTCTTATCTCAACCCATGGTTTTTCCTCACTTTTGCCATTCCAGTTCTTTTCCTCATCCCTCTGAAGAGGGTTACTCCAGTGGCTACATGAGGCTGAAATGCCTATCAGGGTTAAAACATTCAGTTAAGGCAATTATTTTCTCCCGGTTACAAGTGTTTGAGATCACTATGACATAACCATCTGAAAATAGCTACAATTGCTTTAGAAATAATTTTTCAGTCACAATATTCTTCTTGCATAAAGCCTTACCGGATGGTGAGTTCCAGTATCTGTGCCAGTCTATCATGAAGCAAGTTTGCCTAGAGAAAAAAAAATTAAAATTGAATTATTAACTCCTAGATATTGAACTGAGCTACAATGTGTGTGCCAGGCCATGCTCAGGTGAGTGTGTTCCACATTGCCACATGTAAATCTAGGCCACATTTCTTCTCAGTTTGTTTTCTCACTGCTGCAAGGATTCTGAGCCTTAAAGATGCATTTGAGATTATGTGAGTCTGTCCTGGAGTGCCAGGAATTATACAGTAAATTCTCCTCTTGCAGACAGGAGTTCAACAAACCTGAAACACATTTAGTTATTTAAAATATATAATGGGTTAAATACTGCTCCAGTTATCCCGGAATGAAATAAGAATGGATTGTGAACCTGGATTTCAAAGACAGCAAGGAAAATATTAAGGTAAAGAAGAATGTACAAGTTACCCACTACCTTCCAAATGGTCTAGGAACAAACAAAACCACACTTCTAATAACTGGAATCTCCCAAAATTGGTAGCACTGGAGACAAAACAAAGAACCAAACTTCTAAAGAAGTAATAGCAGCAGTGACACAACAAATCACCTTCAGTCAGAACACGCCCACTAATGCCTACACAAAAATCCCCAGGGCTAACATTTTGCAGAAACTCACTTTGGTTTCACACTGTGCTGCAATTTCTTCAAATGGTGCTTTTTGGAACTTTTCAATCACAAGACGCCTTTTTTCCTTTTCCTGTTCTTCAAGTCCATTGTTATCTTAAAAGAATAATGAAAAAAAATAAAAACAAATGCAATCTTTGCCTATGAAGTATAAGTGATATCAAATGTGCACTGCAGAAGCGAACAAGGACTGTGCTTGAAGTGATGCAAACATTCTCAAGTGAGCTCTCATTTGGCATTGCTCCTAAAGCAAAATGAAGATAAAACTTCAGGGAGATGGTTTGAGGATCCAATTTTCCCTCTTTCTTACTAAGTCTTTAATTATGAGTAACATCCAGGCTCCCTTTTGCTTTATTGCCTGCACTTCTCACTCACTGCACACAGGTTCAGCTTCAAGAGAAGAAACAAGGAAGTTCTTCCCTCAGGTTCATACTCACAGGTGGCCAGTTTTCTATCAGACTCTGGGAAAAGCCAGTTCAACCTCCACAGACAGACTGAACCTACAAGCAGCTGGAACTTTCCAGTATCTAATGAATTTAAGTACCTCAGGGATTAGCCACACTTGGAAGACTGTCAGATTAAATTGCTGTTTAGAATGTGCCTACTGTTTAAAACATCAATGCTTATTCCATATTTTAAACAGGATTTTGGCGGACTGCACAGCATTAATTAGCAATTATTTACAGTAATATGGAATAAGGAATCTGGATAATTCTGTGTTCATGTAGCCAGGCCACTTGTCAGAAATACGTTCTTTTAAAAAATCTTAGTGCTTTAAACTCGACGATGTGTAATTTACAACCTATTTTTCTGAATGCACTGAAGACCTGAAAATCTTCATACATAAAAAATACTCAAGTTACTTGATAAGTCACCACTCAATGTAACTTGAATATCTCACATTTATAGCTTTGTCTGTAAGGCAAATGTAATAGATGACAGGCATTTCCCGATGCTTTTCATTCAGTCCCATTAACTTCAGAAAATGAATTCACTAACATTATCAAGATAAAATTTCAGAGATTCAGAAATAAATAACTGGAGTTGTAAATAAATTTACTAGCTGAGAAGAAACAAAAATAATATGTTATTCTGGCCTCTCCTTTTTCTTCAGCAATCCCATAGTAATTGAGAACTATGCTGCACAAACATAACTGTAATAAATCTTACCAATGGCTTTCTTCAATGCTTCAAAGGTGATTTCTTCAGTATTATCAACCTAAACACAAAGAAAAAAACTCCTTAATCATCACATATAACATATAAGCTTCTAAAAAATAAGGAACGTGATAAACACAGCAGGCCAAAACAGCCAGAACTCTTCTGCCTTACAAATCTCTAATAACTTTATTTGGACTTTCTGTGATAGCAAACAGATCACTAATTCACATTTTTAAGTCACTGAAATTAGCGAGGAAATTTTTATCTAATGAGTTCAAGAAAAACTTTCTAAATTCTAGTCAAGATGCTTTATGGCAACAATACTTTATAAATGGATTTGGATTTTGGCAGAACACTCCTTTAGGTCAGGAATAAGCTGTAGTGTTTCAATACTGTAAAATCTCAGTACTGGTTCTTAGACAGCTTTTACCAATAACAGCAAGTGCTTCCTAAGAGTTACTGAGTTACCAGCAATGTGATGCTAAAATAAGAGATGACAGTGGAGTGCAGAGTGGAAAATGGTTACTGCTTTAGGCTAACTTTGCACCATTATGGCTCCAAATAATTTGGTGCTTACATCATAAACACTGGACTTAAAGGGCTCTTCATAACAAGATATGTCTGATGCACTGAGAAAATTTGTGCATCTAATGATATGAATATCCATTTGCTGCTGCAGATGTACTTCACCAGGAATTGCTTGGGGATGCAAAACGACCAAAGTGTTTCAATTCGTTATAGACCTAGTTTCTATACCAGTAAATATATTTACAGCAAAGCCACTTTCATGGCATTATGGGAGAATGTTTAGATGGCAGAAAAGTGTTCACCTGAACATAAAATGCTTTCTTGGCTTGAACTTTCCCACTTCAATCCATCCAACATGTAAACAGGCAGCACTTTTATTTTTCCTGATAAACACTAACTGTTTTGAATGGTCCAATATGATTTAAGATAAGAGGTAAGGTACCAAAAAGTTCCTTCATCCAATTCAGAAGATTCTGAATTCTTTCAATTTTTTAATTCACTGGCTTGAACTACTGTTAAGGGATAAGGAAGTAGTTGTTTCCTTTTTTTACATGAGTGTTATTTCATGAGCTGCAAATGTAAATTATGCTTTTCTAACAGGCTTTACTTTATAAGCATGTATTCTCTACCTCCGAATAAATAAAAATTAATAAATAAACAGTGAAACACTTTTTGTCAAATATTTGTAGATACAGCTACAGATCAAGAGTATTCAGGTTCTGAAATCACCTTTTATACAATTCACATTTGGTAAATGTTAGTTGTTTATGGCTGCCTTTCATAGTTCTAGTTAACATCCACAGCAGTTGCTGATATTACCCAGCATTATACTTGGTTATTCGTATCAGAGAAGCACTACCTGCATTTACCAGTGCTTTCACCTTATAAATGGAGATAACTACGGAAAAACCCATCTTCCTGAACAGGATTCACCAACAGACTTGGCACCACAAAAAACTTTGAGTCCGCTGACAGAAGAACTGCATTTGTAATGTAAGCAATAACAGCTATTTTATGGATAAACAGTCTTCTACCTCAGTGCAGAAATGATACCATGCATCCTTAATCCTAAAACTTCCATTAAATACGTAATCCTCCCAATCATAAAGCTTTATGCTCCTTTTTTTGCAGTTTAGATCTGCTGACTATTATAGATTGTTATACTTTACTAATCTACACAGCAAGAAAACCAAATTTCATTTATAGGCATGAAGGTGCAGTCAGCTAATTGGAAAATACTGTTTTCTCCTTTGCCTTGTAAACAAACCTCATAAAGCAAATAAAGGAGGAATACTTTGCTCCTGTGTTTCAGATTAATAAAATTCTTGTTTTTAAGAGATAAAAAGTAATTCCTTTTCTAAGACACAGGACCACATTAAGACCACACTAAGCTGAGAACCCATAAAAAGATTTTATCTACAATCACTACATCCCCTGCAGAAAGGTCCATGTATCAATGCTTGACATAACATCAGCATAAATTGAAATCTGAAATGGAAACTTCTCTCATTTAATTCTACTTTCAAGAGAGTTGTTGAATTACATGTAACCACATATAATGCATGATTTTAAAAAAGAATACTAATGTCAGAGAGCCCCAATCCTGTGAGGAGCATTTATTTGCCTCAGAAAGCTAGAGATCTGATTGTCTCACTTATTCTTAAAACACCTTTTTATTCTTTCTCCTGAACTTTTATCTGTATCCTTGATGAAGCAAAAAGCGAGAAGTGAACACAAAAGATCATCTGAGGTATCATCAGCACAAAGCAGAAAGGAATAATAATAGTAATAGTAATAATAATGCAAAACACATCACTCCTGTCTACAACGAAGCTTGCTCCTTTGCTATAGCTTAATACTGAATTTTTAACTAACACTCAGCTTGACTCAGTCCACACATTTTGCTTCATGTCTCCAGGCTGTTAGTGCTTGAAGATGCCAAAAGAATCATCTGTACCTCATCAGAGGTACAAACACCTCAATTTCAACAGCTAATCTCCACTGCAGCCAGCAGAAATCTAGTTAATAAAAATCAGCAGAACCTTGAAAAAGATTCAGTAGAAGTAGAAATTTATTTTAAGAAATACTTCAAATGAAGTGTCAAATGATGTGGGATAATTTTAATTATAATGCAGTCTTCCTAATGGATAATTAGCATCAGCTCCTGTACCCGACATATGAACCTTTTCTTGCTGCTTTATCCTTCCCGTGACTTTTAAGTGCTGCATGCTAAACCCTTCTGGAGGGAACAGTGACACTGGTGCACACAGCCTGCCTAGTGTTTACCTGTCCCACTCAGAGACTGCAGGTCTCCCACTAGGCTTTAATCTCTGTAGGCTTATATCTTACAGCCCCAGGTTGTTGAACAAGTCTCTCAAAGACTTCAAATGATACAGGAATACAGATGCTGAAATTTATCGTACCTCTCAAAAGGCAAAGAAAACATTTCAGAATATTTACTCATAAAATACCAGTTGTTCAGCATGTAAATATTTCTACCCCATATTCTGCAGTACTATCTGCAAAAACTGTAGTGACAAAATACTTGACTCTTTTATACAACAAGATCAGCAGGGTGCCTTTGACAACACATTTCTGCAAATGCACAACTTAAAAAATCCAACCCCCCAAGTATTTAATATTGCTAGAATAATCAGATATTCCACATCCTGGGAAAACTTCACTTGCATTCTCCCTCTCTCCACTCAAGATACTGCTTTAAAATAATCTGTAATTTTCATACCTTATCCTCTGTGCTGTTGCCAGATAGAATATCCACCTGAAGAGACACTGTGTCCACAATACTCTTCCTCCTGGAGAGTCTGTCCTCATCTAGCACAAAAACAAATTATCTCACTTTTTGCATAAGACTTGAAACATGATCCGTCAAATTCCTACCCACCAGATGCAAATTTTTTCCCATATGCCTGTTTAACCCAAGATTATCTACTTTATCATTTGAATTGTGAAAAATGATCAGTTACTGCTCTACATTATTAAATATGAAGAAAAATAACATTTTTATAGTCCCTTCTCCCTCTCATTCCAGATCTTTTCAACTTTCTCTTGGAAGTCCAGAATTTTAATAATTGAGGTCTTATTCAAATGCTTAATAAGTAACATAGCACATGATGATATATAGCTGTAACATCCTTCACAAAAACCTGAACTTTTTTTTGCTATTGAAATTGAAATACTAAGGTCTTAATTTTAAGATATTCTGAAACAGAAAAGGGTTTCTTGGAAGATGATTTACTGACAGAGGAAATAAAGATTTCTGAATGGAAATGAACAACAATCCTTCCTTATTCTTGTTGCTACAATCACCATATTCAGCAAGTCTAAAAATCTACTGGGTGAAAAAAAATTCTCTCCATTTCTCACTTCCTACAAATATTTTAGCAGGTCCAGCTGGCCTAAAAAGTTGTCAGAATAAGACCAACTGTGCTGATACTAAAAGAAGTACAACAATTTAATTAATGCATAAGGAGATTATGATCAAATGATCCATCAGTTGATGGAATCTCCTTCTGTGACTGCAGTCCTAAGACAATGCACCAGTACTGTTTTCTCATTGTTGACATTTAATATATTAACATAAGATTTTAAAGAACAGTAAAAATGAATTTTAAGACTTGTCACAAGGATCTTCTGACAAACAGAGACTTGAGTGGCCTGACTTTTGTGTATCTCATTTACAAAACCATGAATTGCAATGTCACAATTTAGGTTTTAGCTAAGATCAAGCCATTTGGACCCGGCTATTATTATTTGATGACTTGCACTGCACAGTAAGAAGTACCTACAGGCACTTGATACTAAAAAAAGGAGAAGGACTGTAAAACTCCCCCATGACAAGATAATTTATGCTGGTTCTTCTGCAACCTTTGTTTAAACCACTTCTAGCAAAGCAAAATTCTTTTGCAGTGTAAATATTGAGCATGAACAAACAGAATTCATTCCAGCAGAGCTGAACATGCTCAGCTCTTAAAAACCAAGAGATAACTTTCAGAAGTCGCATAAATGAAATGTCATTTTAAGATCAAGAGGCAGCGAAAGAACAAGATTAGTTAAAAACACCTGAATTCTACTAATATTTGCCAGGTTCTCAGAGACCCTGCACATTTGAAGTACTATTCTGAAGGATTTACTGAATTTTTAATCCCTGACTGCTCACTGGTACATGACCCAATACATTCCAAATCTGAGGAAAGCACCTTAGCCCCCAAGAGAAAACACCTGACAAAAGCACATCTCTGCTGCCATCTTGCTGCTCTCTCTGTAACTGACACACAAACACCAGAAGATACATTTTAGGGACTACTTTGGATAGAATTCATTTTTGTAATGGATGCCTCACTACACTTGCATATGAAATATGCCCATTTATCTCTAATTTCAACATATTAAGTGGGTGAAAGAATTGTGAGAATTGCCATTTTTTCTCTTATAAGAGACAATGTCCATCCACAAGCATAAGCAGCTCTCTGCGTCACCTCACTGAGTGAGGTGGGATCCATCACTTGACAAGGAGCAATGGCTTTAAACTGAAAGAGGGTAGATTTACATTAGATATTAGGAAGAAATTCTTTCCTGTGAGGGTGGTGAGGCACTGCAACAGGTTGCCCAGAGAAGCTGTGGATGCCCCATCCCTGGGAAGTGCTGAAAGCCAGGTTGGAAGGTGCTTTGAGCAACCTGGTCTAGTGGAAGGTGTCCCTGCCCATGGCAAGAGGTTGGAACTAGATGTCCTTTAAGGTCCCTCTTTTCCTGGGAGAGGGACTCTATTCTTTGTGCAGTCATTATCCTGAATGGCCAGTTATTAAGATAAATTCTTTGAACATTTGAGAGCTTCTTCCAACTCTCTACATGTTTTTGCAATGTCACTCAAAGAGGTAATAGTACCATCACAAAAATGACACCTACGGCTCTACTGCCTGCTCAGGAAAACAAAACAGGAAACTACCATTTTGTAGAGTGCCAAATCATGAGTAAACACAACAGCAAACCTCACAGCAGCTAACATTGCTACAGGCATGTCAAGGAGAGAAACAAAAAAAAAAAGCATAAGGAAACACTAAGTCCAACACAATTTCTGGCCTAAAAGTCTTTAGGCCTTCTAAAAGCATTTTTTGACTGCACATCCTACAGGGACACACCACAGGCATGAGAGCAGGCTGACCTACAGCTCATTTTTACCTTTTGACTTGTGTTTGCATTTATGAGGTTTTTTGCCTGATGGAAATAGAGTTGAATTAAATATATATATAGATATATATGCATCGAAAAAAAATAATTGAAAGTCATTTAAATTATAAATTTTCTCCCTCCCCCAAGTAAGAAAGAGAAAAAGAAGTATTTGCAGATATTAATGTCTTTCAAACTGTTAAGAAATATCAAGACATGAAACAAAGACAGGATGACAAAGTTATGTCTATAAGTCATTGCTAAGAAATATGTCACTGATATTTCATCCACATTATTTCTGGTATTTCCAAATATCTACTGGCTTTTTACGTTCAACCCTAGATTTCACAGAAGTACACAAAAAATTGATCATTTTTTACTAAGATTGATGATCTCTTTTGAATCACTACGTTCCAGCATTATAACATTAATAGCAGAAATGTAACATTTCATTGCAGTAAAAATGAAAAGCTTGGGAATTCCAAAATATTCACGTGGTCCTGATTTAGTTAAATGAAAACCTTGGAAGCTCAGTATTCCACAGGATCAGAGATAACGAACTATGGCAACAGTCAAGGAACAAGTTTTGGTTGCTGCTCTTTACAAAAAGATTGCAAAAACCCCAAGCCCATCTGATTCACATATGTTAAGACTTAGAATTAAATATGGCAATTTCTCATCACCTGCAGAGGCAGTTAATCACACACTTGCAGCTAAAGTCAATTAATCTTGATGTCAGAACTTGCATCTCTTCCTGTGTGGGAATGCATTTTTAGCAAAATCTTAGCAAGGTCATTTGGGTACAAATATATCTCAGTTTCTAGGAGAGGCTCAATGTAAATTTCAAAGCAGGCTGTCTTCCTCACTCCATTCTCATTCACTCAAAGACTGTAACATTTCTTCAGTTGCTGCCTACCTCTTCTGCCAGTAGTAAAATAGAACGTTAACTGGTTTTTTAGATGCCAGAAGAAATAAGTAGAGGAACATGAACCTTTTTAGAAGAAGACAACCAGCAACAGAATACAGACGCTGTGGCTGTGTTGGAACATATCACTAATGTGCCTGCTCACATTTGGGCCAAAACCACACCTGCTGTCTGGAGAACTCGATTTCTCCCACAACAACTATCCAAAAGAGATATTCAAGAGCAGGCAGCAATGTCTCTGAATCAGACTGCAAGAGCAACACATCTGGTATTCACTGTATGTATATACTTAGGTTCTTCCTGTGTGTGAGCTACAGAACAGAGAAATCATATTTTTCTGCCAGGTACTTTAAAAAGGTCATGCGTTGGGCTGGGATGTCCCCATGTTTATTACAATAGTAACCAGTTATATACAGCCACAAAATAATATATACAAAACACACATGGTTAAGAAAACAAATTCTTCTATCAATTTTGTTCAGTAAGTCGCTCAGTTGGCTGTTGAAAATATATTAAAAGCCAAAAGCACACAAATGTCACATTCTTATCCAGTCCTTCTCACATTATTCACTCAGCCTGTGCAGCACGAACTCCCACAAACCTTCCTCAGGTAACACTTTTTTTCCATTGTTACCTGACACTACACGTGCATAGGTATCTGATGGAGGAAAACATTCCATTCTTGCTTAAATTAACATCTGCTCATTGAGAATTTAACTAAGGCAAATAAATAACCAAATAAGCACAAGACCATATGGCAAAAGGATGGAGTATCTTTCATCCAATGTTTACACGAAAAGGATAAAGTAAGCTGAGTTGTATATTGCTTCCTCATTTTCTAAATCAAGTTAGTACAGGTATTCTTTTGAAAGCAAAGACTTCATTGAAAAGAGTCAAAGTGGGCTCTAGGCCTTTCTGCTTCACTTCCTTTTCTTAAAGGAAAAAAAAAAAATCTTAAGAGGACAAATAGTTGAAACCTCTTAGCAATAATACAGTAGCTAATGAGAAAAAAACCCCAACTTCTTGAGAAGACAAAATGATCTGATTAGGTTTTGTTGCCAAGCAGTCTCATTACATTTCACTGGCACACAACACATTAAGAAAACATTCTTAATAACTGGTACTAAGTGGTGTTGCTACCAATCACCACTTACCTGTTACCTGGGGCACATATGGAACTGACAATCTTTCCACACTATATCCACTGCCTCCTAATGATTCTGCAATCTTGTTCGTCAGGAAAAATAAATCTGTTTCATCCTTCTCTAAGGATTTTGGAAGACTGTCAAAACATATATTGAAGTTATTGTCTACCAATAGATATTTGTTGGTTAAGTAAAATATTTTTCCAATGTCTGTGAGCAATCAAGAAGAGTCAGTTGTAATGATATGATGGAAATAAAGCTTGGTTAGTTTTTTAGGAATAAATATACACCTAAAATTAGTCCATTGAAAACATCTGCAGTATTTTAGATTACTTTAACTCTTCTTGTCTATTTGAAATATGTTCTTCACCTGTTCTGCTACATCTTGAGAGAATATGACCTCTGTTAAATAAAAAAACCCAAACCCTGCACAGCAACAGTAATACTAATATTAATTAATTAATTAATAGCAATATTTGTCATTTGCCAGCAGTATGCCCTTGTGACAAAAATAGACTGAGGGTATCCTGGGCTGCATCAGGAGGAGCACTGCCAGCAGGTCGAGGGAGATCCCTGCCCTTTATTCAGCTCGGGTAAGGCCACACCTGGAGTGCTGAGTCAGGAGCCGGGCTCACCAGGACACAGATTTACCTCAGAGAGCCCACCACAGGGTCACTACGGTGGACTACGGGGCTGGAGCATCTCTCCAGTGAAGATTGAGAGAGCTGGGCCAGTTCAGCATGGAGAGAAGAAGCTGGATCTTACCAGCGTGTACAGATCCCTTAAGGGAGGGAGGGTGGAAAGGCCTCAGAGCCAGGCACCTTTCAGTGCTGCTCAGTGGTGACAGAACCACAGGCAGTGGGCACATATCGAAACACAGAAGGCTCTGTTTCAACATCAGGAAACACTTTTTTGTGTGAAGGTGAAGGTGACCAAGCCCTGGCACAGGTTACCCAGAGAGGTTGTGGAATCTCCATCCTTGGAGATATTCCAAAGCATCTGGATGTGGTCCTGCACAGTCTGCTCTAGATGACCCTGCTTAAGCAGGGAGCTTGGACCAGATGACCTCCAGAGATCCCTTCCAGCCTCACCCATTCTGTGATTCAGTGAAAATTTATTTTGCTGTATTAGCACACTGAGCAACCCTGTTGTGCATAAATGCCTCTGACTACAATAAAAAAGTCTGAAACCCTTTTAATGCTTGGATTTCTTCTGCCTATTCAGAACACCATAAAACCCTTGATTTTTTTCCACAAATGTAACATTTTTCAATGATGTATGATTTTCAATAGCAAAATAGGACGTCACTGTCCACTAATTCCCATTTTGTATCTACTTACTCGCATTTGTCTTTGAAAATTGTTTCCGGTAGAAAATAAGATGCTTCCACACTTCTGGTTTCAATGACCTGAAAAAAATCCCCAAATCAAATAGTACAAATGGAGTAGTTCCATAGTTGTTTTCGTCAATACCTAACCTTCATTAACATCTACCTCAGCACAAATGAGACATTTAGGATTTCTTTTAACCAGGGAAAGAGACTGTGGCTCTCATCCTTTAGACTAAAAATCTGGTTCTCATGGTCTTGTGCATGTCAGTACTGTTTTACCAAAGAGAGTGGGGCTGTAAAGTCTTATACGAGATGGAGATTTGGCCCATTACATATGGTACCATAAGCAAAATAAAAATGCTATACCTTGAGAGAAGACTGTTTTGTTTATAATTTTAAGAGTCAGCAAATAATGCCATGAGAGACTGAAGACCAAGAACAATGTCAGTGGACACAAATACGGGAGATCAACACCACAAGCAATTACTTGACACAAGTTACTTACTGATTTTACAGTAGAATGTGTACTGCTCTAAATGACCTGAATTACTTAACCATGTGTTACCTTGCTGACATGCTGACAAAAGGCAGGAACTGCAATCATCTGACTCAGGAAGTTTAGATAGGCTGCAACCAATGCCATGACACCACAACGATTAAACATTGGCAGATTATCCTCATTGATGATGGCAATGTCCTGAAATATAAGGGGTAGCATTATGTTTTCCAGGGTTAGCAGGCTGTCCTGAATATATGGAAGTCAAAATTATCATTGGTAACACTAGCTAACACGTGATGTTTATCTGCTATTACTTAACATTCAATATTTCTCATCTTAAAATTCTAGTCTTTTAGCTCACTCCTGAATTAGGAATATATTGATCTGAAGTTAGAGAGCTTAAAAGATCCAACCATTATGAAGAGAGATAAATCTACTCAACTCAAAATTCCGTTTCTCAGAAAGGAAGTACAGGTTAATTGACTGGTAGTCTCCTGTCCTTACCACCTGTTGATCTTAACATTTTCTCAGGAAAATGAGAAACTGCAGTTTGATAACAAAGATCACCACTGCAAATCACAGATCCAGCACAAAAAATGGAATTATTTACTGCATAATAGCACTTCTATGTTTATTCAGATTGCATTATTTTTGCTCTATTAGAACTCCTAATGTCATTTCCATCAAGGAAAGATTTGGTTCAGTGATGTATTTTAAAATTAAGGATGCACACTGCATTTCAGATGTTTCATAATGCAGCTGCACATCTGGGAATAAGGTTAAAGACAGAGTGAACTGGGAATACAGGGCCTGATTTCATCAAATTTCCAGGGCACATGTTAGCACTATTTTATTTCTAATTTCAACACACATAAACTTAATAAGTTATCCAGTTTCCCTGAGGAATGTATGCAAGGATGAGTTAATATTTGAACCTATTAAGGAAATGTTAAGGAATAAAGCCTGCTAAGACACTGACAGAATTTTACTCTAAGGTAAGATTAAATAGCCTGGTTTGATAACTATTCCCAACCAATCAATTATACAAAAGTTTTCATCCCGGGTGCAGACAGTCCATACACTTCATACAGAACACTCACAAGATCATAGGTTGAGAGAACACCTTGCCAATCTGCTAATGAGTATCAGTGATTCTAAGAAATGTTTCAACAAATTTCCACACCTGCTTTTCTTCCCGAACTGCACATGCTGTGGAAGTTGGTCACAAAACTGATTAGATGAAGCTTCCCCATTAGTAAGTGGTAGGTACCAAGTGCACTTCCTTAGTGGATCAATCAAGTTTCGACCAAATGATGAGATTTCCAATTTGAAGATTAATATACAAAACCCCCAAGTTCTTCACATATCCAATTACAAATATAATTTGTCAGTCAATGAACCCAACACAGGTTCATACCTGCAAGGCAATAGCTAATCGAATAAGGTCAATAACCACTTCTTCGTTGGCCAGTTCAATTGTGGTAAGAGCTAGAGATGTAAACAGCAGTTCAAAGTTCTTTTGGACATTGTCTTCTTCTTTGCAGCCTAAGTAGATGTGTCTGTACAACTGCTGGCCATGCTATAAAAGACATAAAAGGGAAAATGCGTATTAAATAATAGAATAATTTAGGTTAGAAAGGATATGCAAAGGTCTTCTAGTATAGCTCTCTACTCTAAAAGAGGCCAACTTTGATGTTAGATCAATTTAGGCAAAGAATTAAAAAAACAAAAAAAGGATAAAATACATATGTATACATGCAGATACAAACAAGCATAGGATTAATCAAGACAACCTCAGGTTTCTAACAACAGCTTCTTTATAAACACAGTGTTCTATTTTATGCAGAAATGTACAGACAGGGAAGATGATACAGAGAATTGCACGATTACTGCACAGTGTCAGATGCTGGAATTCATTTCCTGTTGAAATATTAAAAAAAACCCCAAACTGTCCACTTATAAAAGGGAGAAACCAAAAAGTAATCTTGAAACATTCTCAAAAACATTCAAGTAACTGATAAGCTCCAAGTGTTATCCTTGTGAAGACATCAAATTTATTCATTAAGCAACTCCCCTCGAACAGCAAACCACGAAAAAATTCTGCTAGAAGGTGTTTCAGAAGGTGAGCAGGGCTCATTTTCCAACGTGTGTAGGAAGGCTGCAGAAAAATGCAAACACAAGAAACACAGGATAAGCAGCAGGTGTTGTATGCAACACACAAGTCAGTATCACCCCAGCATTCTTCATCTGCAAAGGGGTACAAGTCTGTATCAGTTGGCACAATTAATTTTCAAGATTTTAAGACTAACTCTACAAGTACTAATTCAGCTCTAGAGGGAGGAAAAAACGTGATTTTTAACCTCTTTTCAAACAGGACATATTTACTTAAGAAATAATGATGATGTTGTTGGTCTTTTCATTACTTCTAAAATCAAATAGTTGTTCAAATACACGTATTTAGAAAAGACAGTAACAGAGCCATTAGCAAAGCACAGAAGCTACTATGAAATAAGCAGAGTAAAGGTCAGCTTTTTAAATATTTGGAAAATAAAAGTAATGAAATTTTTTATCCTACTGATATAGAATTGCACTTAAATAGGAAAATAAATGATTATGTGCATTTTTTCAGTATATATCTTTCCAGAAGACTGGAAAATGCAAGAAGTTAAATATTTCCCTTCAAAGAAAGGATAGAAATGATTTGAGAAAGTGGTCTGAGATGAAGAGGTTTGTGCCTATGTCTGGTTCCATTCCATTCCCTGCCTCAGGGTCCCCACGTAACATCAAACAAGCCTAGATGGTCACCCAGGTCTTAATGGATTTCTGGAGATGCCTCATCCCTCTCTTTTGATTATGCAAAGAATCTGGGAAGAGCAAGCTGCAAGCATGCACATCTACACCAGGTGAGTAACATTACATTTATGACATGCACCTGAAACATCAGTATCACACAGATAATCCTTGAATGACTTCATTTCGCAGCATTAATACATTTTTTAGAAGCCTGTATGATCTTTTCTTGACCTGTGAAGAATCTCTTTTCCTCTTCTGCCCTTTTTTTCAGGTCAGTATTAACAAGTCAAATATTTAGCTGGACAGCTACAACTTTCATCTAACAAAATCAGTAAATACATCCTATCCAAACTGCTTTAAATCACAGATATTAAATTAATGAATTAAAATTTAATTCACTTTTTTAATGACATATAACTAATAATTGCCAATGTTGAAGTATTTTTTATACTTGTATTAGTCCAGTTGTTCATGAACTGGAAAGAATATTAACTGGACTAACTTTGCAAGAACATTTATCTTGCAATGCTACTTGAATGCTGCACAACTCCAGTTTGCATATTATTACATATGTAGCATTTTTGCCTACTTCAGTAATCTCTGTTTTTTGTTTACAAACATACCTACACAGTTAAACCACAATCAGGAATGACCGAGCACAGTAACAGCTTTATGCCTTTTCCCCACATAAAAACAAGGTGTTTACTGTAAGTAATTTTACTCCATGTATATATCATCTAAAAAACCCGTTTTTCTTTAGAATCAAATATACTGAGAAGTCATCTGGCACAAAGTTCTGTGAAAACAGTCTTTTAAGAAGACGGATGTTTTGTGCAAAATCAACTTTCTTTGACCTCTTTACCTAAAACATAAAACATAAGTCCCTGTACCACAGCTATAAAAAGATTTCTAAATACAAAATTGTCTGAAAATACAGCAAAATAAAAGCCATACAAGTGAAAAACTACAACTGAGCAAAAATGAAATGCTGCACAGGGATCTAACAACAGGGATGTCTTTTCAGAATCATGGTTTAGATGTACACTGTTCTAATTTCATGTACATAAAGGTTTTAACAGAAGATAAATTTTATTGGAGGGAATCATCTTTCAAGTATCTAGAGCAGCTCAACATTGAAATCACTGTCATTTGATTACAGTAATTTGAAACTGATCTTTGTGACTTGCTGCAAAACCACAGCTGTAGAAGAAAAGCAAACCCACTGGTCCAGTTATTTTATCTTAGTTCTAGATAGAAAAATGATGTTTCATCCTATTACCTTTTTCATGAAGCTCACGTCTTGTCTTGAAATCTTGTCTCGTTTTATCTTTAGATCAGAAACATCTGGTATTATTCTACAAATAAAAAATGTGTTGTTTTAGCAACAACAACAAAAAAAAGTTGAAAAGGAAGAGAATGTGGAATACAGGAACTATTCAAACAGATCTTGACACAATTCCCATTTTAATTATATCCATGCTTTACAAGGATATTCAAATTTCAGTTGAAGAGGGAGAATCAGAAAGAGAATTATGACAATCACACATTTTTTTATCTACATAAAATAAGGTATTTTGTCTCCCACAGCTAAACAAGCAGATATTTGTAATGGTCATTTAAGGTACTGTGCTCTGAGGCTTACCTGTAAAACACTTGCCACCAATAAATGACACTGAGCACTGGGCATATACCAAAACAGTACATTAATAATTCATATTAGCAAAAACATTTAAAAATCAACAGTACTTGTCATTCAGGTAATAAACTGGAATTTCCAGTAGGCCAATAAATAAAAAGCAGTACCTTATCCCTCTGAGCTTGGCTCTGTTGTCGTGCCGATCGATGAGGTTGTGCAGGATTTCCAGGACCAGCTGCCTCAGCTCAGAGTCTTCCATGAGAGAAGGAGACAGCAACGGGTCCAGAAAGGGGGCAGGAAGTGCATTACTTATTGTAGTGGCTTTGTATCCTGAAGTCACCTGTTCATTGTTGGAAGTAAAATTATTGTGTCATTACTGCATTATAAGAATTAATGGCAGCTGCCATTCACTTCTTAGTGCATTTGCTTTGGCATCTGTAAGGTGGATTCAAACTGAAGTATTTGAAATTAATTTTGAAAATTCCTGACCTCAATATAAATTTGGAAAGACTTTAGCACGCAGTTTCAAATTCAGTCTCTCCTGTTGGAAGTATTTTTCAGGATCCTTTCTTTACAAACATACCCAGAATCAAAAAATAAAGCTATGATTTACGATTTTTTTTTCTTATATGGCCTATGAAAAGTTGCAGGGCATAAAACAAAGATGATACTAATTCCAGTAGATAATTACAATAGAGATTTTTCCATTTCCAGTTATAAGCTATTCACATATGGTAGAATAAGCTCATGTGAAATACAAAAAAATGAGAAATCAGGACCTATATGTACACCTTAAACATTTACAGATACTACTTTATTGCAAAACATGAAGTAAGCAAATATCACTTCCTTAGAAATCTGATACCATAGTGTTATTTTTGCTTTTTTAAAAAATTAATACTACCTCTGACTTGTCTCATTCAAATATTTTTAATTAAAGCAAACTCTGCAGGTACATAAAGAAAAGTAAATTTCTACCTAACTACTAGTTCAAATATTAATTAGCTGAACATTTAAAGTAGTCAGAAATATTTAAAATTTACCATCCCTTAAAGTGGAGGTTACCAGAATATTACAATCTCAAAACCAAAACGGATTCAGAAACTGCAAAGTATACATAACCTGTTGAGGACGAGGACAGCAAAATTATTCAAAATTTCATTATAACAAATGCAGTAACATTTTTATCTAAGACTTACATAATAATTGTATCTTCTTTATATATATTCCATACCCTCACAGCTTTTACGTGTGAACTGTGTTGTAGTTGTTTTGGCTGGGATGGGTCATTTTCTTGATAGTAGCACATATGCTGCTGTGTTCTGAATTTGTGACCAAATCAGTGCTGGTAACACAGGGATGATTTAGCTACTGCTGAGCAGCGCTTACACACTTCCAGAGGGATATCCCATACTGAAATGTGTCATGCTCAGCAGCAAAACAAGAGGTGGTTTGTGAGGGCTGCCACTACTCAGGGACTGGGCTGGGTATCAGTTGGCTTGTAGTGAGCAATTGGGTTTTAGGTGAGGGGTTTGTTTTATTTTATTATTACTTCTTTTTCTTTTTTCTTGGTTTTGTTTTTCTTGATTTCCTTTCTTTACTTACTAAACTGTCTTCATCTCAACCCACTTTTCTCACTGGTATCATTCTGATTCTCTCCCCCATGCCCCTGGGGCAGAGTGAGTGAGTGACTGGGTGGTCCCTGGTGCCTCTGGGTTAAACCACAACAGTGAGTGAGCACAGTGCCCACAGCTTAACTGAGGGGTTCAAAGGGACGTGGCTGCCACAGGAGCACCAGGGGACAGGAAGGTATCTGATCAACCATTCTGAAAATGGAAAATGACTGATATTACAAGCAGCAAGGCTGCAAATCTAAATGAACACTTTTAATGAAGTGCCAGATTTCAACTGCCTATACAGCATTAGCTTGTGTGCCTGTGTGGGTGCATGACAACAGACTGTGTTATGAACTATGATTCTTTTGTAAAGCATACATGATGTACAATGATAATTTTTTTCCACAATATTTATCTATGAGTAATTCATTAAGCATCAGAACAGTGACTTTCACACCTTTGTGCCATGATGGGATTTTACTTCCATATTCTAAAAGAGGATACGACCCAAAATTCAGTGTCCAAAATGTTAAATCCCTTCCACATGTACAGTTTGACTCCCTCAAAGCATACTTACAGGCTATGTAGGACCCAAAATCATTAGAACAATTCTTACCCACTTTTAATGGAATTTTAAAAAATGGAATTAATTGACTGGTGAGATGAATATTGTCAGGAACAGTTTAGACATACCTGAGTCTATGTTTAATGAAGACAACGTGCAAAATGACCACCTGAGGTCCTTCCTGACAAGTTTTCTATCCTTAAATTGAAACTGTGAATGCCCAGCTCTTTTGCAAACCAGAGTCTAAGATTTCAGATCTGGACAAGCCAAGAATGGTTTAACCTATTTGCCTAACACCATACACCAGTCTCATGTCAAAGCAGGGACAGAAACTCATTTTCCAGGAGGACATTCTTCTGCTTTATTTGTGGAATCATTCTTTATGCCATTTCCCCTATTTGAGTCACTAAACAGTTGTCAGCTTCTGCAGCAAAACAGGCCAGGATTCTACTGGCAAGAGCCGCCTTTACTACCCATTTTCTGATTCTTACCATCTGGGTCTATTTCCAGAAATACTCTTTGAAGGTTTACAGTTGAAAAATGTATTTGTGATAAAAAAATTCAGTCACACCTCACAAGAAACTTGGGAAACATTAGGAAGGAAAGAACAACAGTGTCTGAGGTTCTGATAGCTTGGAGACAGTATCCATTCCTATGGTTTTAAAAATAATGGCCATTCTACTAATTGCCACTTTTCCAGGCTCAGATATAAAAGTGATTTCACTTCGATGTTGCCAGTATTGCTGGCAGAACTCAATCTACTCTATGATGTTCTTTTGGATCTGCAGATCTAATTATAACTGACATTCAACGAAGTGCTCTAAGAGATGGAGGCATATTTCTGGTGCTGTTTGTAATGTAAGTTGGGAAAATGCCTTCACAATATTACACAACAGAATTACAGGTCTATGCAATATGAATGTATGTTTATTTTCATAATCCAGAGTTGTTATACTATACTTTTATATGTAAACATATACATTTATATACATAAAGTGAAACACTGTGTGTTTATAACATAGTATACTGATCACAGAAGGCTTACCATAAGTAAAGATCTTAATAACATGATTTGAATCCTCCTGGTTCCCAAATCTCTACAATTGGAAAAAAAGAAATTGCAAATTAGGTTTTCTTGCATATCTTTGAAATATTATTCTACTCTAGACATCATTCTCATTTTTGACAAGTGAATACAGCAGTCTTGGAAGGGATGCTGGATGATCACAGATAAAGGGAAAATATCACTAACTGAGCTGCAATAACTAAATGTTTTTGAAAGAGACATTTACAGTAAGTCTTAAAAAAAGGAGCACATGAAATTGAAGAAAACAGGAAATTGTGTATATGAAGCAGATCTAAATTTCCATGTTTGACTCAGAAATCTCTAAAATGTTCAATCACTGCAAGCTTGACTATTTTCAAAAGCATCTGCACTAAAAATTTCTTCTGGATTAAAATGCAGTTGAGTCTTTTAAGAAACGAGGACACTTCTTCTTTAAGTCAGACCCCAAAACTCTGAGACTGGAAAAAAGTTATCTGCAAAATCAGTAAGAAAAACTGAAAGACTCCTCAGTTTTCATTTCACAGGAAGGTACATGAAACACTACTTGACCTGTTCTTCATCTGTTTTCATTTCCTTTCTGCAGGTACTAAAAGTAGCCAAATAGCTAATGGCATATAGTCACTCGTGTTGCAAGACCTTAGGAGATAAAAGTGCACTTGGAATAAATTTAAAGAGATTCTTTCAGGAAAGTAAAAAAGGTAGAAGTAATTTTGTCCATTAAAAAGTGTAAAGGAAGATCAACCCTCTTCGCAACAGTTGGCCTCTATGTAACAATAGAAACTTCTACCTTAATGGGCTACAATCCTGGCTATTGTATCATTCAAATGTCTTGGGTAGATGAAACCAAAATTTTAAGTAACGCAAGACTTTATCAGCAGTCAGAAAGCCTTCATTGTTCAGAGTGACATGTGCACACCATACCAGGCTCAGGCACATGTTTACGCAGAAGCTCATAAATGGAAAACTGTGCAGTTAAAAAACAAACAACCACCACCCCCAAGCGTTAATCCAAGTAGGGAATTTCATATGGACTCTTTCTTCAAATACCTCCATAATGAGTGACAACTGCCTGGCAGAGACAGATTTCTATCTTCCATGGAATAGCATCCCACACTGCAGGGATACTGTGTGAAAAGCTACCAAGAAGCTGGAGAATGACAATGATTTCCTATTTAATCTAGTAGGGGATCACTTACGTGGTGCAAAGTGTCCATACACATCAGGAAAAAACCAGCTGCAACCTCCTCAGTGACTTCCCCATACTGAGGAAATGGAGTCTTTAAACAAAGTTATGCATGTTACAGGGTATTCAGTGTAGGGCGACTTTTTTATTGTGGGTTTATTAAGTCTGCCCACCTATAGGTTTTTCCTATTTCTAAATACATAGGGAAAATCCAAAACTCACTGGAATTTTTGCAGTTATTTCATAATCTGAGCTCAACTTGAACAGCATTTTAAAAACCCCTTAAAAATAGTTTGTAAATTATGCAGCTATTTGAAAAAGTGTATTTATAATTAAATTCCTCTCATTCTCAAAACTCACATGTAAGAAATTATGGAATTAATCACCATTTAGTACATAATTTCAAAAAAATGTTTACATATGCAGAGAGAAAGAGTGTTTTAGTGCAAAATAAACTGCATTCCAGTCAGGTATTTTTTATTAGTAACATGTCTGTAGGTTGATTTCATATTGCTGACACTGAGCTTGTCTTGGTTCTGCATAGTATTTAATACAGCCCCTAAGGAGTGACTATTTGCATTTCACTTTTCCTAATGTTTTTCACTTCTTAATTTATCAGGATTCTATAATCTAGATTTTTAACTAGAAATTTAAAAATGTAGGATATACAAACCCAAGGTGACTGGGATCCAGTGATTGTGAAGTTGTCCCCAAAACAGGTACTTTGCTCATAATGAACATCATAATCTCTGATCTCTGGTAGTCTGGGAGATTGCTTCCAAAAAATCCTAAATAAAAAGAAAATGAACTCACAGAAGAAAAGAGATACAGGGACCTTCTCTTTAAAAGAAAAGCCTTATAAATACAAGGAGTATTTTTAACAAGGTCAAAACAGATGAAGAATAAAACTATGATTTGTTTTAGGGCATAATCTCATGTTTATTTCTGCTGAATTATTTTAGAGAGTCTTTTCATGATACTCACTTCCATCTTTGAATCCTAAAACCTTCTAATTTTATCCTCCTCTAAATATACCATTTAAAAATTAAGTATCGGTCATCTCTTAATTTGTACTTAGTAAGGAACTGCAAGTGTTTCTCATGGCACACAGTGCTGTTACTTTTACCTGTTAAGTCACCATTAAATATTACAAGCGAGGGGACAGAAATCCCAGAGACATACAAGTATTTTATGACTGTTGCTGTTCTTGGGGAGTGACGAAGTGAGTAGCTCCTGTGGCAGCCCCATGGGAAGAGGAGCACTCCAGCATGGGGCACAAGGAGGGTTCCTGGACCAGAGGAACCTCAGGGCAGCAGAAAGAGCCACAATGGCTGAGGGAACCTGGTCAGGGCCAGGAGAAATATCAGGTACACACACACCTCCCCTGCCTTTAAAGAATCCCTTAGGCAGTGCTAGCATCAGCTGGCAGGCAGGAAGGGCACTGTAGCTCCACCAGGGAGAAATGGTTTCCACTCGCAGAAGATGCTGTCCTCTCCCAGCTCTGCACCCACCACAACTGAAGCAGCTGACCAGACACAGCTCCATTGGGAATAGCTGCCATCCCAGTGCCAGCTGCAGGCTGGGCCCTGCTCTTACAGCAGGACAGCCACAGCAGTGGGCACAGCTGTGGCAGTGCACCCAGGGAACTGAGATAACACTGTTATTACCAGCATTCCTCATGGAAAGAGACTGGGGGGTTTGTGTTAATGGCAAGTCCAGCATGAATCGAGTGTGCTCTGGCAGGCAAAAGGGCCAACTGTGCCCTGTGGTGCACCAAGCACAGCATCACCAGCTGGCTGAGGAGGTGACTGTCCCATCTACACTGCACTGCTGCAGCCCCTCCTCAAGTCCTTGTTTTGGGTGCCTCTATCTAAGAACATCAAACACCTTCAAGGGGAGCAGCAGAAGGGGAGCTGCTGATCGCTCTCTGGCGACCAGTGACAGGACACAAAGAAATGGAACGGAGTTCCATCAGAGGAAGTTCAGATGAGACATTAGGAAAAGGTTCTTCACTGAAAGGATGGCTGGCCACAAGACCAGGCTCCCCAGGAAAGTGGTCACAGCACCAAGCCTGACAGAGTTCAAGCAGTATCTGGACAATGCTCCCAGGCATATGGTTTAGTTGAGGCAGTCCTGGGAGGAGCAGAGAGTCGGACTCAATTATCCTTATGGGTCCCTTCCGACTCCAGATATTCTATTTTATTACTGTGCAACAGTATAATGTTAACTTCATAGAAAGAAACTTCACTTTAAAAGATTGGGTTGTGGAGTTTCTGGGATTTTATTTTTAGTGGAAGTTTAACATTTTAACTGGGCAGTTTTACTGCAATGGTAAGAAATAATCTACTACATATTTGCTACTGCTCTGGAAACCTTCGAGACAAGCAAAGGTACAGATTAGTGAATAACATTTAAGTTACATACCCCCTTGGTTTTCAGAAAAGGAATACATATCATAAATGCAGCTCAATATATAACATCTAAAGGGAAAATCTGAGAAAGGGGGAGATGCTATTTTAAGAAAATAATTTTCAGTGCTGCACATTAAAGTACTTCAGTTAAGTCATGGTAGCACAACTGGCCATTAGGTGTCATTGTTGCTACTATGTTTAACATTAGTTTCTATCAATTTTAAAGTCCTACCTACCAAAATATGTATTACTGTGTATGACTGTTTGCAGTGATTTTCATAAAAGGACTAATATCAGTTCTGTACCAAAGGCAGAGATTTTTACATTTCAAGAGCCACATAATAATATAATTAAAATTAATTTTAAGTCTACCAGCATTTTTAATTTTCATAAGCTTCTTGGCTAAGTGCTCAGTTAACATTTAAAAGAACAACCTTTCAGAAACCAAACACAATCAGAGATACCACACTTGGTAGTATTCGTTGATAATTCAAGCTGGTGAAATATCATCTCAATGGGAAAGGAGAAAAAGGGGAGGAATTTTAAGTGAGCCCGTGTCACTGTATTACCCACCAATTGTTTGAATAATTGCGTTCTGGACAATCCTCTCATCGCTCTCCTTGGAGCTCGTGCTCAAAGTGGCACTTCCTGCTGAACTGCGCCTGTCACCCAGCTCCAAGTCAACGCTGATGCGCAGGTGCTTCAACAAGGTATTAAAAACCTCCAGGACTGTTGGGCCTGGAAAAAACAAATAACAGTGATTGCACCTGTCAAGGGAAAGATGTCTTAGGAAAATGAAAACTGGGCTTTTCAATCCCTTTTCACAGGAAATGAGAGTAGGATGAAAAGAACCAAGAGAAATTCAGTGTTTGAGGCATTAGGACTAGGGATAAACTTCTGAGGTGTGCCTATAACCTGATATTTTAGAAATTAACTTGGAATCAGGAAATACAATCAGGTATGTATGCATAATCCATTATGATCCATTACTGGGTCTGGCCAGGATGGAGGTAACCCGATTTTCCTTGTGCATGCAGCTTTTGTTCCACCCATCAAACTGTCTTTATCTTGATCTATGAAACTTCTCACCTTCTTTGTACAACGTCCCTGTTCTGTGGGAAAGGGGAGTGCAAACAGCCCAGAGTCAACTCACCATGCAAGTTTCTGATACAAAATAGGAATGGTTGCTGAAATTAAGCATCAATAATGGATTAAACTGCAGGTACTTGCCCCTGAACTTCAGTTATTTCAAAAACTGCTACTAAAATCCAGATCTATACATTGGATCAAATAATGAGCTCTTTTCATCATACGGTAAAAGATTTCACAAGTCTATGCATGCAAGTAGGTCTCATACAAAGAGGAAGGACAGGCTCAGGCTCAAGCTAATGAAGCAAAACAATAATATTTCAGCAGGACACCAAAGAAAATCAGGAACAGAGCATATGAGTGTACATCTCTTCATAAGTACTCTTATTTCAAGGAACTATCCTAATCTTAAAGGACATATTTTACCTTATTTCAGGTGCTTCACAGTTAATAAGGTAAAATTTCTCAAAGATCATTCTACTCCCACATTACCACTCAAGTCACAGCTGTATCACAAAGTGACAGTGCTCTTGACATTTTTAGTGACACACAGTTCTCTCAAACTTTATGATTTCTTTCCAAACAGGAATACCTGCCTTTCACAATTTTTTCACCCATTTTTCCAATGCAAAGGATTATATAACAGTCAAACAACCAAGTACATATGTTAGAGTAATTGTAAACCAAGTACGATTGCAAGCATTTTATCAGCACGAAGGAGAAAAAATTAAATCCAAAACCTTCTCAAAATATTGGTTTCAGACTGATTGAAAACATAATTGAAAATGAGCACAACCCTGCAAATTTATCCTTTGACCTGATGTCTTTAATTTAATACAATTTACCTATTGATCCTTTAGCTGCTATTGCAACTGCTTCCAGAAGAACCTGAATAATGCCAGCACGAACTCGTGGTGAATCCCTTTTGCGGACATCAAGGTGTCCAAGGATTTCTTGTATTACGTGATGGGAATATTGTGCCTATTAAAAAAACAGACAAAAATTTCATCTGTGACTTTAACAAGAATAAACTCACACACCACTCGGCTATGGTCATGACCATGTTCCCATTCTGCAACATTTTAATTCAGAAATTTATCAAAATTACAACCAATTAATGACTAAATATGGATTCAAAAAACTGCCATGAGAGATGAAGCCATACAGGTTCATTTGGGCAGCCCAGTGTACAAAAGCTTAGAGTCTTAAAATATCCAGGAACACCTACAAGCACAGAGGAAGCGTGTAGTGGTCCTTCACTCAGCTAACTGCAGTTGAAGGACTTCAGCACCACTGATATAAATGCTGAGAAAGCTCAGCTTTCTTCCACAAACGTGGAATTTTACACTTTTATCTTTTGGGCGTTTGCATTTGATGCAATCAAGAATAATACGTTGATGTTTACAACAGACAATCAAAGAGTCATAGAGTGGCTTGAGTTGTGAGGGACCTTAAAGACCATCTAGTTCCAAGCCCTCTGCCACAGGCAGGGACACCTTCCACCAGACCATGCTGCTCAAAGCCCCGTCCAACCTGGCCTTGAACACTTCCAGGGACAGGGCAGTCTGTGCAACCTGTTGCAGTGCCTCATTACTCTGCTGGTGAAGAATATCCTAATATCCAACCTCTACCTTCCCTCTTTCAGCTTAAGGCCACAATACAGGTTACTCATGACTAAAAATCCTCAGCACAACATAGCTGCATGTGAAGTTGGTTTCCTGGGTTGGTAAAGCAGCACAGCTGTATTGGCACAAAGAAATAACCAACTTATTTGGTTGAGAGAGATTTCTTTGTACAAAAAAATGTCACACCAGCATGGTTACCCTGCTGCTTGTTCTGGAGCTTAGAAGCACCAGCCCACTACACTCCATTGGATCTTTTGGATTATTTGATTTTATCTACTGTCTACCACTAGCATGGTGAGATAAGCATTTAAACCTCTCTCATGTGCTTGAAGCATGTATGCAAGGAAAAAAACCAAAAACCTAAATCTTACCTGTATAGAATACATGATGATTTTAAAGCAGGAAACAGCAAATTCATTAGGATCCCATAGTTTATGATGGTCTAAATGCCTGTAAGCAAACATTAAAGAGATCTGAAATAACGACATTCCACAGATACAATAAATGGTATCTTAGAGTTTACTCAAAATTCAACTCAAAAGGATCATTTACTTACATAAAACTTCTATACAATGACTTATGAACTAGGTGAGACATTTAGAACTTCAGAAAAGCACTTGTTTTCTAGGTTTAGGATGTGATCACAAAACATTTGGCTGAACAGAAATTCCTGATCTTCTGGTTCCAGAAATTTAAAGAACCTAGTCACACCAAAGATATATAGTTAAGAATATACTGTTTCCACACAAAGTTAATGTTATTAGTCACTTATTTACATGAAAGGGATCTGCTGAAGTAGATGGTTGTAACACCCTGACAAACTTCTGCTCTACAGAAGACAAATAAATTGTTTTGAATTAAATGCTGCAAAATAATTAGGGCTGAATGCTCCATCCAGAATAGAAACTCTAAGAAACACTTTTGCTTTCATGGTGGCTTCATAAATAAAATATATGGAAAAAAAAAGAGAGCTACTCTTTGCGCATATATGCCTTTACACTCTGAAGCATTTCAACACTTTCTGCAAGAAATATCAAAACAAAATCCAAATAATAAATGCAACAGTTTCTCTTTAAATGGGATAGGAACTGCAAATGAAAAAAAAATTGTCAGCATTTCAAGCAAATACAAAAAATTCTGCTTAAGCAGAAATGTTGAAAGCTACGAATAGGGGACACAAATTTTTGCAAAAAAGAGATCTGAGTCCCCAAAAAAACATGACAGAAATAACTGTGTTTTTCAATCTAGAAGATTGAAGAAAAGGTAATTTCGGATGCATTTCAGTTGGTATGATTTAGATTTTAAAAAAATCAAAACAAATCCACAAACAAATTCAATGAACAGCAAACATGCCAAATCAACAAAAAAACTTTGTAACAGGAACTGCAATTAGGTTGTTTTCCTAAACAGATATCTCAACTACTGAATCATTACTGCTCTCCCCTTCCTCAAAGAACTTTGAAAACAAATAAAAGTGCTTGAAACAACAAACTCGAAAGCCCTGCAGGTGAAAGGAGTCAGCACCATGAACACAGGAGGACTGGCTGGATGCTTTAAGTTACTCTGCCTAGGATCTGGAGATTCCAATTCACTCACTGGGCAGCTGCTCCCAGCTCAGTGACCCATCTGAGTGCACAGGTCACCTTCAAGGTTGATTAAATCACATGACACAAAGCATCTCCTGTGCCCTAAATTACCTTGCATTCCATCGCAGAGATTACAAAAAAGTTCTGCCATCTGACACATCACATACCTTTAACAGCAATCCCTACAGGAAAGAATGTCAGGAATTTTAAAGGTATTTGCCTGCCCAGACAACAGCAGATTTGTATTACTAAATATCCAACTTGAATACTTGTTGAGGATAGCTGCCTTTCTTGTGCACACTGAAAATGCACAGGTATATTTAATCCTGCCTTGGGATAGAAAACCAAACAAAATTACCTCTTTAAATCCTTCAAGGCTTAGTGGCTCATAATGTATTTATTCATGTCTTCTTCCTCTCTTAATATCATTCCAGTACAGTCCATCACATCTTGTTCATGATAGCTTATTTTAGGTAACCTATTTTATTTTTGCCTCATCAAATAGAAAATAATACTCTCCACTATCTTCTCCTGATTGGAACTGATCCTCTAATCTTTCAGGGCAGTGTGTGTTCTCTGTAACCCTTGACAGTTCCTATTCATGTGCCCCAAAGATCCATTCAGGCAGATTATGGTCAACTATATCCCATATCATGTTAAAAAAAAGAAAAAAAATATCCTCTCTAAACAAGACATAGAGTGTTGTTTTTCCAGAAAGGCCAAGTATTAGCTGCTTCAGGTAGATGAAATGCTGGGAAGACAGCAGGGGAAAGATGACAGTCTTGGTTAAACCTTTGTGTAACAGCTCAATGGGCAGCATACTTTGTATACTGGAATTTTCCTCCTAAGGACAGCAGGATTAGATTCCTGTAGGTGATGTATTTTACTGATCATAACAAGAGTATTCAATGAAGTTTTATTTTCGCAAAAGACAGTAAAGGGTATTTTGACTATGCTGCGTTGACTTCAGTTAAAATCAAGTCACACCTTAACTCTTTTTTTTTTTTTGTTTTTCAAATCACATTTCTTTAAATAAAGAATATCTAAATAAGACTGCAAAACAGTCTATTCCTGGATTAACAAATGCCAAATTCTGCCTTCCATTGAGATCTACTGCATATATGTAGCAAATGTGCACAATTAGGTTTCTCAATTTCAAAAGAACAGCAGAACTGATGATGCAAATTTCTGGAGAAAGAGCCAATAATGATCCCTGAATTCTCTCTCAGTATCACACATGCAAGCAGTCCTTACATTAATAGATGATAAATTGATACCGAGGATTAGAAAGCATAACTGAGGCATGCAAGTATGGGAATATATAAAATATTCTGCTTGTGCATCATGTTTGCTGAAAGAATATTAAACACCAGTCTGCTAATATTCCAAACCCCAGGACACGTAATAACTGACAAGAATGGAAAAACAGTTGTGAAGTTACACTAGGTTTCTGGATCTCTCTGAATCTGCCTAATTCTATTCACCATTGCAAATGCATGCTAAGTATGTCTCAATAGCTTCTCACTGTTGACACAACATACAAAATTTTTTCAGGTAATGTTAATGTAAAAGTTTTTGACTTTCATTAGGCAATTTGTGAGATTGATCTGTAAGATTTTATTACAAATTATTGTTTGAGAGTTTCTAGCTACTGCATGTAGACACTTATAACCATGGAGACTTTCTGCCAAAGGCAAGGAGAATTAATGTCAATCCAAACCTACACCAGGAGACTGACTTCAGATATCTACTATCTTCATTATATTTAAATCCCTCAGTCACTGAATACACCCTGCCTCATGATGCAAGCAGCACTGCTCTCTCAGTTTTGCCAGGACATTATAGCATGTTGCCTGATACTGCAGTTGCACATGAAGCAAGCCTTCTGGTGGGGAACTGAACCTGCACCTTCATGTTAGCAATGTAGTAAGAGGCCTTATCTGTATTTCCAGAGTTTCCTTAAAAGCTGTGAAATAGCTGAATTGTTAGAAGAAACTGTTTTCTAATCATAAGCTAAGTCAAGTTTTTCAGTCCAATAGAGTGCAATAGACTCTCTATCTCAAACTTTCATTCTAACTGCTCTGTCATTCACAAAGTGAAGCTGATTAGATAGAGCACTCCCTTTTTGTTTAGAAAAAACAGCTTGAAATTGCATTTTCTGCATCTCTCCTTCTTCAAAAATACTAAACCTTTACAGCAGTCATTTTTAAAAAGACACATTTGGCAATTTGTCCTCAAAGCAGAACACGAAAATGGTGACTACAAAGACTATTCATAGAAGAGGTAATGTATTCTGAGTAACTGGTCATTATCTACTCATTTCAGTGCATAAATGCAGCATGTGGCACACTAAGGTGCACACAGTCAATTGGTTCCTTACAGTCATAGCATGTAAGAAATGAAAATAGGCTGGAAATAATACTTTAGAGACACATAGGCTTTAGATTAGCCACAGGAAAAGCAGCTATGGCACCTTCTCAAAACCCAAACCAAGTACTACCTCTAGTCTAGGGAATCAGGAATTATTTGTAGGAAACCTCCCTGATACTGAAATGATTCAAAAGACTGAAGTTGCTGCAAATGATGATAAAGTTTTGAGATAAATCCATAAAAAGAACTGAAAAGTGGTAAGAAAACAGCTGCAGTACACTACCATGTAGTCTATCCAGACTGTTTAGTACCTAGGTGTTCACTGTGATCACAGGTATTTTGGAGGAGTGCAAATTTTAAATCTAGGAAAGGATGAGTGTTTTTTAATAAAGCACTCAACTTTGCAACAGAAACTCCTATCAGGTTGGTATAACAGGTACATACAAAAAGTAAGAGAATGGTACAATTCTGCATAGTCAATGCTTTTTCAGCATAAACAAGGGACTACAAAAGTTTTCTGCCTTCAACACCAACCCTATCTTCATCTGCAATTTCTGTTCTTAACACTAGTAACTTGAAAATGGCTTTTGGTGGCTTGATGGTCATTCAATGCATAAATAAAATAGTTAATCTTGGTGGGAAGAGCTAGGCCATCTAAGAGAACATATTTCTGTACATGAGATGTACCTTGAAAAATCTACAAGAAGAAGCAAGCAGGTCTCCTCACCACCAGGAAAAGCCAGCGTTTGAAAGTGGTATCACTGGGTGTTAATACATCAGGTATAATTCGTACTGTGCGTGTTTGTGCATAATGTGCATACTGTGTGCATATCTGCCACTCACTACTAAATGAGTTGTTAAAGAAAGTCCTCACAGAATATCAAAACAGGTCCTGGAAGAAAATGGCAGGAAAATATAAACTGTAACTTTATGGGGCACAGTATTCCTTTGTACTACTCGTATTTTATTTGTTTTGCCACTGATTGTAACACTCATCTATTTGACATTAATAGCTTGGATAAAGTTTCACATCGAAAAAAAAAAAGGCCAGCTGAAGCAACAACTCATGTAAAATTATTGTATTTCACTTCTAAAAATCAGTAAAGCAGGACATGCATTCCTCCATAACTACCTTCCAGTTTACAGACAGGCAACAAAGAGAAGAGATTAAAAGAGGGGCAATTTTTTTTAAGAATGGAATGGAAACCTTTGAGTTGAAAAGTAGGAGGAAACTTAATGCAACAGAATTGAGGACGAAATAAAGAAAACCTCTTAAGGTCTCCCACGAATTTTCAACTTACGCAAAAACTGGTCTGACAGCATTATTCATATTTCCATAGGTTGCTCGTCCCAGTAGTTCCCTGAAACAATTCTCAGCCAGCACAGAAGGATTTTCTTCCTTCACTCCTCCTGTAGGAGAGGACTGGGGGCCTGTTCTGCTGAAATAAGACAAAATGCATGGATTATATTACTGACTACATTCACCTTTTCTTTACTGTATCCACCCTTGGTATTAAAATATTCATGAGTCACACTCTTGAACTAGGGAAGAACTGTATTTCAAATATGCATCAAACCAGAATCCTGAATAAAATATTTTATTCTCTTATAGCAGGACCATAGATCATCATCTGTTCACTCAGTACTGACCATCCTATTAGTAAATATTTATATGGCAAAGAAAAAGCTGCTAATATTCAGTTAACTTGTCACCCACCACATTTTGACAAACCACTATGTGTCGCTAACAATGAATGAAGGCCGTGAAACCATGAAAAAAGTTAGAATCTCAGTAATTTTGTTCAGATTAATGATCACATTCACCTACCCACTACTGAGTCCACACTGTGTGGGTGAGCATTAAATGAAACTTCAATACTTCTGCACAAACAGATGGCTTTTGAGTTGAAAAAAAATGTCTGAGTGAACTAATTAGAACATTATTACCCACACAGTTACCTCCAAATAGACAGTGTAGAAGTTGGTCACCTTTTAACTGAGTGTTTTCCATCACTACTATGGACAGGGCACTGCTGAGCCCCTCGCTGTGGGCACCGTGGTGAAAACAGGTTTCAGAAAGAAAGCAAACAGCTCCCCCTGAGATATCTCCATTACTTATCAAGAGTCACTCTACAGGTGGCAACCTTTTTATTTTCTCTCACAAAATGCATTATAGAAACATAAGTGAGGATTCATTCACCTACATTAACATTATGCATCTTTAATTTTAGACTGCAGAAAACAATACGCTAAATTCTTAAACATAATTTCAGTTCTGCAGTGTAAGCTTGTCTGGTAAATATGTTTTAAAGTGTCCACTAAGAGCACCCAGTTTAGTTAAGTATCATAAAACCTTAGCTTCAGAGCGTTATAAAAAGTTGCAAATTGAAATATCACTACTCAAATGAACATGTTAACGTCCTAGTTTTAATGTATCATCTGATGGCAAAAGATTTTCTAGTGTTTCAGTACTATTGAAATCTGAAATTGGCCGTATGAAAATCCTGTTGCCTCTGGAAACATCAGTGTTTCAGGAGTTACCATAACAACGCTAGCTTGTCAGCCTTTAATAACAGAAAAGCCTCAGGAACCCTGCTAGATAAGTAAGGAGAAAGTTTTACAAGTGCAGCATGATTAGAATTTTAAAAGGCATGACAATTTGTATATAATCCACCATGAGTACCACTAAACTCTAGCTTTATCCAACTGCTGTGCCACCCAATCTCCCTTTTTTTTTCCTTCCCCTGTACTGCCTGGACTCCGATCTAGGGAGATGGGCACCCTTCTCAGCACAGAAAAGATACAAGAGACAGTGCAGGACTGTCATTTCCATTGCTGTTTTGATACAGATTCTCTAAAATACAACAGCATTGTAAAGGTGGGTGTGTGGGGAGGAAAAAGAAAGCAGGCTGCATAGCACACAAAGCTAAGTCTGTCTGAAAGAATTCCAGTTAAAATGAAGTAAAAGTAAGTTTTGTTTTAAGTGCTTGTATATGCAAACCTACAGAAGGTGACTTCTCAGCACTGTTTGGAGTCTTTTTTTAGATGACTCTTCCTAGTATAAAATGTTACTCTTTGACTGCCTCAGAATGTCTAAAATTATCTTGCGTTGTCTGTAGGAATAACATTTTATTTTGAACTTTAACTGCACCTACCTCAAAGTATTTCTCAGTAAGTGTTCCTTGGCATTGTCAGATAATAAGACAACGAATATTGAATACTCTCTTTAGTTTAAGAGGAAAGCTTTGTACAGCCTCTTAAGTTTCTAGATTCAAATGAGCAACTCATACTCATTTTGTTTCACTGATTTGGTTTTTACAGAAATATCACAAAACCCTTGAGAAATCCTACAGCAACAGTTAAGAAAAAAATGTAGCATTCCTCTGCATCTAGATGTTTTGTACTACTGCAAGAGGGCTGAAAATATGCTTTGCAATGAAATGGGAAAGGACAACTCCCTTTAGCTGCTCTACTGGCTTTTGTGTGGGCAATCTCTAGCAGAAGTGGCAACAAGGAACTGGAAGGAGGTCGTGCTGAAATACAGCAGTTTCCATAACAAACACCTAATCACAGACTTAAACTTGCTCAGAGCAACTCAGCAACTTAATGAGACTTCTTTAATACCACAAAACCAGGATTGGCCAAAAAATGGGACATGTGAAGTAAGACTTAACCACTACTTTTGAGCAGAGTAGGTACAGGAATGTTTGACTATGATCCACTCACTGAGAAAGAAATAAATTCTCAATTCTAACCTACCTCTATAGCAGAATTTGTATGAACATTACAGATGTATCAAAAGGATGTGAAGTCAAGTTTACTAAGTGCTAGAGTGTCCTTCTGCCTGAAATAATTCTGACACGTTTAGCTCCACAGTTATCATGAAGAATATATTACAAAGTAAGTGAATTACCAATTTCATACATCCCTTCCCTATTTTAGAGATGCACATAAATAGACATACACATCACATAATGTCTGATAGACATGTAGCTAGAATGTGCATTCAGATATATGAACAAATAATGACATCAACAAATACAATTATCTTTTAAAAATGTTGTTTAAATAGTAAATTCTTAACTCTAAGAAGTGTCTCATCTGCTATGCACTCCAAAGAATTTTGAATTAAGCTATTAAGGTTCCACAAGCTTAAAATTACACTGACTTTCAAGGTACCTACATGTACTTCAGCTTTAAATAAAAATGTTTTTTTCTGTGGACTTAAGTTGGGGCTATTTTCTGGAATTTCTGCTCTTTCTCAAATAATGCTTTGATTCCATCTGCCAAAACAATATGCTTCTTACTCCTACTCTTCAAGATGTCTCTGTG
Organism: Falcunculus frontatus; assembly: GCA_013398115.1. NCBI lineage: Eukaryota > Metazoa > Chordata > Aves > Passeriformes > Falcunculus > Falcunculus frontatus. Next base: position 392,757 of record VZRV01007977.1, read on the forward strand.
CTCCACAAATATGAAGTCACATATAAAATAAAATGAGAAATTGTCTGTAACATCATTTAAGACCAGCAGGTAACAATTTACATGTTTTCAGTTTTTCTGTCATATGCACATGATATAAGGCCCCTACTCACCACTTGGAAAATCATTAGCCTTTTTTTTCATGTTCAATGCGCATTATAGGACAAGTTTCAAGCACAACAGTTCAGAAATTTAAGTTGCTTTTTGACAGATTTGTTTTTCTACCACTACTAATGCATTCCTCAGTAGATGATAAAAATCACTCCTGAAGTATATATAAACTGATCCACTTCAAGTGGTTAACCCAAATCCTACTTCAGTCAGTTTTTCCACCAGAAGTTAACTTACTTCTGCTATAAAAAGGAAGGTGTATGCCTGAGGGCCCTGTAAAGAGTAACAAAGGAAAGGGCCCACCTGCAGCTAAAAGCCCTGTAAGAGTAAACAAAGGCAAACCAGGCCCTCCTTGTTCAAACAGCTGCTTCAGAAACCTTTGTCTCTCACTCAGACCACTCTTCAGATGTAAAATTCAAGTGGCTATTTCTGTACATATTGCGTGGGCCCTCAGTTATATACAGTAAATAGATAAAAGCATGGACAGACAGGTAACTATTGATTTTAGTTATTTAGTCTGAAAATTTGCTTTAGAGATGAGACAGGTACTGGCAGTTAGAAATAATGGAACAAAAATAAAGCTGAGGAACTGCAAAATAAATGCCAAAACTAAAACCGAAAAAGAGAAACTGACAGATCTAGAAAGCTGAGTGAAAGCATGAAAAGCTTGTTTTCATAGGAAGGCTGCAAGGCTTTTAGCAGGCAAGTTTTGAAGCAGCCAGAATTGGACACGGAATAAATATTTAATGTGCTTGAACAGCTGAAGTCGGTTTTATGAGCATTTCCCAGTGCTACCAATAAACAGTTTTTACACCTACATAGTGTTTAATCATGGACCAAAAAAAAAGTGACTTTTCAATTGTAAGGTGACTGGCATCTCCTCAACCTTAACTGTCACAGAGATCTTTTTGAAGATCTTTTTTCAAATGTAGCAAGCAATAAGACCAGGAGTCACTGAAAACAAAAGAGAGAAGGGGGTTTACATATAAATAAAACTTGAATTCCTTACTCTAAGTACTGTTTCAGCCAGGACAAGCAGTTCTTACTAACGGCTAAAGGAATCAAACCCTCAATTTTTAACAACTCTAAGTAGCAAAATCATTTGAGTCACCTAAAAGCCTTTGCTTACTCATCTCTGCACCTGATCCAATAAAAACCAGAGTTTAAAATTTTTACCAAGTCAAAATATGGATATATAATTTCTGGAACAACTTTCAGGCCAACAGAATCCCAAACAAGTGAAAAAAAGTGGTTGAAAAGATTTTAGGACAAGAAACATTAAGAACCATTATGCACCATTATGCAGACCCATACTATCAATTTCAAAGAACCTCAGCTAGTAAAGCTGAGTTGTTGCTTCCACTAAAAAGAAAAGAAAAAGATATCCATCATAAAAACTTACCCTAGAGATTGCTTAAAAAATACACCAGTGCCAAGAAATAAAATTACCTGTCAATATCCTCTATTTTCTGCATGTTGAACAGCAATGATGGCACAATCTTGTCCATGTGCTGAGGTTCCCATATAGTTGCTCGAAGTTCATCATTAACTGTTTTTCGAACCACTCCCTGAATGCCCCTGATTCCAGCAATTCGGATCCTGAGGAAGGAAAAGAGGAATTACTGAGGCTGAGAAACAGAGCACCTCCCAGTATGGCTCTGTACCTACTGGGCAGCAGTAATTAAATAGTGTGGAATTCCAGTAGGTTCTCACAAGCAGCAATTGTGAAGTTGGCCAATCATCAAGGTTGCCCATGGTTTCTTTGAACACCTTTAAAGCCAGTGAGGAAGCTGACAAAACAAACAACTAAAGAGAAGATGGCCTGTAAGGATAAAGCTGACACTGAGCAATGAAGACTTAAACTTTGTACATCACCTCTGACAAAAGTCACAGAGGTGAAACCCACCAACTCTACCCAATTTACCACTCATCACCTGAAACTTTGCACAATCTCAGCCTATTCCAAAGATGAAGAAAAATGTGAAGTTACCACAACACAGCCGAAGTAATATCTAGCAGAGCCACATGATTGTGTCCTTTGAAGTTGTAATTAAGGCTATGGATTAGTCAGGAAAGATCTTTAAAGATTTCTGAAAAATTTACAAGCTGGAAAGCAAAGGATAATTCTCTCAACTTAAGCCTAATGCACAAAAGGAACCACCACTAAAACCATTTGAATGAAATCAACTGAGAACTAATCAACAATGCTGAAATAATAGAAAGAAAAAAAAAGTTCAAAAAAAGACTTGGTCTAGCTGCTAGATACTGTCATTATTTTATTAAACAAAAATAGCTTGCAGGAGAATCTGTGCAATGAAATGGATAACAAAGTATTATTTATTTAAGTGATAATAACAAACTATCCATTATAATAAATGGTAGGAAGAGAATTTACTTCCTGAAAACAAGTAGAAGAAAGCTGGTACAGCTATCAAATGAAATAGGCACAAGCCTCACTAAAATTTTAAATTATTTCTATTAAAATCCATCTCTCATTTTTTAAATCTTGATTCAAGTATGGACAACACTTAACTAGCCCTTACACAATTCGCTGAATTAAAACATAGCTAAAATAAGCTACAGAGATAACCAAGTTCTATAGTTAATATTCTTGTTTAGATTTCAATTTGTAAATACCTAAACCTGTAGCTGCTTGTATTTTAGCTATTTCTGAACAAAGTCTTGTGCATTCAATATGAATCCAACATCATTCTAGACCTTTTGAGATAGTTTCAATAGGATTACACACAAAGCAGGAAAGAAGAGGGATGTACAAACAACTAGAAAAGCTGCTCCTGGGAAGGACCCATCCTCCAGGGGGAGCCGCAGGAAAACAAGCTGCGGCACCTGCTTAAGAATGGGAAAAATTGGAATTCCTATTCATGGGAGGCTCTTGAGTTTAACACACAAGAGCACACTTCAGACATTTAAGAAAACCCAGTTTTAATGAGTAATTCTCAAAGAGCAGAGTTAATATATGTTTTTGCTTTTCATGTAAGTAGCCTTGTTACTATCTCAAGTAAGTTATGAACTCGTGCATTTACAATAGTAAGTGGTGCCTTTCTGGAGAGAATCCACACAATCCAGTAGGCATTATTCAGGTAAAATTACACCTAAATATCCTAGGAGTTCTAGCTATCTAAGATTTGCAATATTTGGTGCTACTCAAGAAGTCAGACTGTCATTTTTCTTCATATGGAATGAATTACTCCAAGAAACACCTTAATAAAAAGCTGTATTACAGACAATATTAATGTGTTAACAGTTTTCAGTAATTCCTACAGAATGGCTCTTACTCAGTTTGTACTTCTGGATCCTGGTCACAGGAATGACACATGGCACTGAAGCGGGACACGAAGAAGTCGTAGCGCCTGTGATATGAAGGTGTGTCTTCCTCAATGTTGGCAAATTTGACAAACTGAAAATAAAATACATTAAAAAAAGCTTTTAATACCAATTTCCCAAAATAGAATAATGACTACTAAGCTTCATTTAACAAGTAACATAAAATAACTGCATTAAAGTAAGAACCCAATTTTGACAACACTTTAGAACCTCAGAGAAGAAAAATTAGAAAAAGGGGGTTTTCTTTTTAAAGTCTTTCCACAATAACTTAATTTAGACAGTTATGGAAGGGTGAAACTGCATGAAATACAACATACTATGCAATATGGAAATATCTAACACTTGAACAGTGAGTGTCATCAACTGTCAAAATCATTTAGGTTGGGAAAGACCCTTAGGATCACCAGGTCCAACCATTTGCCTAACACTGCCAAGTCCACCACTAAAACATGTTTTACATGACTCCAGGGATGGTGACTCAGCCACTTCCCCGGCAGCCTGTTCCAATGCTGATAACACCCTCAGAGAAGAAACTTCCCCTAATATCCAGTCTAAACCTCCCCTTGGAGGTTGAGAGGCTTGAGGCCGTTTCCTCTCTTCCTATCTCTTGCAGCTTGGGAGGAGAGGCTGACACCCACCTCACTACACCCTCTCTCTGGTTAGAGAGAAGTCCAATCAATCAAATGCAACACTGTCACTACCAGGTTACTTGGCAACATTCTGACCCATCAAAATTCAAGGCAAATAAATTTGGAGGCATTCTGTCAATTCTATCTTGACAAAAGGGAAAAAGGAGGAGTCAGGGAATTATAATCCAGTCAACTTTAGTCCGTTCACAGAAAAACACTGGAAAAAAATGCCAATTTGCATACATCTACAAAGTATCGAAGGGATAAGTAACAGTCAACATGGATCTGTCAAGAACAAATAACATCAATCCATCTTATACCTATGACAAAAAAATAAATTTTGTAAATCCAGATGAAGCAACACCTGTCAAAACTTCAGTGATGCTGTTGACAAAACAATACACAAAATTCTCAAAGGGAAGCTAGAAAAACACTGTCAAAAGAACGCTCCCCATAAGAGAGATGTGTGAGAGTTTGGAAAAAATATGGAAACACTTGTAAATCATAACAGTACAAATGTATGATTTGAGCTTCACTAGAGACTTCGATGGCAAAGAACATTAAGATGGCCAGAGCTGTAGGCACACTTAATGTTTTCGAGCAATTGGAAATAGGACCTGAAAAATCGAGGAAGCAATTTGGGAATGGTTATTGCAAAACAGCATTTTAAGACAGTTGTGCAAATACAAGCCAAAACCAGCTGAATGAAGAAAAGGAACTTAGTCAATGCTAATACAATGGCATGAAAACCAGAACAATATACTGTGATACATCTGCATTACTCATTATACCTATAAAGAAACTTCTGCCATCTAACTGGGCCAAAATTGCCCTTAAATGAAGTGGTGCATCCAGCTGAAACACCACAGCTGAAAATGGTGAATAACTGACACAGTCCTCAAATTATTCAAGAGATGAACAAAGCTTTAGATAACTATCTGTAAAGAAGAATGAAATGCATTAAATTACCTAGACTACAGCTGCCTAAAAGGTATCAGTCTTAAAATGTACAGAAGACAGCTATAAAAAGAGAAGAAATAAATTGTTTTCTTTGTCCAATAGTAATAGAAAAAGCAATAATTGACTTACACTGAAGCAAAGGCTAAGTTAGACATGAAAAACCCCTCCTTTCTAAGGGGAGCAGACTCCCTAAAGACCTTTTGGATTCTCCATCACTGAGAGTTCTAAGAACAGACCACAGAAGCAAATAAAAAGCAAAACAAAACATTGTCAGGAAAGGTTGAAGACAGTGCTGGCTCTGCCCTGAAGCAGAGTGATGTCCCATTAAGACCCCTCTGCTTTTACTCACACCATTTTTATCAATTCCTAAGCACAGGCTGAGGCATTTCCTTTGTATTTTTCATGATGCAGAACCTGCTTTCATCAGCACATTACCCATACACATCCAGATAAGCCCAAAGCACTTTAGCATAGTCTACAGCACACTGATTTGTGGAGGGTTTGAGGTTTTCAAGCTGAAACTGAAAGCTTTGTATTTCAGAAAAAAAACCCCACCATTTTTTTCTACTCTTTTGTTTAGTCATTTTCTCTGTTTTATCTAGAACACTTATCCCTTTCAGCTGCACTACCAGTTCACCCTCTAAAAGCTACAGGAACAGCTGAAAATGATACAGTTCATAAAACTACATTCTCAGCTATTACTGAAAATGGAGCAAAATTGTATAGTATGAGTCCATTTTACAAGTCCTTCTGTTAGGAACATCCTGTATTTCAGGTAGTAATAAAGTGACAAAAGTCAAAATCTAATTCTATATGGTCCACTGCCACAGACTGAAAGACGATCCACAAACAGCACCTATATGTTTTCTGCAACAGAGTGAGTTATAAAAATGATTGTTTCTTTCCCAAGAGACCCTGGCAAATGCTTCATGTGTATTACGGCTCCCTAGTTTGTTTCATGAATTGTTACTAGCAAAACAGAAATACATTTTAATTTTTTTTTTTTTGCAAACAAGAATTTCATTAGACCTTACATCTCAACAAGGCACGAAGACCAAGGATTTAATAAATCCCCTAACAATATGATCTTACTATTTTCCAGACATTCAAGTGCTCAAGTCTACAAATGATTCACCCAGAAAACTTCCATAAAAGCATGGAAAAGAATGGAAACAGTCTGAAGAACACAAGAGCACTGTGGGAGCAGCTGTGAGAATCAGGATATTAAGTCATGCTGCATTTAGTATCAGCATTTAATATTACCTGAAGTACTAAATTATTTGATTGACAAGATCTCCCAACAGGAAAGCTTAATAAACTCTAATAACTGTTTTGTTAGCAGAAAGATTTATTGTACCAAGAAATTGCTTTGTAAGAATAAATTATGAATCTAGGCCAAGCAAGTGTCAGGGACTCCCTCATTCTGAGCACTTCTCCTGTATCAAGGTGCAGCTTTGCAGCAGGGACACAAACACATGAAAGTCACACCTTTCCAAATGGCATACACAGTAAGAGATCCAGAAAAGGCAAAGGGTTTTTATGTCCTCATGTGTATAACAAAACAATTTCAGCCACTGAACATAAAGCTTTTCTGAAGCACAATCCAGGATTAGCATTCAGATGACTGAGCATTCAGGCCACAGGAAAGCTGACTGTGGTAACAGTTTTGAGTTGAGCACTGTCATCCAGTAAAGTGTAAAATTCCATTTCATTATAGAAATTTTAAGTTTTTACAGTAGACTTAAGTCTCCGCTTTGCTTTGCAGTGGTGCTCGTTATTGTTGTTAAAAAATACTTTTCTCCTAAGCACATATTTTCAAACAAACTTTACATACAAAATTATTCAACCTAAAAAAGGATAAAACTCTTTCAAAAGTCCAAGCACTTGTCTAGGAATTACATACAAAGCTTTTATAGATGTAAACATGTCATTCAGTCTCAGTAAATGCTCGCAAGCACCCAATGGTAATTTATGGAAGTCTTACCAGTACAAGCATCTCCTATATTTTATAATACAGAAGGTGCAGAAACGAACTTTTATTGGCAGGATCTTATTTCCATTAATTTTGAAATCAATAAAATTCAATCAGTATAAAAATACATAAATCTATCACAAAGTGAAAAAGAAACATATTATTTATCCAGATGTTTGTTCCAGACTGAGTCAAGAAAGTTGGATCATATTACCAGGGAGAGAGAGACTGTGTGAGTCCTGTAAGTAAATCATGCAAGTGCTCAAGGACAAAATTTCTTCTGTGCATTTACGCTGTTTTATCACCGTTATGTAGCAAGTACATTAGAAGAAAAATTGTAACTTTTAATGGTCCCTGGATGTCTTTAAAGAGGGTCAGGTTCTTTCAAGAAAAATCACCATATATCATATTTGAGTTATGTTACTTAGAAGTATCTCCCTGTAAGAACAGTAAGCTGGACCTGAGCAGTAATTTTTTCCTATCTGAGCTCCCCAGTCTGTCTTCTACAGCCTGCAATTTTCTCTTGTTTCAAACGGGGAAAGAGGGTGCTGATGTTGGCAGTTACCACCTATTATAGGCCAATGTACTGTATTTCATTATTATGAAACTGTCACATGTGAAGTCACGGTCTCCTATAAACATAAGACTCTTACAAACCACACACTACAGCCTTAATGAGAAGTGTGAATGTTATGTATTCACTTCAACAAACAAATGCCAGAAGGACAAGCACTTCAACCTTGCTAAAGAGAAAAGCTTCAAACACTGGCTACACTAACTTTACAAATATAGTATTAAAATTATCTCAACAAATAACCACAATATAAGGCTCTCAGCAAGGAAAATCAGTGATTTAGTTTCTTTAATAGCTAGGGTCACCTGACACTTTCAGTTTTATTGGAATAGGATGGATAATTTCACATTCTATTTTACTTTGTGACCCTTGGATGAAAATTCTCTTGACCACCACATGTACAGTTATGTAACAAAATCAGCAAAGGAATGTTGGCTTAAAGGGCCATGGTGGTGTGGCCATGGATCTCCAAAACCAGAGAGCACACGTACGAGTGGGGGAAGCAACATTTAACTTTGAGTGACCCTAAAGGACTCGCTCAAATTCTAGCAGATGCAGACACACAATTTCTAAGATAATTTAATAACTCACAGGATGAGAAAGAGCACTGTGTGTTAGTCTGTCTCCCTGAGCTTTAACTCCTTTCAAAAAAACAGAGCAGGCATCCTAGAGATGGAATTGTTGCATTCTGTATTAAACAATAATTCTGTATGGGTACACGGAATGAAAGAAGCATCTTGCAATAAGAGTAAGTTTCCATTGCATACTTCCAGATTAGCAGGCTGCAGAAAAAGCAAACAAGTAAGTACCCTACCAGGAATATTAATTCTGACATTGCTTAATTTCAAAGTGTTGACATTTTATACTATTTTTACATACATATGCACTTCAATTCTGCCCAAACCAACTGCTTTTATAAGCCAACACTAACAAATATTGTCTTGTGGTGTCTTGTCTCAGGCACTGGTTGATCACTTTTCCAATTGGGATACAGCTTATCTTCCTTTAAATAACAAATGACGACAACCAGCAATAACAGCCACCTCCTCAAGCTCAGAAAGCTCCACACTGTCACTGATGGGATCATTATTTCACTGCTCCTACAAAGAAAATGCCTTTATAAAAGGAAGCACCCTATCAACTAAAGAAGCATTTGTGGTACATAATTGGAATGTGGTGATACTGGGTTCCACATATTGTCTGCTATTTTTCACACGAAGCCCCAATATCTTACTGGCAAAATACAAAGAATTCACCCCATCAGCATTCCAAATTAGCTTAAAATGTTTTGCATTTAAGTGACTCTTGTAAATATGGATTAAGATGAAAGTTTTACTAAATCATGTATCCAATTGTTCTTGACCAGCTGCTGACTAAAGAAATTTTCTTTAGAAATAGACATAAATTGGATATAGATATTGGATATAAATTTAATCTCTTATTCCAAAAAATTTTGACCACAAGGTCAAAGATTTTAAAGCTTGTCACTTCTATCCTAGTAATATAACACTATGGATCTAGGCAATACTTTTAATTATTTGTACATGAGCAATGTAGATGTTTTACATGATACTCAGTTACTGAAATTCTGCAAGAAAATAAGAGAGAGAAATAAAGTATTGTCAAAAATTTCTAAGGAAAAGCTTATTGCAATCAGCCTTCAGATCCTGCAACACATAAGCCAAGGAGATATCACTTTTTCCCACCACATTTTTTCAGTTTCCTCACCAGCATATGCTATCTTAGCACATGGTCTACAAAAATATCTTCCACGATAGAAAAAGCCATTTTGAACCTCACAGACATTAGCAACTTGAAATTTGGTCTACATAAAAAAAACCCCCCAACATCTATTCAATATATCCACTACTGAATTTTGCCTTATATAAATAGCTTTACAATTACGTTATTAAAAAAAAAAAATCACTTCTGCTATAGGAAATAAGCTAGCATAAGTTATAAATGCAACATATAAAAGGTCACAGGAATTAATTATATGTAACCGGAAGATTGGGCTTAAGGGTACACAAATAACACCCAAACAATTATTTATCTAAAATAGTCATCTTCAGGTTTGCTTTTCAAAAATAAATCAACTAGTATTATAAATTAAATGGAATTTAAATTCCAAAAGGAATTTAAGACGAAAAAAAAGCTAAGTGAAAGTTTCATTTTTTTCCTAAAATATAGAGAACCAAGTAGAGTAAGTTCTGCACCCAAAACCAAATATTTGGAAGTCAGCAAAACACACTCAAGAAGACAGTGGGAGCTTCCAAATCTTTTCAAGCCTTTAAACTACTCAAAGATATTCAGTACAGAGACTTGCTTCATTTGAAACCCTGACTTTTAAGCAATCACAAGAGTCCCCACAGCTGAAGCAAAATCTGTGAGGCTGAAATAACCCTACAGCTGAAGTAAAGAGGCTTGAATTTTACTTCAAAGACATCACTGCCATTCTATCTCAATGAAGCTTTGGGTAGAAAACAATCAAAATCTACTTAGAGCCACAATCATACTCTATATACTTAAAATGTAAGCAGACTATAAATTTGTAGGGGCCTTAAACTGAGTTTCCTAAAAACACTCTGCAAAATTTTCCAAAGACTGCCTGACTTTTCACCAGTTTAAAGACATTTACTTCATATACAACCCAGTCTTCTCTTCCAGACAATTCCAGTTTGCACCCAAAGTGGTACATGAGAATAGCTAAAGTACATGAAGCATTATTCAGTCACCACACCATCTCCTCTTGTTTTTTCGTTTGTTTATTTCCTACGGGAGGAGAGAAAAAAGCCTGAATATGATGGTAAATTTTCTTCGTATTTAACAAAATTTATTTAAGAACACAGTAGGGCAGTGCCCTTGGTAACACACAAGCTATTACCCTTTGTTCCTCTTACATCAATACAAACAGACTTGTATCTTTTGTCTTCGTTAACTCTAGAAGGTACCTAGGGAAATTAGCAGAGTCAGGCTAAAATAAGGTTTTGGAACACTGTTGACGAGCCATAAAAATTCTCTCTCCTCACAGAACTCCACCTCTTATTTAGGGAAACTTAACTTTTTCTCCTGAGTTTTATAGAAGACAAACATAAACTATCTCCTAAATCAGGAAGTCCATTCATCTCCTTTACTCACAAAAGTCTTAGGAACCGACAGGAATATCAAACAGATAACCCCAAGGTGGAGTTCTGTTCAGTAACATACATTTTGAAGTGAGACATGCCTTGTACATCAGAGTGGAGGCTGGCAGTAACTGTTTGCTACCGAGGATTTTAAACCACTGGAAAGTGATTTAAAATCCTTGCCATGTGGCAGCCCAAGAAACAAGTTCCAAAGCCATTCCCCTAGGAGGACTCACCCAGGCATTATTATACAAACAAATCAAAAGAAGCAGGGTAGCCTGGCCCAACAGTATTTAAATAAATAGGTAAAATTTTATAAGTATAATGAGATATAGATCTCATTATCCTCAGTAAAGCTGCCCTGCTAGTGGGGGAACGAGGAGACACTTCTACCCTACATTACAGCAAAACTCTCCTTATTCCATCATAACGAGATTCTGCTCTGGGGTAGCATCCCTTTACTACACCCTCCTGTCTTCCTGAACTGCAACTCCATCTAATTTCATCAGCTGGGAACCAAGCCCAAAAGCCCAACAGTTTTACTGATTCCATAAAGAAGCCCTCAATGTTAACAAGGGCAATAATTTACATGAATTGCAAGCACTACTATATGCATGTAAAAGCAATCACTCTAAGTGAAAACAGTCCACATCACAATCCTGGAATTTATGAGATTACAATTTTACCAGCTGGAAAATACAATGGTTAGAAGGGAAATATGACAGAGCTATAACCCTGATTGTCCCCATCACTCTAATTGGACAACTAGCTCTCTAAATCTTCATTTTGACACTTTTAGTTACACCCTTCAAGCCTGGATCTGAATCCTGAAATATTTAAGCTGATAAGATGGTGAGGTTACAATAGACAAAGCTACTTTTCAGCTAGCAAGAATCTTTCCACATAGCTTAAGTTGCCAGAAAACAAAACTCTGTCTTACCTGTACACAGGCTCCAGGAGGGCTGTTTCAAGACTCAAAATATGAACTCACAGAACAGCTTTCCTGTTCCTTCCAGGAGTTATTTTTGGAGGGAATGAGCCCAGACACCAAAAGAATTTGGGACGCTGAAGGGAAACAGTTTATCTGCCTCCAGCTGATATCTGCTCTGTGTTTAGGCCCAAAGGATACATCCTGCTACAGACAGCATCTTTCAATTCATGTCAACTGGCAGATCCTTTGAGACTTCTCAAACTACTTTCCCAAGCAAAGATTTACTCTGATTTGATTTAGCATCTGAGCTTACTCACAGAATTAGTCCCAAGGACTTGCAGCTTTGGTTCGCCTGATTCCAGAAGCTTGGCCACCATATGAAGGAAACTTTCCACAAATGGTTTTATGCTTTGAGAATGGCAAGCCATTAGAAGTTGGTCCAGTGCCTCCATGGCAATTAAAACATAACTGAAAATTAATAAGAGAGACTCACATAAAGATGTATTGCATTTATCATCAACTCAATTAGTTCAATTTAGGATCTTACCACAAAAAATAAAAAAGAAAGAATGGAAGGCACATATTTACCACTGCTTAAAAACAACACTTAGGGCTATTTCCTACAAGCATATTTCTGGGGGTTCTTTTTTGTGGGGGGAGGGGGGTGGTGCAGGAGATGTATGGAATTGAGTGTTGGCCATCTACCCTTTCTATAAAGTTACAAAAACAGCTTTGGATGTCATGAAGGCCAAAAAATGATGGTCTGTGATGGATGTTGCCTTTCTTTGCCAATTCCTTCCACTTCTTAGACTTAAAATTTCTCACTTAAATATCTGATTTAGCCAAAAGGGCTGAGAAGAAAGATATTCCTGTTTCCCTATATCCTGACTGACATTCAAGGGTGTATTGGGCTTACATAGCCAGGTTTTAGCAGCAAGGGGCTGTGGGGGTGGTTTCTGTGACAAACCAGGAGCTGCCCCCATGACAGATACAGCCAGCTCCAAGACCAACCCACCAGTTCCCAAACCTGAGCCCCTCAGGGACACTGGAAGTGCCCACAGGTAAGCAAATATCCATAGTGCAGACCACAGAGGACCCCCTGCTGGAGCAGGTGGATGTGCCCTGAAGGAAGCTGCTGCCCATGGAAAGACCCTGCTGGAACAGGCTCCTGGCAGGCCCCATGGAGAGGAGCCCATGCAGGAGCTTTTCTGGCAGGATCTGTGATCCCATGGGGGTCTATGCTGGAACAGCCTGTTCCTAAAGGACTGCACCCTGAGGAAAGAAGCCATGCTAGAGCAGTTCTTGAAGGACTGTCTGCAAGGACAGACTCAAGCCTAGAGCAAGGATTAGAGTGTGAGGAAGAAGGAGCAGGAGACACAAGATGGTACGAGCTGACCACAGTCCTCATTCCTCATCTGCACTGCTTGGTAGGTAAGGACTTGGGAGGGAAGTTGAGCCAGGGAAGAAAGAGGGCTGGAGGAAAGATGTTTTTAAGCTTTGCTTTCATTTCTCACTATCCTGTCTTTAACTGGCAACAATTAAATCAATCCTCCCCAAGTTAAGTCTCTTTTTCCCCATGATGGAACTGAGTGATCTCCCTGTCCTTATCTCAACCCATGAGCTTTCCATTTCTCCATCTGGCTGGGCAGGAGGAGTGAGAGCAGCTGGATGGGCAACCTGGCAGCCAGACAAGGTTAACTGACCACAAAGGGGCTGTCTTGCCTTCCAGACTCGATCAGAACAAACATGATGAAATTCCATGACTTGTTAGCATCTATTTTTAATGCTGTGACTTCTCTCGTTACCCATAGCGATGTCTGACCACATCCCTGCTCAGTCTCTCAGCCAGGTAAGCCCCAATTCGATCCAGCTTCTCTGGTGCAGAAACTGCATAGAAAGTCAGCTTCTCCATGTCAGCTTTAACAAGACCATCCTAAAAACAGAAATACAAAATAGAAAATTAAAGAGCTCATAGGAAATATAAAGCTTTCCAAATGTTTTTCCTTTTTTTCTAGTTAACATTTAAAGATCAGAGTCTTACAGATGGAAATAAGCTACTGAAAAAACCCCCCCTAAACTTCTGAGCAAAACTGCCATTAGCTTAGCTGCAAAAATCAGCAACATTATACAACTAAAACATTTTTAAAGGAAATGAAGCAACCAGCTTGCTCCACCATTTTTTTTGTGAGGGAAGTGGTATTCTACGAGAAGGTATGTAGTGAGGTATGTGACCAGTTCTAAGACACGCTTCTTTCCTACCAGCACAGTGTAATTTTTTTCTGTTCCCATCCCTCCCTCAAAGTATATTTGATGCATAATTTTGATAAAATAGACAAACAAGATTGCAGTTTAAATATTTTATATTGTAGTTTAAATACTTTATTTCTTCAGTGTCACATCTTGAACAAGGCTGACCCCCAGGCACCTGAAGGCTAATTGTCAGATCAAGATCAAAGATCAACATATTAGTACCCATATGAACTGTAACATGGATCTGCTCAGATGAAGTCATAATCATAACTATCAGGTAAACAGGGTAAGGCTTTTTGTCTTTTTATCTTTTTTTTTTCCCCTGGAAGTTCATAAGAACATTTCTTTTCCAAATAAATTACTTACAAGCTTTTAAAACACTCATTATTGATTAATGGATTTTATAAAGAAAATCTCACACTTTAGAGAAGGTCTGCAACTCAAGGGAAACATCATGGACTGGCCTGTGTCCTGCACTGTGAGCCAATGAATATTAACCAAAGCAGAGACTAAGAAGTGCCACTTCAGAGCTACCAAGCGAGATTTAAACTAGAACACTACAATTGTAGCAATACCAGGTGTTTCTACACTTGTATCAAAAACTAGATTAGAACAAATAAACTTATAAAACCATACTGTTCCATGCATTCAATATACTGTATACACAGAAAACATTTCCTTTAAAGCCAGTAACATGCACTTATATAACCACTGGCACTCAGTAACAACACAATTTTTAAAAAAAGCCCACATACTTTGTAGCATATAAGCCAAATATTATGCAAACACTGACTGTTCTGCTTACTTCTACTATAACAAAAGATATAAAAATTTGGTAACACACTTAAAAAAACAGAACAGCAGAAACATAAGCTCTTGATCAGTCTGAACTGTCAAATAATTATGTGTAGACATAGGCATTACTAAATGGTACATAGAAGTTATTTATTTTCACAGAGAGTAAAAGTTAGGCTTTAATACAGCTCCAAGACTGTTACAGTGAAATGAAGAAATAAAATTGTAGATGAGTACCTGGAGAAATTTAAAAAAAAACCACCAGAAAAACCTTCTTGGGTCACAACAGTCTACCAGAACTATAAAAATGTTCACAGGCAAGAGTTAAAAAATTAAAATCCTGTAGAAAACCACAAAATGTTCACACCTGCAACCACAAGAAAGCAAGTGTTCATGGTTCTAAAAAGTGATGAAGTTAAGTGCTACCTCTGCAGCAGAATACCTTGTTTAACTAAATCTCTGTTTCTCTGAGCAAAACATACTAATTTTATTCTTCAGTGTGCAGCGCTGTTTTGGAAACTGAATTAGACCAGATGATCTATACGGGTCCCTCTCCAGATAAATTATTCTACTGAACCTCTCTTAAAGCTATTAAGTTGTAAAGCAGAATTTATGGTAAAATGTTAAAAGAGAAAAGAAAAAAGAAAATTTTAAAAAATTGCTAAAGCACTAGCTATAACCACAAATTTTCAAACACCAATCTCTTAAAATTTTAAAGTCATGACTCACTTTTGGATCTTCAGGAAATATGTTGTCTACCAGACGCTTGTAGCGAGGTCGCAGTGCAGCACAGCAGCAGCAAACTCCTGCAGAGAGATTTACCCAACAGGATTTAGGATGCAGTTCTAGGGACTCATTTGAAGGGACAAGCTGACAAGCATGGAGGGAGAAGATAACACTGAATTCAGCTTGCTATCAGCAATAAAGCAAAATCAAGGGAATTGAAAGTAAGTACAAAGAAGTCAAATAAGCAAAATGACTATCACATTATAATACATGAGAAAATATGCAAGCATCTCAGGTACTAGAATGCACCTGCCATCCACACTTAAAAACATGCAGAAAAGTCAAGGCATTGTAAAATTGAGCCATATTAAAACCGAAGCTACTTTATTTTTGGGTTTATCTTCATTCTGAATGACTGTTTCAAAACATCCAAAAGTGCACTATATTCATTATTCCAAAAAAAGAAAACAAAAATGAAATCTGTTTTAAAGGCACCCATATAAACCAATATCAACCATAATATAAGAAACAAGCTCTGCTTTCCTTATCCCTTATCCTTTTTTTTACTGGGCATTGGTGAAATGACAGTCACTTGAAGTAGAGAAATGAATTTGTCTGATCTCATTTCTACTCTACTACTAATTCATATAATCAGAACAATGCATGTAACTTCAATTTTATTAATTTTAGATGTCATACTGCCTGCTCTAAAAAGATGCAAAGGATTGATTGGTCATTTTTCTAGCACTTAGAACTACCAGAACTTTGGAGTTAGGTTAAAACTCAGCATTTAAAAAAAAAAAAAAAAAAAGTTTCTTGATATTCGTCCAAGTGTTTACTTGGATAGACTTACTCCCTTATTAAAAATTTTTTTTGACAGATCAGATTTTAAATACTTCTGTGGGCATATTATCAAACTCACTGGTCAGGCCTCAGATCAACAAAGCAGCAAAGCAGCTCTAATGGAAAAGAGCCACTGAGTAAACAGTAAGACACTCAATAATAATCTATCAAGCATACATGCAGATCATGTCTTTCAAATCTCAACACCTGAAGGATTCAGAGTAGCAAAATACTTTACAAATGTCTTATTAAAGGTATCCATTTACTCAAGAAAATCTTCTTACACTTTGCTAAAAATAGTAAAAAATGCAAACCAATAAAGGATATCTTGGCAGAAACTTTTGATGATTACAATTTATCTGCAAATGCATCAATACTTTTCTTTCTTTACTTAAGATGTGTAAGTAATCTTAGTGGCTTGTAACCATATTTATCAGAACATCTGGGAGATTCGTGACAAAGACTTCCTTGCTGTACTTGCTGTTTTATTACTCTACAGGAGTAGACATTCTTCCTCTATCACACCCGTTTTCTGATACTATTTGTCTTTTGGATAAAAATTGTATTCTGTTCATACTCTGACAACTTAATTCTTGCAATTTATTTAATCAAAAACAATTATTGAAGACAGATCTATGATTTTAAAACATTTTGCATTAACTCCAAGTTCTCCCCAATGGTCTTGAATTCTCCTCAGCTCATGAATTAGAGAGTTCTATATCACCAGTAACATCAACACCGACTTATGACTTCAATACATAATTATGAAAACAAAAAGAATTCAAGGAATAAACAGTTGGAATACTGAGAAGTTTTTTGTTAAACAGTACTTTGTTACTACTGTCAAGTTCTTCACGCCACTCAGGCTGATGTCCTACTCATGGAGGTCTAACAAGTGTAGAAATCCACATTTACATAAAAGTTGCAGCTATGAAGTAACTAAAATCAAAGTTCTTTAATATACCGCTGGAAAATGTAGGTATGAAAAGAGGTTAAAATCCTACTTGACTTAAGATAGAAATAGTTTAGACAGTTCTATAAAAACATTCTATTGAGAGCAATGCTGTGCAACATCTTTAAGTAAAATCATAATAAGAAAGTAGTACTGTGCAAGTGTCTAGTATATCATTCTGTATTGGGAAATTTTAGTAAGACCATCAAAATCCACCAAAAAAGACATTAATATTGCTAAATATTTCTTGAGTTAGGTATGCAGCTCTGCACTTGGTTCAGCACTCTTTGTACTTGGCGTTCCTACTTGGTTTTCTACCTTACGGTTGACCATTAACTTTGGTCCACAGTAAAGAATATGTCTGATTACTACTAAATATAGCAAAATATTCTAACAATAACTGTAGCAAAATATTTTGATACAACTATCTAAAGCATAACAAGAGCAGGATAATATTCTAAAATATTGCAAGATAGGCAATTAAAAACACTTTTAGAATTACTTTCTTCTTCTTTAAGTGACCGAAGAAGAAAATCTTTGCAAAGAACTGCAATTTAAATCTTAAAATGGTGTTTTAAACCCGTGTTAATTACATAAATTTAACATAGGATCTGGATACAGTTACTCCTTTGAGACGGATAAAAAAGATCAGATAACAATACCAACTCATTTTGGCAGCCTTACCAGATGGTTTCAGTTAATGGAAACATAATATTGTTGAAATACCGCTCTTCAAATTTATGGCACACGGTGAATTTTGACATCAAAAAAAGGCCTAGCAGTATGCGTAAGATTTGAAATTTTCTCCTCATCTTGGATTTTGGGTAGTATCTCTACATTGCTACGTATTTAATTGTAGAGCTGTTTACATGGAAAAAACCCATAAACTTGTCAAAAATTCTCTACCATCAAAGTATAAACTTAAAATTAATGTGATGTTAATACCATCAAAAGAACTTCCTACATTAAACAGAACATTCAAGTATCAGAAAGTGAGATTTAATCAGTCAAAGCTTTCAGCCTCCAAGCAGAACACTACCAGAAATAAAACTGACAGGCACTCTACGCAACACAGAAAAAAATGACAACCAAAAGCAAAACTAAAACAATTAACAGTCATGACATAGATTTTGTGGAAAAACTACTAATCATTGCTCAATTATACCATTTTGATATAACCACAAAAGATTAATAAAATCATAGGAATCGGTTTAAAGAATGTATGAATATAAAAAAAAAAAAAGGACAACAAAACAAAATTCCACAAAAATCAAGTCAACAACTTACATTAAAAATAACCCAAAAATTTAGGAACATTTTACTACATAGACCAAAAAGATGAATTATGTAAAAGATGGATAGAAGCTGAGTAATTGAAAATTGATTCCCTACTTCTTGGATACCAACTTAACACAGATAAAAATTTATCCCAATAAACACAGTCATTTCAAATAAATAAACTCCTTTGTAGGTCTGTAGAACACAGTCAGGTAAAAAGAACCTGTTCCATTTTACACAGGTTTATAGAAGAAAAATCCTATGACAATTGCTTTTCAGTGTCAGGCAAAATTTGCGTTTTAATGGCCTCCCCCTTGCAGACATCTTTACATCACTTTATACAAGTAAATATAAAGGTTAAATCAATATCTACAGAGAATTCCACACTGTAACATATTAGCTAACATAAAAGGTTCAAAAAATACTTGTTTGCTTCTCCAATAGTGGGATTTTTATCAAATTCAAACATGCACATTCTCTTCTGCTAAAGGAGTCCTAGAATCTGCATTTTACATGTTAAAACTGCACACATTTACCAGCTGCATGGGTACTTCTTTTTACTGTATTTCTTCTACACAACAACAGCAGTAAGATACAGCCCCCGCTATCAGAAAATGGTAATTTCACCTACCCAAACACATACATGGTCTCGGTTCAAAAGCAGAATTATAATCATAGGCTTTTTCTTGCTCAAAAGTTGGAACTTGCACATACTGCCTCATGCTGGATATGAATTCACTCTCGGAGAACTGTCTCCTTTCCCAGCAATTCGCTCTCTCACACTCACATAGCTGCGGTTACTTCCCGCGAGGGCTCTGCAGCACTGTAAGCTTATCTGATCAGCTCAGTGACATCTGCATAAAGCCACCAAACACGTGAAAAACTTCAGTATCAAATTCTGTTAACAAGGCCAGGAACAAGAAAAGGGAAAAAGATAAAAGATACATTGTCAATGTGTGATTCACAGCTCCTCAAATGAAACTGCACAGACAGTTTCATTACTTCAACTTGCCTGGAACACACAGTTCATTATTTCTCTGACTAGAAGTAAAAAACCATATAGTTTCAGGAAAAACTATCTTCAGTCAGCTGCCACATATCACTGTATAGTGATAAATATTTTAGCAAAACCTACTCACTCGGTCTTCCTGGAGAACGGACAGAGAGAAATGCATTTAAGGCAGACTACTGACCAAAAAGTCTTTTTTAAACAGAAAGGTTTATATCTAAGATCAAAGAAACAATCTAAAAGTAACGAAATTAACATTATATCTAATAATATTTCTGTGCTTAGGAAGCAAAGATTATAAAATTTAAATCATTAACACGATTATGACACATCAGGTAAAAAATCAATTTTGAGTTAAGCAATTCTGAAGTTACTTTCTGGCTTCCCATTAACTCTCAGCATTTTATTGTTTCACTTCCTACATTACATCCACTTGGGCAACTCAAACACAGAATTTTCATACAGACACTTTTATAAATCCTGGAAATTATAAGTACTGGTTTTAATAAAAACATAGCTCATAATTTCCACTACATAAAAATTCCACGCCAATTCTAGACTTAGGAGAATACTGCTAATAAAGTCAGAGAAAACAATGAGCTGCACAGAAACTGTCACCACATAGTTTACTACAGAAAACTCTACAGTGTAAATTAGAAAAATGCATATTACAATGAAGCTGTATTTCAAATTAGTGTGTCTGAATACTTGTGCTACATCTTACTCGTACAAAATTGCAGGAAAACAAAACCTTCAAGGTGGATTTAAACATAAAACACTAAGTTCTGCCCATCAAGTTTAAAACTGCCACATTGTTTTCTTGTTTATCAAAACCTAGGAGAAGGGAAAATAAATCATCTGTTTTACCTAATACTGGAATTTATTCCGAAGTTTTGTACTGTTGTCTAATATTGTTGTCAACTGGTTACATAGCATTAATAACCTGAAGCAAGATTTCATGTTCACTCATTGAGTATTTTTGTTACGTCCCAAGCTTGGATCTGGTCATTTCTAACATTATTTTCTATCTTCCAAGCTTTTTAAAAAAAATCTTATTCTATCAAAAAATGGTATAATTAACACAGAATTTTCAATCTACAGTAAAATGTATGTTTTGCTAGTATCAAGAAACCGAGCAATATTAAAATTACATTTGGTTGCTCAATGTACTTAAATATAACTATGTAAAAATTTACTTGACTTTAATACATTAAACTTTCATTTAACTTATTTTTCTGTATCTGAGATGAAAAATATAAACAAATTTCTTTCAAATATCCTGGTGAAAGTGCATAAAATAACACTTCAACCACAACCATTTACTATACCTAGTTATTTCTGAACTGTTAATATCAGTTGATGCATTTAATTCAGAACTAAAATGACTTTCAAGGGCATTCCCATTCCACTATGAAAAAGAGATCAGACATTTTATAACAAGGAAATTATTCCAGCCATATAAGGGAGTTAATTAAAAATATTCTTCAACCTGCTCTAAAAAGAACAACTGCTGTAAGGACACGCTGATCAGCCATTGCAATGTCCCTGGAATGCACTCCCAGAGGGCACACTGGACTCATCATTTAGACAGGAGGAAGACTCATCCCCCAGATGAGCCTCTCCTCCCCTCACCCAAGTGCTAGCTGACTTCTAAGTGGCTGGTTCCCACCCTCTCTCCATCAAAATGCACCAAAGAAAATGTTCAACACACAGATGAAATTTTTATCTTGAGAACACGATATTCATCTTGATGTGAACTTCTGACCCCAATGACAGAAAACCGTCAGTAACACCTAACGAGGAAAATTCCATCCATACCTAGGTTTGGTAATTTTACATTTATTTTTAAAAATATATTTTTTGGTGCTCAGTTTATTTGAAACAAATGAAAACAGCACCCAAAAAAACAGCTTTCTTCTTAGAATTTCTTACAGTAAGCAAAAAGTAAGTCATATTGCCCCCAGTTGAAGTCATATTGCCCCCAGTTAATTCCGGGGCAATATGACTTCTAGAAGAGTTCTTCTAAACTGGAATCATAGAATTGTTAACGTTGGAAAAGACTTCTAAGATTATCGAATTCAACTATCAACCCAGAACCAACACCATGTTGGACATTAAACAATGTCCTGAAGTGCCATATCCACACATCTTTGAACACTTCCAGGGATGGTGACTCCACCCTGGGCAGCCTATTCCAGTGCCTGACCATCTTTTCTGTGAAGATTACCTTCTAAATATGCAATCTAAACCTCCCCTGGCGCAACTTGAGGCCATTTCCTCTTGTCCTGTTTCTTGTTCCCTGGGAGAAGAGACTGACCTCCACCTGGCTCCAGCCTCCTTTCAGGGAGTTGTAGAGAGTGATATGGTCCCTCCTGAGCCTCCTTCTCTCCAGGCTGAACACCCCCAGCTGCTTCTCACAGGAATTGTGCTCCAGATCCTTCCCCAGCTCCATTGCCCTTCTCTGGACACGTTCCAGCCCCTTAATCTCTTTCTTACAGTGAGGGGCCCAGAACTGGACAAAAGATTCAAGGTGTGGCCTCACAGTGCCCAGCACAGGGGGAGAGTCACTGTCCTGGTCCTGCTGGCCACACTACTGCTGATACAGGCCAGGATGTTCTTGGCCACCTGGGCATGCCCTGGCCCACATTGAGCCACTGCTGACCAACACTAGCAGGTCCTTTTCTGTCACCTTTCCAGCCACTCTTCCCCAAACCCATAGCGTTGCATGCTGGAATCAGCATGGAGAGATGCACACCCTGCTACGGTGAAAAGCATGTAAAAAAAGTTTGAATATAAACTTTTTGTGAAAGCAAGAAATGACAATGCATGTGAAGATACTAGTAAGAAGTAGGAAGAAAACCCAAGCTAGTCAAATAATGCTCACCATGAAGCTTCTTCAATGAAGTATTCTTTTCAGAGACAGCAGCAATTAAAAAAAAATCTCCCAGGAAGATATTATCTTTGGGACAGTGTGCTTTAAAGACTTCTAATACATTAAAAGAAAGTCTTCCATTACATCAGGTTCTCCAGTTGCATTCCTAAAGTTCCACCACCTGCAGTGTTTCCATACTGTCTCTCCTTTCTCCCACCTCTGTTGGTTTCACATAGTAACTTTGTTTTACTTGTTCATTTCTGTTCTCCTCAACACCGCCTCCTCCTTTCCTGCTCTGAGATAGTACCGTCACTCTCTATTTTTAATACAGCATTAAAACGACCTAAAAGTAATCTGGTTCCAGAGGAAGAAGCTCTATGACATTATGAGTTCTGCTTGTTAATTCTGGTCCTTACTTATACTCCTATTAAGCTGGCCAACGTCATTTACTTCTCTGTCTACTGTCACTGAAGCAATACAAAAAAGAGACTTTAGGAGACTAGAAAGACACATTTACATAAATCTCCTTGACCCCTCTCCATCATAGCTGGCAGTGATAATCCATTCAGGGCAAAAAAAAATGAACGGGCAAAGTCCAACTTTCATTCCTGCTTTCCATATTTGGGTTGCAGTTGGGAAATGAGCTCTAGGTGATAAATCCAGCGGAGAGAAAAAAAAACCCAAACACAGCTAGTATTTCTAAACAAATACTGATTTCATAACAAGGTGTTTAATAAATCATTGAAGAATGTGATGTAAGTCTTTGTTGCACCGAAGGAGACAGGGAGCGAAACAGAGGCTCATAGTGTGTATTCTCTTTGTGCATTCTCTGAAGCACATGAAATGCTATTATTCCTCCATCCAGGCAAACAGCAGAGCATGGAACAGACTCCTAACACTGACAAAACACCCACTGTGCACATCCAGTAACACACTGAGCCAGGAGGACATTCTTTACCTACTATTTAATTCAGAATAAAAGAAGTGAAGAATAGGCATTATCACAGCTCTTTCTACTCCTGCTACTTAACACAAATATTTTGACCTATCTGTGCTTGGCCAAATGCCAATCCATGGGTACTGGTAAATAGAGTCCCTCCAGCAGTGATGATCCTGGCATAGAAGTAGCCTTCCAGTTCCACACAATCCTGTTCAAAGCCTGGCTTCACCTTGACCCTAAGCTATTCTCTAACCCAGATGAGCCATTTTCAGAATGTTGCATCCTTGAACACTTCCCAGGTGCAGAAGACAGCTGCAGGTGACAGAGAAGAGTAGTGTAAACATCGTGTGTGCTCAAAGGCCAAGCCAACTAACATATGTTAACACTCCACTGAGAGGAGGGACTGCAACACCTGCACCTCTCCTACCACCTTGTGTCTGCTAAAGGAGCAACATCTGACACAGAGGAGAAAAGGCTGGAGCACCTCTGGATTGAGACAGACACTGAAGTAGAGGAAAGATGCTACACAAGGCATGGTTGAAAGGTAACAGGCCAAGCAGCAACACTTAACCTACCTCCAGGGTGGCCAGAGGTGGGTAAGAAGCAGTTCTTGAGGGGTGCCAGAGGTCTCTGGAGCCTTCAAATGATACTTTTGATCAGCAGGTTGCCCAGCTACTGGTAAAAATATATATATTTGGCTAAAAGTCTCAGCACTTTGGTGACTAGGTCCAGGCTCCAGAATGCCTCCCACATGCTCAAGCTGGTCATACCTTTTCTTCCCAGTCCCAACTCCAGGCAGCACAGCAGACTGCTGACAGGGACTATCTTTGTGCCACTCTCCCCATGCCCAGTTTCAGTTTTATATTTTTTAATTTAGATGTTCAACATTTCCCATTCCATTGCACTTCCTCATACTACTGGACATGTAGCCCTCTTTCCCAGCAAGGAAAAGCTTTGTTGCTTTAACACCTGCTGCTCACTTCTGTTTCGCTACAGGATTTCATGTGGATTAAGCTACAGCCTCGCATACATGAGGATGAGAGGGGCATAACGGGAAGCTGGGGTAAGAGCACAGGTCTGGATATAACTCTAGGAGTTACAATTAACAGAACCTTCAAATTCTCAAACTTACGGTTAGAGATAGGCACATAGGGATTATTTGGCATCTCAGAACACAGTCACTCAAACACCATGAACAGCTCTGCCTTTCAGATGTTTTAATTCCAGGGTCAGCATCACAAAAGAAACTGGAATGGCTCCTGAAACATGGGAAAGTTGTCAAGATGTCTCAAGTTCTACCTCTTTGATCAACTGAAATCTGCATTACACCGTAGTCTCTTTTGCTTCGGAAGCTGTTGCTTCCCTACACCAAGAAACTGATGGAAGAGTGTCAAACACTCTCTGCTTTCGGAATTGATGACGATTTTGTCAATACTACACAATTTCATTACTTGAAGAGAGCTGTAAGGGTGGCACTGATAAACTGATCATCATCTGCCCTACATATGACAAGCCCACTTCAAATCAATGAGTCAACTGGTCAACAAGCACCCAGGGTTTCAAGTCTTCTTCAGGGGTGATAGACATCTGAAACTTTGTGCATCAAAAAAACATGACTGTAAAGACACGTGAAGAACTTTCCTGATGACTGCCACTTTTTCCATTTTCTTAAGACAATGCAGTTTTCTTTCTTAATCCAATCCACAGGGATGGAATACAGCTGTAACGGTAAGAAATTCCAGAATCTTATGCTGCTGTCCATCTTTTTTCTCAGAAAGAAAAGATGCTCAGAACAGTTGTGTGACCTCCTCATCACAGATATCCCATGACTACAATATGTAGGCTGGGAGGATTTAATTCTCCACTCCTGCCCAATGGTGCCTTGCAGCTCACACTGCCCAAAGACATGGGGCTGAAACAGACCAGGGAGTAGGTACCATATGGTCATTTGAAGAAAAACAAGGCACGAGAAGCTTTTTGTGAGTGAAAAATGCATGTATGTCATTATTAAAAGTCCTGATGATGAGGAAGCAAAGGTTCACAGGCCTTCTCTCTGGAACCCTCAAAGCTAATGGAGAAGGTAAGCTTAACTCAGGAAACTAGATTTTAACTAGTTCAGCATAAACCGCTGACCAGTTTATAGGACATGTAAGAGAGTGTTGTTCTATAGATCCTTTCTTCTATTAAAACATCCCAAATACCAACATTACCATGGCCAGAGCATCAAAAACAAGTTCTACCTTCATTTGAACAAACCCAGTTACAGACTTCAGTACATATGCACAGATTTTGAAAAACATTTCCTAATTAAAAGAAAAATGTTCTGTTCACAAGTAGTTCAACACCACATTACATAAATTTTATTTCCTGCATACATACACAGTGTACACAGAAAGTAATGTAAGAAAGAGTGGATGAAAGTGTTTCTGTCAATCCAGAACCATACTGTGCTATCTAAACTGAGAAAACAGTGCAGCAATTCTTCTGAGGCACATACACAGAGCTCAAAACATGACAAAGCATCTGTTCCTGTTCAGTAACAAAAATGTTTAAACTGTACTGGCACTAATGAAAAATAAAATGCTAAACAAAAATGTTGTAATGTTACTTTGAAAAACAGAGTCACAGAGGACACTTAGGCTTCAGAATTCAAATTCTTGCTTAAACGTCACCAATCTTCAATTAAGCACCCTGGTCGTGTCTATTCCTACCTGTCTGATTTTCCTAGAAATCATTTACAAAATGAGATATTGCCATTTGGACATGGAAACATACATGTTTCCATTCAAAGAAGAAGACCATTAAAAGAATATGGAATCAAAAATTTGGAAAAAATATCTCTTTACATACAGTCAAGAAAAGGTCCCTGGAGCTGCCAATAGACTCCATTTTATATGTTTTCTCTGCAAACAGCTTTACCTAGTTCATCCTGCCCTCACAGAAGAGCAGCTTTTGAACAAACCAGCAAACAGAAGTTTATGCAACAACTTTTCAATTATTCACAGTTTTAAACATAGACATGAAAGACACAAGTTTCACCGAAAAAAACCCACCTCCTTGTAGGTTAATCCAAATTATAAAATATTCTCATGGTTGTTATCTCTACAATTAGTTCTAAAGAGCACTTCATCTCGATTTCAGGTTTCCCCCAAGAACTGAAAAGCAGCACTTCTCCCAAACAGTGAGATAGAAGGTTAGAACATATGCTTATCTAGAACCACATACCCCAGCTGATTAAAAAACAATTTCTCCCCTCCTGTAATATCTAATGAGTCAGAGAAGAACACAGACACAGTGGATTTGCTCTTCTGGGCACCTTCAGTACCTAAAGACTGTATTTGTCCCTTTACTACCACAACTTCTGCTCCCCACCAAACTGAACTGGCTGGCCTAGAAGATGGTCAGTGTAGGAGCCAGCTTTGTATTTATACATATTCATCTTGTTAACCAGTAAATCTTGGGGTGTCTCAGCTTTCTGTAGAAACCAGACAGGACATTTGTGAGCATTGGCATCCAGGCTCATTGGCTTCTGTAGCAACCCAGCAGTTCTTGCCCACAACCAGCACTTCTAACCACACTGCAATTCCAACATCAGACTTCATTTGCATAAATTATGTTTTTTCAAGCTTATGTCTAAACTAATGTCAGTAACAAATCACAAACTCATTTAATAAAAAACCCACAAGCACATAGAAAGTCTTGAAAACAGCTTGCACTGCATTTATTACAAGACAAGGAAACTCTGCTAGCTCAATCGTGTCAGACACAGATCAATTATAATAACTATTCATGTTTTATTACATATAAGGTTCAAAAGTAGGGTATCAGCATCCTAGAGTCCTTTTCTAATCAGTAGACAGTTACATTCTAGTTTAATGAACACAAGAAAATTTGTTTTAATAGCATAAATTATTGGGTATTTGTTGGTGAACTTCTAACAAAATACCCACGAAGCTTTATCTTCCCTGATTTCTTTACCTATTAACAGCTTTACAGAAGTATCAGGAAGGAGCACTGATTCAGCATAATTATATAGCTAAGTGTTGGATTGGAATTCCTTACTCATTCTTGTACTAAGAAACGAGCAAGCTTTCTCAAACCACAGTTAAAGACTCGGGGTGCCCATTTCTACCCAAAGTACAGACTGTTATCAACAAAATACTGTAACAGGTCCAAGTACAATTTAGAATCACAACTGTGCTCTTCTTGAAAAATGAAAGGACTGAGACCTTTAACAGATCTCAAGCTGGACATGAAAACAAAGGCTGAGTTATACAGGGGCCAACTATTTTTTGAAGTTTTGGGGTCTACAAGTTGTTAGATGAGGAATCACAGAATTGTGGAATATTCTGAGTACAAAGGGATGCAAAAAGGATCACTCCCGGCCCTGCACAGGACAGCCCCAAGAATCCCACTGTGTGCCTGAGAGCATTGTTCAAATGCTTCTTGAAATTCTAGCAGACTTGAAAGCGTCTCATTCATCTACCTACCCCATCTTTTATTCATTCCTGTCTAATTCCTGCACGATCTTGAATAATGTAACTTTCTAGAAATGAAATAGCATTTTTCGAAAGCCAAGAGTGGTGCACACAGCTAACTTTCATTTTCAGCAATTCACAAGGAACGTGATTCCCTAGAGAGTCACTGAGGCTCACAATGGCCAAGCGTGGGAAGGAAAGTCCATATGTGAAGGAAAGGGAAAGCCAAAATACTTTTAAAGGCAGTTCACCCTGGCTTTTCCAGAGACATGCATTTAATCACATAATGGAAATCTTACCCCCGGTCCCCAAAATCAATTTTGCTTTGTTGTCATGCACAAAAAATAGGACACTCGCATGCATAATCAGCATGAGCCTTCTTACCCTTTCGTCCCATGATTCAGAAATCAATAGCAAACAAGGCTGCACATGAAGATTAATCGACTGATAGTTGCAAAGCGATTTCTGTAAATAACAACGACAGCCATATTTTAATAAAGCCCAAAAAAATGGCTAAGCTACATTTTAACATTTAGTAAAAGGTCCACGTACAGTTTAAAAGCACACAAAGGCTTGGATGGGCACTGAATGAAGTTCATCTCTAAAGCATTTGATTTTTTATGTTAGATGCCCAGATTGTGCGCACATAAGTAACAACAGCTGAAAAAATAAATTCTTCAGATTTCAACAAGGAATGGATGAAACACAATTGTTCATTTCTTGGCCATCCTGAAGTGAGTTTCAAAACAAATGGAAGAAATGGAAGGATGAATGATGATAGTGATGTCACTCATCCCGTCTTGTCTTAAAACGAGTGGTTTTGACTCTCTATGGAACTGCTCCTAAACATAAACTTTCCCAAATGGGGTTAGGATGATGCGTACATAGAAATGACAGCTAACAGAAAACAACAAAAGGAACCCTTGCTCCAAATTAACAAGTCTTAAAGAAATCCATGCATATTCATTAAATATGGAAGAACCAATTTGACAGCACACAAAGTTGATTAAGGTACCATGAGTTAAATAAACAGATGTACAAAGAGCTACAGTTTTCCATCTGCAAGTTCCTGTTTTCTTTCTTTTCTTAGCTTAATCAAGCATGTATTTGGAGAAATTACTACTTCTTCTTTTCAGTGTGGAAAAGACAGTTACCTAAATAACAGCCGGAAAAACACTGTAAGTGTTTACATACTTAAAGTATTTCTTGCCTATTATTATGCACAGAATTCATAATATTATAATAGTTACAGACATTCTGAAATACAGTTATTTTTCCTTTCTGGCCCAGGTCTAGCAAGTGGCAAACTGCTGAAGGAAGCCCAAACCACGACTTTCCCCTTGCAGCTGTTTTCCAAGTTCCCGTGTCCCCAGCTTAGTCCTTGAAATATTTAAATAGACACATTTAGGAACACATCTCCAGCCACTGGTATTTCAGAATTTTATTTCACAGGGAGATAAATCTTCCCTTCCCATTACCAATCATGTTAATACTTACTTATTATATATACACAATAAAAACTAGAATCACAAAACAGAAATAAATGAATTTCCCAAAATTCTTGGGAGGGGAGAAAACCAAAATGAGGAAGTTATGTGCTGCTTAAAATGTGTTAAAAATGTTAAATGCCAGTTAAGAATTCACTCATTTCAAATTCCATTTCAAGTGCTGTTTTCCCTCCTACACTTGGCAAGAAAGTTCTGTTCACATAGAAAATTATAATTTTATAAGTTTGATGGGTATTTTGGGGTTTGAGGGAGGGGTGGGTCATTTATTTGTTTAAAGACTATGAAGTAACGCAACAAAAGCAGTAGCATGCATGAATACAGAAATTAACAAGCACTACTCAATTGTTCCATCTTCTGTTTGCTTTCACCTCGCACAAAGCAGGGAAGCCACCGGCACGCTCCACCTGCTGTCAGAGGAGCAGCCTCTGCACGGACAAGTGGTAAAAAGCCACACCGTGTTTGGGAGGCTGAGGAAACAAAATGTTATGTAGTTTAATGAGAAATAATCTGCACTGAGCATTCTTGGAGCCATTCTGAAGTCACCAAAACGGCCTCTTCACTGTAACCAAGAACAGGACAAATCATGGAATATTTTCCACATAGCTAATATATGTATTTCTTAAATCAGAATGGTCCCTTTCCAACCAGCAAATATTTGACAGAAGAGAGTGGGAGGTGTTCACATTACTAAATTTCACAGCAGTAATTCAAAGGAAGAATGTGGGAAAATTCCATTTGGATAAATCTTTATTTTTATTTATTTGCTCTCTTAATTTATGTTACAGACAGTCATAAGGACCTGCTAATCAGCTGCTAAAAACTATTTAACTAACAATTATTATTAACAAAACCTTGAAAACCAAAGATATAATTAAGTACGTTAATGGCATAAGCCAAAAGAGAAAAGAATAAGTTACGAAAAAGTTGAAAAAAGTCACAAACAGAGCTACCACAAGTAAAATACATTCTTATCGTCAACAGGTGCTCACACCTGTGCTACACATAATTCTCCTAGTTCAAGCAATTTCATTTTATTATAAAAGCTGCCTTCAAGTTAAACATTTAATTGAAGTCAGGGAATATATCCAGCTAACAGTAGGTTAGCCGTTTCTAGAAAAGAAAAACCTCATTATCTACCAAGCTGTGTTTCAAACATCTGATTAAGTGTGAATATCCGGAACACAACGTTCAAAAAGAAGAGAGTCTTCAACAAATATTTTGATATGACTTAGCTATTGCTTTTTCTCCTTAGCGGAAGCATTTGTAACATTTCAATCTGAACACAGGCAACAAAAAAACCCTACCAAAACCACCCATGTTCCAAACCAGAAGTATGCTAAATGAAATTATCTGCACAAATCATTCAACAGGGAAATTGACAGCACATGAGTCAAGTGAGAAACACATGCTGCCTATACTCTGCAAAGGCTGTCTGGTTATAAGTTCTTTGGTTTCCCTTTTAAATAAAAGCACTATTTAATCTTTTACTCCAGAGTTCTTTGGGTTAAAGCACAGCTTAAACAGTTACTGAAACAACTGTGGTTCAAACCTACTCCTACTGCACTATAACACAAAGGAGGAAACACATTTGCTTTCTCAACATTTCAGAATTTGCATTTCAACTTCAGCTGAAGACACCATCCATGTCTGTAACCACTCACATCAACATCCGTGTTATTTGCACAAGAGAAACTCATAACATAAACGTAAGTACAGGTAAAAGCTACACCTTGGCAAGATTGATACAAATGCTGCAGTAATGATAGAGCATCACACCTCCATTACAGATGTCAACATAAATGCCATGTCATGGCTGGTCAAAGCCAAGCAGTTTTCCATCTCAAGGTTAAGAGAGCAGACTGAGTATTTTCTATTTGGGCTGTTACAACTGCATTGAGACTAAGATCTTAACATTTTTTAGGACTCAATGCAGCACTAATCCCCACATTCCTAAGTGGGATCACTAAGCAGAAACATCAATAGAAAGTATAATAATCCAACTGTGCAATGAACAACTTGTGCAGAGCCCAGCAGCCACAGCTGAGCTGAGGTTCAATGAGAAGAGCATCCATCATCTCTGGCTAATGACCTTTGTTCATCTCTCCCCCTCTGAGTACCACAGCCCAGTTCTGACTAGTGCCTGTTTTTTCACACTTAATGTGGAAGGAGTTAAGAAGCATATTGTCCTGTGAATGTTTCATGCACAATAATTTCAATACTGACTTATAAGGTGTCACCAGGAACAGCTGAAGTCCCCAGAAAGACTAATTAAGCTCTTACTCAGTCTTTATATAATACCAGTGTCTGGACTTCTCATGATATTCCAGAAACCACCTTTAGACCTATACATTTATTCAATTACTGTATCCAAAAAAAAAAAAAAAAAGGGTAAAATTACCACCAGGAACATAGAAACAGAATACAAAGAACAAAGCAGGACAGTAGTGGATGAGGGAGTTGGTCAGTATGACCTAAGAACTCCATCAAGATTTCCTGTTAACTAGATATTATTTTTCTACTTCATCTGTAAAGAACTCACTGTATCATGAAAGAAAACATTGTTGGAAAGTATCTTGCTGCAACAGCCTTTTCTAAGTTTTATTCCTAAAGATGGTCAATGCACTTCTTGATGTGTGGGATGAGAGAACTCCACGAGAAAATAAAATAAAATAAACACACAAAAGCCCCCCAGCCTTTAGAAACAACGGAGTTTTTAAGATTTCAAGGACAAATACTTTAAGATTTCAAAGTAACACTGTAGCAGCAGCCTGTTTCATCAATATGCTCTGAAAATAATCCTAAGGAACCTTTAGAGAAGCCTAAATTAGCAGACAGAAGATTTCCTTTCCACATGCAACGGAGTTGGATTCCTGAAGGCTCTATTTCTATTGATTAAAAGTACAACCAGCCACAAAACGATGCTTGCTTGCCTTAAAATCCAATCCAACCATACTTCTTCACTGCCATAACTTTTGGAAGTAAAATATTACGAAAATACTGTTATTTCACAAGAATTGCAATACCTACGTCTGCCCTTCCCTTCGCCCATGCACTTAAAGTCATTAATACAGGCAAAGACGAATAAATGGATGTGTAGTTCTGAGTGTCTCACCACAGATAAGCACTGCAATCAGTTCTTCTGGTCCCCTTTAATTCCCATCTGACTGTAGTAATGCAAACTCTATGTGCACTGATATTAATGACCCCAAACATAGCACATCTAGTTTCAAAGAAACAAAAAAAATCTTACTTTTCCAGCTTATTTGGTTAAAGAAGCCCACACACTCCTTTACATGACAAGTGTGACATATCTTACAGTAAGGTATTTTACATGACAGTGGTTCAAACAACACAAAACAGAACTACTGTAAGGCACTTCTAGTACCCACAGTCACAGCTGATTACAAATCACAGCAAAGAACAAATGCTCAAAGACTTCCTCATGAAATTAAACATCCATGAAATTCATTACAAACCTATATAATTAAAATGCACTCAGTATGACTGGTACTGTAACTTTACGAACACTTCTCTATCCTCTGGATAAAGCAGACTGCTTCATCCACAGACTGATGTTAGCAATCATACTAGAGATCATGTAGAATTTTTTCTAAATAGAAAATAGAAAAACTAATTGAAGAAATCATTAAATGTAGACTTTTGTAACACATTTTATAATGTGATCCTTTGTGTTAGAGAAATTTGCTACTCTTGAAGGTAAATAATTTGATTTGTAGAAACATTTGCGTCAAAAATCTCACTTAACTTTGAATGTCAAAAATTTTATGTCTCATCACTTTTTATCCTAAATTCTATCTTCTATAAACACTAGTTGTAATTTTCCAAATACAGAATTAAAGCGATATCAAAATACAGCTTTTTTATATCAAAAGTATATTTTTTATTTTTTGAATACAACTATTTCAGAACATAGTCTAAATCACAAAATTCAGTGTTATACTGTTAAGTTCTGACCAAAAAGGCAAATGCAGAGTCCATATTATTCTTATTTGAATAATACAGAGATATTTACAAAAGCAGAGACCAGATAATATTAAGATCTTAAAACTCTTAAAAATTACAGCAAGCATAATGTTTCTTTTTCCATTTTAATTTTTTTAGAATTTTTAATCCCCAAAGAAAATAACAGTAAACACTCCTAAATATTGTCTTAATGTACTTAAGATAAGAATACTTACTGCTAGGCATTGTTAATCAGGGATCTGCCTTCGGTTTTGCAAAAACATAATAAACTATAAAGAAAAGAAACAAACAAACAAAGTCAAGACTAGGTTTAGACAATTTACATCCAAACATGCTCAGTAATTTATGCAGAATGAGCCCAAGTCACATTCTTCAGCTCCAATACCAAAGAGGCTGTTACCACAGAAATCCAGATATCCTCTTATCTGACCAGATCAGATGTAGGTTTTGCCCGTTCTTGAAATGCAGTCATTCTCTGCTTGCCTTTGATGCCGGAGTAAACATTTTCCTGTTGTGTATTGTGACCTTTCCAAGTGCCACTGTTTGGGATGCTAAATCCTGCACAGTCTCACAGGATGCTTCCACTTCAGATGTAAACCACAGCACTTCCCTGTTAAAATGCCTGTGAGAGGTTTCTGTTCAACTCTACGAAAAACAACTGAAAAACCTGTGTGGCACTTTCTAGGGCATTTTTCTCCCAGTATTAAAAAGGCAGATTTTAGATTAGAGTGCAACCTCCTATACACAATAGCTGCCCGAAGGATTTTTGATGCAATTAAATACATTCATAAAACCAACTCATCTGAAGTTACAACAATCTATTTTGGACATAAAAGTAGCCTAACCTACTGTTCAATTAATTAGCACTAAAATGCAAATAATTTTAAGATTTTTCTGTATTAAAGCAGTGCATTTGGGTTTTTCTAATCACCAAATGCAAACTCCCCAAAATGTACCTTTCCACAAATAAAAACAAAATCTCAGACACTGAATGTTGTTGTCATCAAAAATAAAATAAAATAAAAATTTAAATAAAAGATATTGAGCTAATAATTGTATGTATATGCACACCAAAAAATTGTAATTCCAGAGACTGAAAATGTGAGAATAAACATTGCATTTGGTCAACATATGTTTTAATGACCACATTTTAAAGCAATGCTCATAGTTGCTAAAAATAAAATTTTATTCCCGTTGTGTATGTATTTCAATCAAAGGTTCCAATTTGCTGACAGCAACTGGGATTAAAAATAGTACTTCAAAGTAAGTTATTTAAAATATTCCATCTATTAGAAAGCTGTATGTCCCTCTCCAAGGACAGAGTGAGAAGCAGCATAATTTTATAAAAGGAAACGTGCTGTGGATCATCATGTCCAACAGACACATGGAAAAGCAAACCCTCTAGTTCAGAATGTACTTATGGGCTTAGCTGAAACATTACAGAAAACAGATTTACTGACATGTAAGATAATAAAAATGCAGAGAACCTGGTGAGAGTTTCAGGGAGTTAAGTGCCAGAGACTCAGAGTGTTTTACTGACCATCACTGGCAATCAGGAACTCAATACATTTTTCTAGAACATTACCACTGCTGTTGCCAGCAAATTCAACCCACTTTTAGAAGATTTTTAGGAGACTTTTTTGCAGAAATTACTACAAAAGTTGCATCATCAGCTAAGACAAATAGAAAATATCCAGTTCTGTTTTTAAATCATTCACTGGATTTTTAATAACTTTATGATCTGTAACAGGACTAAAAATTCCATATAGAGGTGGCCTGCCTCTTACCTGCAGAACAGAGCACACAATTTCCTCTCCATAAAGTCCTCAATCACTGTCTCACTTGGTCTGGGACAAAGTTTAATCCACAGATGCTGTCACCTGTTACAGCAGAACAGAACTAAACTAAACCAAACCAAGAAGCTTCCCACCATGAGTCTGCTCAGCTTTTTGTCACTGAACTAAAATTTTGCATTACAAGAGAGGGGAATAAAAACCCTACAGAATTTGATGAAGTAGAACTTAGGTAATTAAAAGAAAGCTATGTAAAATAATGTGATGCCATTTAGTTTCCCAGTCTAACACTTACTGTTTAACATATTCCATGTCAATTTGTGACATCTGACAGATCATCAGATGCATCTTATGGATGTTAAGTACCATACAATGTTTTCTCCAGCAAAGCAACCAACTCCTGGATATTAAAAAGGTAAATAAAATCATATCGACTTTTCTGTGGAGGACTAGAAGTTACTGTGTTTCTCCTAAGGATATAACAATAGCTCTAAATGCAATTATAATCAAAGTGCAAAGGTAGTGAATGTACTTTAAAAGGCAGACAAACACTTACACAACACATTAAAGTTGTTCTTCTGAAGAAAAACTTTCAGTTTCATTTTGAGAAGATTTTACAGCATTTGGCTAGGAGAGGCTAGGAAACCCAATGACAAGTCACTGTTCATTAGAAAAAGGATAAAAATACACTTTGTTTGACTTTTTTTTTTTCCCATTAACTAACCTGGGATCTGAAAGTAAAGGATAGTTTAGAAGCAGAATATTTTTTATTATCACAAGATTCCAGAAATGGCATTGAAAGCCAAACAGAAAAGCAGAGATCATTTTCCTGTCTGCCCCCCCCCCCAAAAATGGACCACTTTAAAAGACCTAAAGTGGAAAAATTAATATAACCTTGTGCTACAGCTAAAGAAACAGAGTCAGCATACCTGAGTTTTTGTATTTTCTTTCAATAAGCCTTTGTTGTGTTATTTTATTATGTAACACCATAAATGTTTAACTTGATTTTGAGTCTTCAAAATGAAATTGCCAGCTGGGCTCCTATTCATTCCTGCAACTTAAGCCAAATAAGGGCAGAGGCTTAAGCACCTCTGACAGCCACACAACCCAAGCTACGCAGGCATGAACTGAAAAATTTAAAATCCACTGCACATTAAGTTTTTACATCACTTAGTTCCTCACTCGTATTTCCTTTTTGAAAAATTAATCAATGCCTTTAGCTTTGAAAGTAGGCAAATGGCCAGTGCAATGCAAGATTAATAAATCACATGTTCATTCCTAAATATAGACAGTTAAGCTGCAACTATGATTCCCAGAATCAAAAAAATGCAATATAAAATGGATTTACATACCACAGTGTAATTCTGGGTAGTACCTGACTTTAGTCTGAATTAGTTTTCTCAGGTGGAGAAGCAATGCCACGTACGAGGCTGGCTGAATTAATTGAGACTACCCTGCTCTCTTACCTAAGAGAGAATGCAACTACAGAAAACATGATTTGTTTTTCCTTTAAAAAAGTAAGTATCTTCAAAGTTGTTTAAAAATTGTGTGGCAACTTTACAAGAATTACTTCCTTACAGAGTTAGGCTGGGCAGTTAAAAGTCACTGATACCAAACCAAGCTGTTCCTAACCCACACTCTTGGTAATTTAGATTTTATAATTAGAAGTGCAATCCCTTTTCATTATACTTAAAGTTCAATTACCAACTCTGGTGAGTATTCTCACAACTCGACTTCAACTTGCATGCAATATAAAATTTGTTCATTCTCTTCTACTGCACAAGTTTGCATCAGAAGTAGTGAGAAGTTACTGTCACTGTCCATCATGAACTGCAAACATTTGCCATATTTAAAACAGTTGTTTAATCACAAACTGTATTCTAATTCCATTTTTGTGAGGTTTTTCCTGAATCAATAATTAAGCCCATTCTAGCAGCCTTTTTTAGACAAGTAATAAAAGCATTATTAAAAGGCTTAAATAAAACTTATGGATAAGCCTTTAGGCCTATCAGGGCACTACAATCAAGATTTCAACTCCAAACCACCAATTTCTCACAGAAATTTTACCATAGTTTAAGAGCATCAACACCAAGTCTTCAGCAAGATGCCCTGAAGTTACTTGAAAAAAACATTTCAAATTATTTAGAATGAATTACAAATACTTTAGGAAGTAACTACCTATAAAATCCCAAAGCCTTGGCTGTTAACTCCGGTTTTAACTTACCTACTCAGTTTGCACAGCACACATTGATGTAGCTTTGCAACGTATAACATCTAGGCTAGCAAACTGGATTTTGATAAAGCAGCTAAAAGTCTGGTTTCAAGTTATAGGCTTTTCCACAAGTTCTACAACAGCATAGAGACAACCCACATCAGGATCTTTTCTCCCTTGTATCTCAGCTCAAAGTACCAGGGGATATCTTTCTAGATGTATTCAAAAAGAGACGCTGTACTAGTTTTCAGTAACAGGATTTATGAACTCACACCTAAATTATCTAAACCATGGCTCCGTGGCGCACAATTAACTTTAAAGACGAAGCCACGAAAGTTCACAGTGTCATCCTCCTGTCAGTTTGCACTGTGTTCAATTCATATCTCGCTGTCTTAAGGTCCATTTGAGGAAAACCACTGAGGGAAATGCCAAAGCCACAGCCCTGCCCGGTAAAAGCGGGGGATCCGCTCGCTGTCCCCAGCCCCGCTGTCCCCACAACTCCCGTGGCGAGCAGCCCCGTCCGGCGGCGGACAGCCAGCCTGCCAGCCCTTCCGGCGGGACCGTGCACCGCAGCGCCCACAGGGACACCCCGAGCCGCTGCCACGGTGGGTCCGGGCTGAGGGGATGCCCCGAGGCTTCTCCTCCCGCACCAGTCGGGCGGCCCGAGCCTCCCGCCACCCCCTCAGTGCCCACCCCTCTGGCGCGCCCTCCTCGCTCCCAAGCGTGGAGAAGGGAAAAGAAGCGGGAGATCGCGACGACGAGGCGACTGCGAGGGTGAACACGAGTAGCGGCAGCGCTGCCTGGCTGCCCCAAACTCACCTCAACCTCCGCTCCGGCTCGGTTTAGCAACCGCCATCTTTTCCCCCCCGCCCCGTTGAGTTCACCGTAGCGCAGTGCACGCCGGGAGCTGTAGTTTTATAGGGAGTCGTTCCTTTCCCTTTTCCGCCCATGCCTCCCTCACAGAGGGGACGCCAAGGGGTCGCGGCGGATCAAGAAGCGCCTCAACACGGCACGAGGGGACACCTCCGGGGCATGGGGCCGGCTGAGCACCGGCAGGCGCCGGCCGCACGGGCGGAGGCCGCCTAGGCGGACCACAACTCCCAGAGGGCCTTGCGGCGTGGGCTCGCCGGCTCCTGGGGGCGGTGCTCCCCGTGTCACGTGCCCGGCCGTGAGGGCAGGTCGGAGCCGCGGGCCGGAGTCGGTGCCGGTGCCCGGCGGGTCCGGCTCGGGGACGGGGCTGGCTGGGCTCCTCTCAAACATTCACTGAAGGAAGGGGCAGGAGAGGGCGAGCGGTGCTGGACGCTCCCCTCAGACCGGAGATCAAACGCGCCTACACAGACCGTGATGCCAGACGCCAGTGAAAAATCAGTGAAAAGGAGCGTAATCTCTTAGTCTGTTTTCCTTGAAATAATACTGCCAGCTTCCAAATCTGATGCCTTTGATGCCTGATTTTCCACACAGGCAAGGGGAAATCGGCAGTGTTTCATAGAATTGTTAACGTTGGAAAAGACCTCCAAAAATCATCGAACTCAACCTATGACCCAACACCACCTTGTCAACCAGACCATGGCACTGAGGGCCACGTCCAGTGGTTGAACACCACCACCTCCCTGGGCAACCTTTTCCAATGCTTAAGCACCCTTTCAGTGGAGAAAGTCTTGCTGATATCCAACCTGAACCTCCCCTGATGCAACTTAAGGCCATTTCCTCTTGTCCTGTTGTTTTTTGCCTGGAAAAAGTGACCAGCCCCCACCTGGATACAACCTACTTTCAGACGGTTGTCGGGAACAAGAGGGAACCCCTGAGCCTCCTTTTCTCCACGCTAAAAACTCTGAGCTCCCTCAGCTGCTCCTTGTCAGACTTGTGCTCCAGCCCCTTCCCCAGCACTGTTGTCCTTCTCTGGACATGCTCCAGCACCTCAATGTCTTTCGTGTCATGAAGGGCCCAAAACTGAGCGTAGGATTCGAGGTGTGGCCTCACCAGTACCCAGCACAGGGAGACAGTCAGTGCTTTCACACTATTGCTGAAACAAGCTAGATGCCATTGGCCTTCTTGCTCACCTAGGCACACACTGGCTCATGTTGAGCCACTGTTGACCAGCACCCCCAGGACCTTTTCCAACAGCATCTTTCCAGCCACTCTTCCCCAAGCCTGCAGTGCTGCATGGAGCTGTTGTGACCCAAGTGCAGGACCTGGCACTTTGCCTTGTTGAACCTCATACAATTGGTCTTGGCCCATGAATCCATCCTATAGCCCTAAAAGCCCATTTCCTGTTGTAGTAGTTCCTTCTAAAGGAGGACATGTCAATCCATTTGAGTTTATATCTTTCACTGGCTTTGGGTCTGCTTATGTTGCATCTGTTAAAAACTAGCATCTCATTTTCTTACACGTTTGGAACTACTTGAAACTTTCACCAATAGTAGAAGCAGGATCAGTATTTCACTTGTGTTCCTTGAAAATAATCCCTAAAAATGTGAAACTGAGGAAGTGAGATGTCTACACGTCTCACAGTTTTCAGCAATATCCAAAACATGTTAATTCGTGAAAATTGGACAGACTATCACATATGGTTGCAACTGAGCAAGTTAAAGGAGTAGGCTGAAGTCCTTCTTATTCGTTTATATGATTTCTGAAATACAGCTTATGGCTTTGAGCTCTTGGGGCCAAACATAATGAAAGTGATAAGACACAGTGAACAGTCAGCCTTCCATAGATATGTGTACTGAGTCACTGCCTGCAAAGTAGAACATGTTGGCATTAGCAGGCAATTTATTAAGGTTTCTGCCAATAACAGTCAGAACTGGGATATTCCATAGATCTACATTTGCCCTTTGTCCTTTAAGAACAGCTGGTGATAATAATCTTCCTCTTTTTCTGAAACCTAGAGGAAAGTTCTCATTTTTTTTCATCAGTCAAAAATACAAATGCGTTATTATGGCCTTAACTCACGTCAGACGCAGCTTTAGTTCAAAGATCGTCCTTCCAACCATCAGCTACAGGCAGTCTGCTCTCTTTACTGAAGTGTTTCATTCCAGCTATTTGTCTCATTTTTCTGTTATCTGTGCTTAAGGGCACACAGGCTCCAACGTTCTCGTCATGCCATATGGTTTCAGCAGAATGCTGGCAAGTACTGCACTTGCTAGATCTTACTAGTTGTCTAAATAAAACAAGCAGCAAGCCAGGTTGGAGCCACTGCTCATAGATAAATGTAACACTGTGAGTAACATCCTGATTTCTCTAAAACAGTTTAAAACCAGTTTCAGTTGCCTGACATGACAGTTCCTGTTTCTGTGATGAATACCCTTTATTCTCTGAGGATTTTCAGAATGTTTTTCCCCGTTTTTATTGTTTTACAAACATCTGTGTATATGGAGTAGCCTTACAAAAACTCAGATAACAGAATAAATATAGTGTTGGGATTAAGGTTTGTTTGAAGACAGCTGAAATGTTTTAAAGCAGGCCCTTTTTATGACATTATTACATAAACCATGTGGTGTCTAATACTCAATAAAAGTCAATAAAGCCCTTAGCATAATTGTAGTGCTGTTGTTTAAAACAACTGTTTTCCTAATTCAGTTTCAAAACAGAGGAAACAGCTGTAGTCTATGAATATGTATGTGTTGATCTCTTTGAGCTTCCTTATGTGTTATGTAATGGGTAGCAAATTTAGTTGTGAATTACAAGAATTTTTCATTTTAGTGAGGACATCAGAAGAGTCTCTAGACGCCTTTTTGTCCAACGTCAATTTTTCATTTACTGTCAGTGAAAGATGGACCTGATCCTTTGACCACATCTAGGCTGAAAATCATACAATCCAGTAAGATTAAGAAAAAGTTGAATTGCATACATAAAACATTGCTGCATGGCTAATTTTCAGCCAAACTATCTGGTTTTACTCCCCCTCATCCCAAGCTTGTCTAAGTGGACTGACCAGTTTTGCTTGAATATCTCCTAAATCTCCTGCAGCAACAGTTTGTACACATGTGCACAAATGCACAAAACTCCACAGCCCAATTGACCTGCTTTTATATTTCTTTAAAAAGTGATGGTCATCATTTTGGAGCAGGTCCAGCAGATGGCAACAGAGGTAGTTGGAGGGGGGTGGACTTGTTCAGACTTGAGAGGAGACAACTGAGAGGGGACCTGATCAATGTCTATCAGAATCTGTAGGGAGGGGTCAGATGATGGACCGGGCTCTGCGCGGTGGTGCCCAGCAACAGGACAAGAGGCAATGGGCAGAAACTGATGCCCAGGAAGTTCCACCTGAAAATGAGGAAGAACTTCTTTACTGTGTGGGCGACTGAGCACTGGAACAGATTGTCCAGAGAGGGTGTGGAGTCTCCCTTACTGGAGATATTCAAGAACCATCTGAGTACAATCCAGTGCCATGTGCTGTGGGATGACCCTGCCTAAGCAGGGAGGTTGGACCAGATGACTCACTGTGGTCCCTTCCAGCCTTATTCATTCTGTGATTCTATGATTATTATATTAGCAGAGCTTTTAGAGCTTTCACTTGAGTAGTATCTAAAGTGTGAGACAGAAACATCTTGTTCAGCAGCCAGTAATAAAATGTGAATTGCATGAGTAATTTGGCAGCAGCAGTTCTATGTTTTCTAATTGGATTACTAATTCACCTAAGACTGCAATCAAATGTTCAGTGTTTGCAGCAAGCAGCAAAAAGTACTTCAGTTTGAAATGTTCATGGAGGTTCAAAAGGGTATCAGGAATGATTAACTAGCCTTAGATGGTCTAAGAGAATGAGCTCTTCAAGGAGTTTTAGAGAAAAAGAATAAAGATAAGTAAAAAATCTCCAAGAAATTCATGTATTGCAACAACAATATAATGCAGGAATGACAGAAGGTTGATACTGCTTTTATACCCATGTAAGAAGTATACTGTTAAGTTTAAAATGTTGCAGATAAAGAGATAAGGAAATGTACAGTACTCATTAACAGAAATGAGTAATGGCTGGATTAGTGAACATTAATAATCCAATTGCTGAACAGTTATAATACATGATAACATTAATTTCAGCTCTCAGCAGTGAAAAAACAGGAGTTTTCGAAGCAATAACTCCATTGCCTTCTCAGCCACCACTAAAGAAAGCCAGTCACAGGCATGTCATGAAACGAAAATGAAATGTTTTAACTCTCTAATAGGACACCAAATAATCATTTTGTTAATACATGTTTGTTGCTGTATTTTTCCAACTTTGCATTTTTATGATTGATTCTACAAATGTGTGGCAACTACAACCAAATGTAGTTGATGGTCGAAGATGTTTCTACCAGCCCCATGAAGCCAGTGCAAAAGTCTAGTGGGGAATGGAGGCTGACAGTGGACTATCACAGCCTGAATAAAGTCACACCACCTCTGAGTGCTGTGTGCTGGACCTGTTGGAACTCCAATATGAGCTGGAGTCAAAGGCAGCCAAATGATGCCACAATTGATATCACTAATGCATTTTTCTCAGTCCCTCTGGCAGCAGAGTGCAGACCACAGTTTGCTTTCGCTTGTAGGGTTGTCCAATGTACCTGGAATCGACTGCCCCATGGGTGGAAACACAGCCCAACCATTTGCCATGGGCTGATCCAGACTGCCCTGGAACAGGGTGAATCTCCAGAACACCTGCAATACATTGGTGGTATCATTGTGTGGGACAGTACAGCAGAAGAAGTTTTTGAGAAAGAAAATAAAATAATCCAATTCTTCTGAAAGCTGGTCTTGCCATAAACCAAAGTAAGCTACAGGGACCTGCACGCATTTATGAGGACTCTCCCCCTGCCACGGAAGAGCTTATCTGTTCTGTCAGATGTCAGGTGTGATACCTCCGGGCATTCTCCTCCTCACCTGAATTGGTGAGATAACCCAGGCTGGACATTTGTCCTGTCGGGAGTTATTTCTGGTGCCAGAGGTGGAATTCCCAGCTGACAGCAACCATCTGGCCTTGAGAACAAGATATAGGGAGATAAGCTGGAATTTCTGACTGACAGATGCTTTACTTTACAAACTATAAAAGCTACACCAAATTTTCACAAAATCGAAAGTCTCCTACACACACCCTGGAAACACATAGGGCTTATCCCCAAAGTTTGGACTCAAACTTTGTGGTTACTTTCCCAGGAATTGAGTGAAATGATTCTATGTGTACTCCATCATCAATTTGGTGGTAAACTACATTGACTCCTAATCTATACTATTTCTTCACCAGCTGTAATATAGGTACCTTTTACCATGCACTGTATTTTTTATCTACCAGTAATTCTATTTTTTATCCTGTGTAGTAAGTAGTCTGTTTAAGGTCTTACATCTGTTAATCTTGTGTCTATTCAATAAATAATTCATTTTGTAATAGACCTAATCAGCCATTCTTAAGAACTTGTGAGCGAGAGCAGTTAATGAAAATCTGTGTTCAGTATGGAGATGGTTTAGAGACACACTTTAAGTTGTATATGTGGTTAAGAATGTATTCTAGTAATGAGAAATAAATACAATGAAACAGTCGGAAGACATAAATTATGTGGGATTTGAGTGTGACTCAAATGATATGGAATAAGGGAGGGAGATTGTATTGGGTCTGACTGAGGCAGAGTTCATTTTTCCTTAGTGGCCCTCAATGTTGTGCTTTGCATTGGGAGCTGGAAGGGTGTTGATAACACACCAGTGTTTTGGCTCCTGCTGAGCAGAGCTGGCACAGCATCAGTGCTGTCTCTCTAACATTCCTCCCCTGCCCCTCCCTATCAAGGGGCTAGGAGTGGGCAAGATCCTGGGAAGGGACACAAGCAGGCCAGCTGACCCAAATTAACCAAAGGGACATTCCATCACCTCAGATATAAAAGCTAAAGGAGGAAGGAGGAATGGGGGACATTTGTTATTTAACAATATTTGCTTCCCAGGAAGTGGCTGGACATTGATCATCAATGGGAAGTAGAGAT
Organism: Falcunculus frontatus; assembly: GCA_013398115.1. Lineage (NCBI taxonomy): Eukaryota > Metazoa > Chordata > Aves > Passeriformes > Falcunculus > Falcunculus frontatus. Next base: position 436,997 of record VZRV01007977.1, read on the forward strand.
TAATTCTTGTTTCCCTTTGCTTATGCATTCACAGACCCTAAACTGCCTTATCTCAACCTAGGAGTTGTTTTCCATCTTATTTTTCTCTCCCCTGCCCTACTGGGGAATGATAGAGTGGCTTGGTGAGCACTTGGCATTTGGCCAAGGTCGACCTATTACAGCATTGTTAAACTGCAGAGATAAAATCCCCAGGGCCTGTGTTAGGACTTTTACTCTGTCATTGTTAATTTTGTCAAGAGCCATGGTGGATGCAAACTGACAATATTAACCAGCCATGAAAAGCAGAGCAAGGAGTTAATGCCAGTTCCTCCCCCCAGACCATCCAGTAGTTCCTGATTGATATCAATTTTTTTTTCCACAGTCTCGTCTCAAGTGAGAGTTCTCAGTGACAGCTCTGCTCACTGGGACGACAGCTGTCAGAGGGACAGCAAAAATAGATCGGAAAGACTACATTTTTTTAGAAATTCCCAGGAAGTGGTGAGCAGCCACTGACAGAAAAGTCTTGCAGATGTCTCAGAGCAAAAATCTTAAAACTGCAGCCCAAATCCCCACATAGCTTCCAAAACCATAGCCATGTATACTTGGAGAGTTAATTCCATGTCAAAATTAAAGATGTCAGTATTACAGAACTCTCAAGGGAGTAAGAAGGGTTCTCATATGATGTCTATCTACACACATATGTATTTGATAACAAATAATAGTTTATGTTTCACAGATGTTTTATTCTTAAGTCATTAATTGCCTTAGAGATGCTTTGCAACAAAATTATTCAGAGGAGATGTTCTTACTCCCTTGGATTACATATTTTCCATCCTTTCTGTCATCAAGAGTGTCTATAATTATGATTTTTCTGGCAGATTGAAGTAATCTTGATAGATTTTGTTTTTAGAATAGGCAGTGTTTGTATGAAGTAAATTGGGTTATAATACCCTATTCAAGTGAGGTCTGTATTTTTAAAATTTAACTTGTTCAGCTGAGGGCAGGAGGATAATGAAGTAATGAGGTACAGAGCTTTCACCAAAGGAGTGGATGGCAATGGCATGCCTGAAACATTCCATGTGAAACTCAGATTTCCTGAAATGTTATCTGTAAGGAGAGCTAGCCATGTGCACACGTCCCAGCTGGTCACACTGCAGCTTTTCATGCTCCAAAATCAGTGACTTTATGTATTAGTCAAGTTCCCACTCCATTCCACTGAGCTGCTGATGTACCTTGGCATATTCTGTGGATCTTTACTTGAAATGTTCTCTTCCCTTTGCTGTAAAATAGGAAAATAGTGTCAAAATTTTTGATTACCATAACATTCAAATATAGAATCTAATTATTCGCTTCCATTTTCTGTCTTGGATTGATTTTTTTTTTTTTTTGGGAACCAATTAAAACCCTCTAGAAAAGAATGAATGTGCTCCAAGAATCTTTGCTTTTTCTGCAAAAAACTGTTTATTTTGTGTCATTTAAAGTACTGACAACAAATAATGCACATTATGTCCCATAACTTTTTTCCTTTTTCCTTGGTTTCTAAGGCTTTTGCGATCACACTGGCCAGTCTCTAATAAGTGGGGAACCAACAGGTCAATTTTCGATACATTAGACAATAATAGAATTCTCACAGGTAAAATGGTTCTGGAGGTTTTGTGAAAATCTGTAGAATGTTAGACAGAAGTGAGCTGAATTAATGACCTCACTGAGAGAAAAAAGCCTCAAATGAGCTCTGTATTTTTTTGTGTTGTTTGGCCTGGCCATGTTGTGCATAAGAGCTACAGACACAACCAACAACAGACAGCACAGATACAACTCAAAGCCAGGCCTGACTGTGCTTCTTTCTTCCCAGATGGCAGTGAAGGAATGTGGGGGGGCTACTAAAAGTATCACAGAATGAGATCATGATGAAAATAAGAGAAGAATTTGAATTATCACAGTGCAGGTACAGATAAAGGGATGCAAACCCATGTGAAATCAGGTTTTACAGGTTCCATTGGTCACAGGAAAAAAAAAAAAAGTGTTTTTCCTGTTAATATTTTTGGACAAAGATATGTCACATCCATTAAAATAACCAAATAAGTTCCTAAATGGCCTGTGGGTGACAGCCTCCACTGAGTAAAGAAATACTTAATTTCCTATCACAGTGGGCCAGATTCTCAGCCTGTGTGAACTGGCAGGATTAATATGAAATTAATTGAGTTGTGCTGACCTAATGCCAATTTGCCTACTGGTTTAAGATGTTAAAAATACTTCCTAGGAAATACATAAAATTAAAAAAAAAATAGGAAGGAATATGTTTTGGGAAAATGGACATAAAATTATGTTAGGGAGGTAAAATGTTGAGTATTTTAAGAGTATCGGAACTAAGTAGGCTATTCACTCCTTTCTATCCCAAAGCATTTCTCAGGTTTCTTTACCCTGTGTCAGGGAATAGTGTCTGTTTGGGGAGAAGACCTGGGCTGGGGCAAAAGTGCCTGAAGCATGGACACAAGGAGGAGACTGGGACTGTGAGGAGGGGTCAGTGGTACCGTGAAACACGGAGTGGCACTGGGAGAGCAGAACCTGGGAACCCCTCTTGGTTGAAATGCACACGTTGAAATGCACAATCTGTGCTCTCTGCAGCATCCTCCCTCCTGTGCTAGGAATAGACACCAAGGCACAGAAATCCCCCTGCCCCTCTGCTGATACCTGATCTTTGTAGGAGGTGCTGGCTAACTTGAAATACTGGGGTTAGGGGTTGCTAATGAATGTCTTGGGTCAACTCACATAATTTTAGATATTTAAAAAAGTAAATTCCCTCCTGCTCCAACTGCAGGTGAGTACAGAAGATTTTGTTCAGCTGTATTATAGTGTTTAACCCACTCTGTCTTTTTAGATACATTTTGAAATAATGCTACATGGAGCAAAACCTTGAGGAGATTTCATTTTGAAAATCACAGTGTAGATGTAATTTTTTACAAAAATTTTTTTCAGTCAATATTATTTGGCACATATGTCAGATTTGCATTTTCCTGCAAAGTTACAATGTGGGCAATAGATAAATAAGTCACAAGCTCTATTTAAGAAATGCCAGGAGGTGGCGTGTGCCTACCTGATTTCCTCCCTCAGACTCAAGCACAGAGTTTTGCACTGCAAATACCAGATCATATATATGCATTTGCTTCCACTTGGACTTCTGCCACATTTTAGGTACATAGCAGTTAGTGTTTACCAAATGAGAAACTCTTCTCTAATTTGTTTGCTCATTCTTGTTTAGTGTGTGCCCCAGTGCAGCATTTGTTACCTCTTCAGATTTTGCTTTTGTAACTTAATTTCCTGGTGGACTTTTGCCTTAGTGCTCATCAATACTTATGTTAGCTCCTAACTAAATGTACATGCTAATTTGCTTTTTCCAGCACCTTTTTGATAAGACACTTTTACCTCATTTGAATCGAGGCACAGACAGATTAAGTTTGGGGACACAGAGTTTGCAATGCAGAAAACTTGGGTTTTTTCTTTCTGGAATTTTGTCTAGAAGGGAAATTATGAGTGCTCTACCCTTGCAGTGACCTCTTGCAGAAGCAATTACTGTCAATACGTATCCACTAATTTCCAGTGCCTCCAGAGGTTTTCCCTCTAGTCCTGGCTCCTAGGTCTAAGGTTCATCTTGTTTCTTAATCCCTCTGCACCACCATGAGTGGAGAGGAGTGGATGTTGTTGCTTCTTTCCTTGAAAAATTGGAAAACATGTAAGTAGTTGCCAAGGGCAAGATAGGGTTTTTGTGTTATGGGAGAGATGGGGAGACCCATAGCTCAGGGGAACTGAAGAAGAGGTGGAGGCAGAGCCCCTGTGACCTACTGTGTCTCAAAGCCTTCCAGAGTCATACTGGCATCACGCAGCATTCCTCGCCAAAGCCCACCAAAAAAAAAA